>OZ019971.1:37124156-37724156 GCA_963970395.1 Ephialtes manifestator | reverse complement strand
GTTTATCAATTATTTAGTTAAAAACAGTGATTGCTAAAAATTGTAAGACAATGTAAAAGGACCACTTTCTTTTTTTTTCAATTCCGACCCATCGTTATACTTTGCACTTTTAGGGGCGATATCTTTATCTGGCAGTGACTTTTTCTATGAATAATTTGTGAAAATTTCAAACACTGTATTAAAATAATTCAAAATTATGTAAAAATAACACAAAATAAAAAAAAATACTATTCGCGCCGCAAATTTTTCGATTCGAAATTATATAAAGATTAGATAGACCAATTATTATAGAATGTATAAAATTTTAATGAAATGGTAGATGAGATGATAATTTTACAGCGTGAAAAAAAAAGAGTAATTCTGCACCTGCGATCAAGTGTCTGGTGAAGCTAACGTCAAGCGTTTTTCGGCTCTACTCTTCGAAATATCCATTCGCCATTTGTCTGTCCGGCGTGTTTCGCGAGTCCAGGCTAACTTTGAGAGAAACCTCTACGCAAAAGAAGGACTTGAGCTCCCCTCGCCCACCTCATCCTTTGCCGCACAGTGTCTGCTCACTGTTTCGGTTCGTCGGGGCGGAATACCCGGAATTTCGTCGTGGACTCGAGAGATCCACGTCGGAGACGAAGAGCGCGGGTGAGAGGATCTCGTTTCGCGAATTCCTCTAGGTGTGCTCGAGTATTCGACACTAAAATTTCATTCCAAAGCGAGAATATACGACAACTACAAGAGCGATAACGTTGCAAAATAATTTGATGACATAAGATGCAATGAAATTGCCAATATATTCACAACGATAAATTTCATTAACCATCAATCACTAATTCATCATTCAACGAAAATTTTATGCTAGAACTTTAATGCAATAGAATCTGTTAAATCTGCTTCACACTTTTTAATCAAATTTCTAAATAAAAGATTAATTTGTAGTATGGTCAAAAAATAATGTTGCCAAAAGTATTCGAATTAATCGTTGCAGTTTCACGTTCAAATTTGAAGAACGACAGCACGCGAAAATATATATATTTCATTAATTTCATTAATCATCGATGACTAATTCGTCATTCAAATAAATTTTTATGGGAAAACTTTAATGCGCTAAAATCTATTAAATCTGCTTCACAAATAAAAGTTTAATTTGTATTACTTTCGAAAAATAATGTTGCCAAAAATATTGGAATTAATCGTCGCAGTTTCACGTTCAATTTTGAAGAGCAATTTTTTTTCTGAAGAGTATTAAAAAAAAATTAGTGTCACCTCCGTACAATTTTTCTCTTCTCTCTATCATGTCTTGATTGATATATATATATATATTGACAGCGATAAATTTAACAAAACATCAACGACTAATTCATCAATTAACAAAATTTTTACGTGACAACTTTAATGCAATAAAATCTATTAAATCTGCTTGACAAATTAAAACAAAATTTCTAAATAAAAGTTTAATTTGTATTACTTTCGAAAAATAATGTTGCCGAAAATATTCGAATTAATCGTCGCAGTTTCACGTTCAATTTTGAAAAGCTGTAGCACGCAAATATACATATACGTATATATATATACAAAAAGTTGAAAATATCGCCATCATCATTTAACAAAATTTTTACGTGACAACTTTAAGGCAATAAAATCTATTAAATCTGCTTCACAAATTAAAACAAAAATTCTAAATAAAAGTTTAATTTGTATTACTTTCGAAAACTAATGTTGCCGAAAATATTCGAATTAATCGTCGCAGTTTCACGTTCAATTTTGAAGAGCTATAGCACGCAAATATACATATATATGTATATATATATATATATACAAAAAGTTGAAAATAGCGCCGGCGCAGAATGCTCGGGGCTAGAGTCGCGAAGCGATCTTGAAGTTGGTTCTCGGTTGGCTCGCTGGCTTCGGGTCTGAGTAGAGAGAGAGAGAGTCCCCGCGGCCGGAGAGTATACGGACTGGCGATTATAAAGAACAGTGAAAAAGGACTGAGAAGAATGGAGTGTAGCCATCGTCGTCGTCGGGGCCACGTTTAAAAAACCAGTTGTGCGACCCGCGAGGAGAGCTCGAGGAGAGCGACGGCTCGCTTCATGAGCCAAGCGTGGAAGCGAGCCAGCGAGCGAGCGGACGAACGAAGCGAGTCGCTGCTGGCCGAGAGCGAGCAGCCGTCCTACAAGCGCGCGTGGGCCGCACGGGTCCATGCTTTAGGCTCTATACCATCGCGCGTCTCGTCCCCAGTGAGCACCAAGCATCGCTTCAGAAAGAGAGACTGCGAGAAAACAGAACGAGAGAAAAAGAAAGAGAGAAAGAGAGAAAGAGAGAAAGAGAGAAAGAGAGAAAGAGAGAAAGAGAGAAAGAGAGAAAGCGAGAAAGAGAGAAAGAGAGAAAGAGAGAATGAGAGAGAAAGAGAGAAAGAGAGAATGAGAGAGAAAGAGAGAAAGAGAGAAGGAGAGAATGAGAGAGAAAGAGAGAAAGAGAGAAAGAGAGAATGAGAGAGAAAGAGAGAAAGAGAAAAGAGAGAATGAGAGAGAAAGAGAGAAAGAAAGAATGAGAGAGAAAGAGAGTTAACATACACGAGGTAAAAAAAATTCTCCTCTTTCTCCTCCTCCTTGCCCCGCTCCGAGACGAGTCGAGAATCACTGCTGTTACTGCTGCTGCTGATGCTGCTGCTGCTGTTGTTGCTGATGCTGGCTCACTACTCGACCGCGACTCCATCCGCGTATGATTGGGTCGTTCACTGGCTCTGCCCGTGCGTTGCGACCAACATTCCCTTTTTTTTTTCTCTCTCTCGAGCTTCGCGATCCAACGTCATCTCCGCACAACACGCACAACTATCCCTGACATAGGGGAGAGTGAGGCTGAATCGGGGTTGTAGATCGGTAACATTTTATTTAATAAACGTTTATCACATAATTGACGTGATTGTTATTTTTTTTTGTTGGTACCGTTACATGCAACTTTGGTAAGATGGTGAATTTTTTAAATAATTGATAATATAGATAAATATTGATTTTGCAGAAATTCCGTTGAAAAAAAAGAAACGCGTACATAATTAAATTATTGTTATCAATTATTACATTTTTTTAAATAATTGATAACACATTAATTTTACAGAAGTTTTGTTGGAAAAAAAGTAACATGTAATTCACGCATTTTTCTGACTATTTTATTTTAAACGCATTTTTTTTTTTTACCAGTTGTTGAAAAGTTTAAGTGTCTATTGTTTAAGTAATTGTGCTATAAATATTTATGGGACTGGACATAAATGCTCAAGAATATATTTCAAGACATTGTTCTCCTTACCTAAAATCTTAAAATCATGTGCTATAAATTGCTTCGATTCTCAGAATTTTTAGAAAGATTCTAGACAATACAATTCACTATGGATAATTATTTCATAAATTAATTATTACAAATTCAACAGAAGATCGTATTTAACCTCTTTTGGATAAAAATAAATAATAATATATATATTTTTTTAAATAAAATATAATTCCGCAAATAATTCACTTATGCGATAATTATTTGGGGTTATGAGAAATAGCAATAGTCGTTGCTTGTCGGGTGGATTTTAGTAAACGTACGATGGATCCCAACGAAAGGAACATAACGCACGTACCTGATGTCACATACACACCAGCACCAAAAAAGGATTACCAAACATGCCGCTGTGCAACGAAAAATTATGCAAACACGATGCAAATCCGAGCTTGAGCTGTGACGCTAATCCGCGTCACAATATTGGAGGTAATTGGCCGGATCTTCGCGGAGACTGCGCTCGTTTCTTCTTCCTTCTCGCGTCTCGCTTGCGCTCTTTGCAAATTCCTTTCCTGGTTTTCTCGAGGTAAGTTGTAAGAGAATGCTGTGGGAAAAGTACCGGCAGTAAGATTTCTGCAGACTGACTAGGTTCACCTGATTTTGTATGGAGATGTTTAGCCGCCAATAGCCGACCCCATGTAGAAATCTGTCTGGGCGTCCCAGTTTGAAACTCGATCCTGGTCGGGATTGGCTCAGGTTTCCATAAATGGGTTATACAACATCGAATTCGAATAGATTCCAAATAGATTTCCGGTTACGCATTCGATGACAGTTTATCATTGATTAGGATTTGGTAGGGTTACCCTAAGAGAGTCGTCCTATTTAGAATCGGGATGGATTCCGGATCGGGACCCAATTCTGAACGACGAGCTGTATTACCGTGCATCGGGATTTTTTAAGGTTACCCTAAGAGGGTTTCTATTTGGATTCTGAATAGAATCCGGATCGTCTTCCCGTTATTCAACGATTTGTGGAGAACTAATTTTACTTCACCCTTTATGCAGTAAAATGTTGTAGAATACACGTACGAAAAACTTTTCCTTAACTCGCGTGATTGTAACAACGTGTGCGGTTCATGTGACCCCAGACGCGTTCTCGTCACTGCCCATGCAAAAATTTTGACAGGGATCTAGCTGGAACCAGCTTGGTATTCCCATCTTTCAACAAGGATCCAGGTGGATCCAGCCTAGTATGTCCATCTAACGGCTGGAATCCAGTCAGCCATCGGATCGGATCCCAGTTCGAGATCCCGATCGGAATCCAGGCAGGGTGCAGGTGGATCCAGCCCAGTATGCCCATCTAACGGCTGGAATCCAGTCAGCCATCGGATCGGATCCCAGTTCGAGATCCCGATTGGAATCCAATTTCCGCGTGTTACATTCCATGTTTGGAATCCGATCCGATGACCAACTGGAATCCGACCAGAAGATGGGAATACCAGGCAGGATCCAGCTGGATCCCTGCCGAAATTTCTGCATGGGAGTAACCATTTTTCTACACTGAAAAAAAATGTCATTGATTCAATAAATCCATCGTTTGCGGGCTGCCAAAAACAAGCGTTATCAACTTCATTTGAATTCTCATTACTCCAATTTCATACGAGATCGAAACAATAACTCAAAAATAAGAAAAATCATATTTTATTATTTCAATGTTAAATAGGATTGAACGAATAATAACTAGAGTTAATTAAAAAATACTTCTTTTGGCAGTCCGCAAATGATGAATTTATTGAATCAATGACATTTTTTTTCAGTGCATAATATACAATTCGGCCAATAGCACCAATAACACCAAGTTTATCACCTGATTTTGTTTTGTGACTTGAACCCTTATTGATCATTCTTACCAAATGTCGCTTCTCTCAAAGGCAATTAATTCTCACAATTTTTCCGGGATTTTCCAAATGACGAATACTTAGTTTCTGCTATTTATTGTTAATACTGACTAATATAAAATCATAAAAATCGAAAATATTACCATATCGATTCATTATCGAACATTATCTTGAAATAACTATTTGAAATATCTAGTAAAAAAAAAGCAATCATTCCTAATAATTATTATGAGAAAATCGAATATAAAAAAAAACATTCTTTTTTCGATTGCTGCTATTTATTATTAATACTGACTAATAAAAAATCATAAAAATCGAAAATATTATCATGTCGATTTATTATCGATCATAATCTTGAAATAAGTATTTGAAATATCTAGTACAAAAAAACAATTATTCCTAATTATTATTATGAGAAAATCAAATATAAAAAAAACATTTTTTTTTTTCGATTGCTGAGTTAATTATTGTCAAAATATTCGGATGTAATTTTATTCACAATTTTTATTAGTCCTTGGAAAATAAAAAAATTTATTTTTATTAGTTTTGGAGTCTTTAATATCACCGTAATAGTTTCGGCGATAACAACTATTTGTTATCGCCGAAACTATTACGGTATAGCGGAATGATTTGTACAAGTGCTAATCGTGCATTATCGATTTATCGCGTGCAGAAGAAAGAAAATCGTGCGCCGTTTACCTGAAATAAGTATTTGAAATATCTAGAAAAAAAAACAATTATTCCCAATAATTAATATGAGAAAATCAAAAATAAAAAAACATTATTTTTTTCGTTTGCGGAGTTAATTATTGTCAAAATATTCGACAGTAATTTTATTCACAATTTTTATTAATCCTTGGAAAATTAAAAAAAAATGTATTTTTATTAGTTTTGGAGTCTTTAATATCACCGTAATAGTTTCGACGATAACAAATAGCGGAATGATTGGTACAAGTGCTAGTCGTGCGTTATCGATTTATCGCGTGCAGAAGAAAGAAAATCGTGCGCCGTTTACCTAGCTACAAATGCGAAATCGTTTTCTCCGTTGGCGGTGAGTTTAACCAGCAAGTCGAAGAAGATGGAGAAGAAGCAGAAAAAGAAGAGAAGATTTGCTCGTGAGGAGTTTGCGGGTTCTGGCAAGGGGAGAAGGGGAACTGTGCGCCAGCAGCGGTGGCGCGCGGCTTGATGAATGATGGGCGGTCAGCTCGAGACTCGGTTAAAGTTATCTGGGTAATCTGAGCGCAGTGGTTCCACTGTCTTATGGTGCGGCTTTTTTATTACGGTGTTCTGAGTTGGCAAGGGCGAGGTCAGGAGCGACGGGGTGTTAAGCCAGCAGGAAAACGAGAGACTGGGTCAACTCGTCAACACGCAGCCACCGGGTTGCATCAGAGATGAAGTCGCGTGGATTGCAGTCTATAAATGAGTGCAGAAGAGGCGTCTGGACGAAGATTCTAGACTGTGTGATATTGTTATGGTCCACTTGACCTCTGCTCATTTTTCTCCGGTGAACAAGAGGCCTTGACCCAGACATGTCCTCCACCGTCGATCGTATCGCTGCACTGAGAGAAATTACGGAAGTTCCGGCAACTATATTAACCCATAACTGCAGATTTTTAGTCCATCCAACAATTTGAATAGTTATTTCAACTGATTTATTGGCTAAATTAACTACGTTATCGTTACTGTAGCTAATTCTATAGTTGCCTTAACATAATGTTGTAGTTACTTTAAGAGTGAACATATACACTGTAAAAAATTATTGTTTGAAAATTAATATACAGTATATAAAACTCGAATTAATTTTCAGATGCATTCGTCATTGACAAATACTAATTTTTAGTCATTTTCAAATACCAGTATCGGAGAATTCTTATACTCTTCTTAAATTTACTATAAAAGTATATTAATATGGAATTCATATACCCGTTTCGTAAATCTTATATAGTTTGGTATATTAAATTCACCTGCACTTTTAACAGTGTAAAAAATTTGTTTTTGAAAATTAATATACCGTATATAAAGCTCGAATGCATATACCGTATATTAATTTCCAGATGCATTCGTCATTGACAAATACAATATTTGTATATTAAAATGAAGATTACAATACTCACGTACTGTAATTTTTAAATACTTGTATCGGAGAATTCTCATACTATTGTAAAAATGTACCATAAAAGTATATTAATATGGAATTCATATACCCAGTTCGTAAATCTCATATCGTTTGGTATATTAAATTCTCTTGCATTTTTAACAGTGTAGTGAAATACAACCTCAGATATTTTCTTATAGTTAGTGTAACTTTGTTATTGTTGTTCAAATGACCATATCAAAATTGTTAAATAATTTCTAAAAGAATACGATTAAATTAAATTTTCAAAACAATATAGTTTTTATTACGATAACTATTATTAACTATTGCATTGAGTATAAATAATTACTGCAGATAATTTTTTTTAATAGTTGAGGTTGTATTTCACTATAAATTTATAGTTACCAATATCTTTTTTTTGATTCAGTGTGAGGATCGCTATATTTGCAAGGGATTCCATTTTTTAAGGCCCTTTTTTCACTGAAAATAATTGTGCCAGCGACATCTACAAATTTGCCAAAGGGGCCCGAAGCCAGGCAGCTTCGAAGATCGGTAAAGTCATCCTGCGAATATCGAGGAAATCGTGAAGGGTCGGAAAGGCAAATTGAAAAAGGGTCCCCGGGCCCTCTTTACAGACTCGCAGATGTTTTACCCTTAAGGATCATCTCCAAAGGTAACGGTGAGATCATGCTACCCCGTCGACTTTGGAAAAAAAGGAAAACCTACCCTTAGATGTGACGGGAACGTATTTCTACGTTGGTAGTATAGGATGCTGTATTACTTCTCAGGTGGAACAGGCTGGAAAGACTAATACTTCGAGATAATATAGTGTACTACTTTTATTTTTTTACCTACGGGAGAAATATCGATCGGATCGGAAATTACAGAAAAAAATCGTTTTTATTGTTTTTTGCTTCATCATATAGAAGGAAGCTTTTTATCATGATTTTAAAAAAGTGACTTTTTTCCGTTTCTGATTCCAGAATTCACAGATCCGACTTCCGGTCGGAAAAACCAACCGTACTTTTTTTTTCTCCAAGATATAAAATTTTGGTCTATACCATCGTTTTGAAATCGCATATTCTACCTCAGAAAATACCGGTTACAAACCTTTTTACCATGATTAAAAAAAAAAGTGACTTATTTCCGTTTCTGATTCCAGAATACAAATCCGATTTCCGTTCGGAAAAATAACCTAAATTTTTTTTCCATCAAGATATCGAATTTTATTTTTATTTTACCGGTTACAAACCTTTTTACCATGATTTTAAAAAAAACTGTCTTTTTTCCATTAATGATTCCAGAATTCACAGATCCGACTTCCGGTCGGAAAATCCAACAAAAATTTTTTTTTCTCAGATTTCGAATTTTGGTCTTCACTATCGTCCTCAAGTCACATATTCTACCTGAGAAAATACCGGTTACAAATCTTTTTACTATGATTTTTAAAAAAGTGACTTTTTTCCGTTTCTGATTCCAGAATTCACAGATCCGACTTCCGGTCGGAAAAACCAATCGTATTTTTTTTTCTTCAAGATATCAAAATTTGGTCTATACCATCGTTTTGAAATCGCATATTCTACCTCAGAAAATACCGATTACAAGCCTTTTTACCATGATTTTTAAAAAAAGTGACTTTTTTCCCTTTCTGATTCCAGAATTCACAGATCCGACTTCCGGTTGGAAAATCCAACCAAAATTTTTTTTCTCAGATATCGAATTTTGGTCTTCACTATCGTTCTCAAGTCACATATTCTACCTCAGAAAATACCGGTTCCACGCCTTTTTACCATGATTTTAAAAAAATGTGACTCTTTTCCGTTTCTGATTTCAGAATTCGCAGATGCGACTTCCGGTCGGAAAATCCAACCGAAATTTTTTTTTTTCTTCAATATATCGAATTTTGTAATATTACTATAAATCATATATTTCCGCAAGAGATCGCAAGTCAATTTCTCAAAAAGAACTTTTCATTCAATTTAGTTGAACAATATTTTAATAACAAATATGTAAAAAAAAAAAAAAAAAAATGCTCAATACCTTCAATCTTATTCTTCCTACAAAGTAGATTCCTGAAATTCCTCCAGAACTCTATCTACCTTTTGATTGAGAAGGTACATACATAAATCATCCTTAATGAGCCTGCCCAAAAAAAAACTATATATTTATTTGGCCTCCACGACCTCTTAACATCTTCGCAAAAAAGTTCTTTTTTTTCCACTAACCTCATACTCACAATGAGTAATTGGGTCATTCACCTATAATTCTTTTTTCTCACTGAATTCCTTTAAATAAAGGTCAGAATTCCTTTAAATAAAATACTCTACGTATATATATACATACATACATTCATACATACATACATATAGTGCTGCTTATTTCATAGCAGAGCCAATGAATTTTTTTTTGCACATACAGCAGCCGAGAATAAATGAAGTTGAAGGAACGCGCGTGGTCGATCGTACGGTGTGAGTATCCGTATGGGCCACTGCGAAGCTATAAGACCGCGCGAGCTCAGTTACTCTCTCGTCTCTTGGTGGTACGCATCCAACACCGCCATTCACCGAGCGGCTATGAATGAACACAACACGAGAACGGAACGCATGATGGCAACTTTATACGCGCTGTGCGGCGTTGTAACGCAAACGGTGCTCGCCGTCGTCGCTGCTCAGTCGAACAACGCGCTGTCGGCTGTTATCCACAAGTGAAAGAGAGAAAGATGGATGGATGGATGAATAGATGGATGGCAAGAAAGACGGAAAGCATTTATGTACTATAGAGCCAGCAATGTATTAGCTTCTTATAGGAATAATATGTGTACATACAACACGTGAAAATAATCGTATGCACACCTACACAACTTTGACCAAACTCACGAGTATTCATTGTATATGTGATACAACGTGTTATTCAACGGTTGCAGATCAATTGATTCTGCCGTCCAGCTGAAGTAAGTCGTTACCACTTGTTACTTGTTACTTAAGAGAGACAAGAAGCATTGTAGATAGTAGCTCGATATGTCTAGTTACGAATTATTCTAATTTATCGAAGTGTCAAGTTGAATAAACTCATTCGTTCGTGAAATAATAAAAAATACAAAAAGAAACGTCATTGCTGCTGTCTGCGGCTTTGAAACGGTGTTGGTACATTTTTTCGTATTGAAATTAGCATTGACATTAATTATTGGATATTCGATTATGGTAATCGTGAATATGTTAATCGTGATTTTCCGGAGTTTGGAAGATATGAGTGAAAAGAATTGGTTATTTAATTAATACACTCGAGGAATGTGGTCTTTCGTTGCACGACATTTTTCGCGGATCCTGAGAAATAAATTAAATTTGTTATACAATTCTATTGTAAAATTAAAGTACTCGTATATTAAACACTGATATTAATTTTGCTATATACTTGTATATTCGTTTTCTTCAAGATATTGGTAACAATGTTTATTGTCAATGAAAAAGAAAATCATTATTATAGTCGTCTATGATTTTTTATAAGAGTTTAGCCATTTGTAGAATTTATTACACTAATTAAACGCGCACGTCGGTTAATTTCACACATTTCACAATTTTTGTTGGCGAAATTCATATTTCGAAGCGTCGAATGCGTTATGCATAAATTGATATGCTTTATATTTTATAAACAATAGTTATATTTATTATTTTCATTGTTGCAAATTTCCATTATCTGAATTATCGTTAATCTAAACTGCACGGAAAAAAATATTAGTTGCCATAATCAAGAAATGAGTTGACACAACCAATCGATGATTCTATTTATCTTACAACTCAAATGGTAATACCAACGATTCGAATGGTAATACCGACGATTCGAATGATAATACCGACGATTCGAATGGTAGTCCCAACTATTCGAGTGGTAAGGTAAACGGCCCAGTTTGTGACACCTTTAGAGCAGCGGCGTCGATTTTCTGTTATTTACAGATGCGTGATATTGTTAAACTGAAAATGAACGTTTTCAATACGTGCATTAAAACCTTCTGAAACAGATTAGACTATTCTTCAAAGGCAAAATGTTGAGAAAATTAATAAAAAACATTATTTAAATAGTGCTTGTCTACTGCCGGGGTTCCTGACCCTGCAGAACCACTCATGTCGTAGCTTGTGACCCTCGCGTGTACTGGGTTTGTGACACTGACGCCGTAGATCCTGACCCCCGCATGTACCGGGTTTGTGACACCTATCCGGTTTTGTCGAACTCCTATTTGGAAAAAATATCGATAATGAAATGAAAACAAAACCATAATAACGTTAAATGTTGAAATTTATACAGTATTCAATCCTAACCTAATTTTCAGCAACAAGTAAAAATCGTAAAAATTGAGAGGGTCAGCAATCACGTCAATAACCACAATTACGTTGGGAGTTATTGACCCTTTGAGTTTACGGGAAAAACTAATCAATACCTTAAGTATTCTATTTCTTGTCGATAAAGCTAATTATTGTGATCATTTTCATATAATCGTTATGTTGTATTATACTTACTTAAGAATGGAAACGATCTAGGAATGGCGGTTCGAACTCACTGAGACGCAATACCACGGCTTTCACCGGTGAAATGTATTTCTAAATAATTTGTTACGAAATTTGTTTATTGCAGAAAAAAAATATTAAAAAAGCTCTTTAATTTGGCGATAATAAGGTTAAAATTCGACGTAAATTACATTTATGACAGTGTAAAATAGCTATTTGTTGTGTTGCCTTTGAAGACATTTTGTCTTCAAAGGCAAAATGTTGAGAAAATTAATAAAAAACATTATTTAAATAGTGCTTGTCTACTGCCGGGGTTCCTGACCCTGCAGAACCACTCATGTCGTAGCTTGTGACCCTCGCGTGTACTGGGTTTGTGACACTGACGCCGTAGATCCTGACCCCCGCATGTACCGGGTTTGTGACACCTATCCGATTTTTTCGAACTCCTATTTGGAAAAAAATATCGATAATTAAATGAAAACGAAACCATAATAACGTTAAATGTTGAAATTTATACAGTATTCAATCCTAACCTAATTTTCAGCAACAAGTAAAAATCGTAAAAATTGAGAGGGTCAGCAACCGCGTCAATAACCACAATTACGTTGGGAGTTATTGACCCTTTGAGTTTACGGGAAAAACTAATCAATACCTTAAGTATTCTATTTCTTGTCGATAAAGCTAATTATTGTGATCATTTTCATATAATCGTTATGTTGTATTATACTTACTTAAGAATGGAAACGATCTAGGAATGGCGGTTCGAACTCACTGAGACGCAATACCACGGCTTTCACCGGCGAAATGTATTTCTAAATAATTTGTTACGAAATTGTTAATTGCAGAAAAAAAATATTAAAAAAGCTCTTTAATTTGGCGATAATAAGGTTAAAATTCGACGTAAATTACATTTATGACAGTGTAAAATAGCTATTTGTTGTGTTGCCTTTGAAGACATTTTGTCTTCAAAGGCAAAATGTTGAGAAAATTAATAAAAAACATTATTTAAATAGTGCTTGTCTACTGCCGGGGTTCCTGACCCTGCAGAACCACTCATGTCGTAGCTTGTGACCCTCGCGTGTACCGGGTTTGTGACACTGACGCCGTAGATCCTGACCCCCGCATGTACCGGGTTTGTGACACCTATCCGGTTTTTTCGAACTCCTATTTGAAAAAAATATCGATAATTAAATGAAAACGAAACCATAATAACGTTAAATGTTGAAATTTATACAGTATTCAATCCTAACCTAATTTTCAGCAACAAGTAAAAATCGTAAAAATTGAGAGGCTCAGCAACCGCGTCAATAACCACAATTACGTTGGGAGTTATTGACCCTTTGAGTTTACGGGAAAAACTAATCAATACCTTAAGTATTCTATTTCTTGTCGATAAAGCTAATTATTGTGATCATTTTCATATAATCGTTATGTTGTATTATACTTACTTAAGAATGGAAACGATCAAATACCACCGATGCAGCTAGTGAGCTCTGTCTAGGAATGGCGGTTCGAACTCACTGAGACGCAATACCACGGCTTTCACCGGTGAAATGTATTTCTAAATAATTTGTTACGAAATTGTTAATTGCAGAAAAAAAATATTAAAAAAGCTCTTTAATTTGACGATAATAAGGTTAAAATTCGACGTAAATTACATTTATGACAGTGTAAAATAGCTATCGGGGGTCACAAACCGAATCAGGGTCACAAACAGGGCCGTTTACCTTAGTCCCAACGATTGGATTAGTTAACCTAACCAATCTCGCGATAACTAATCGTGAATAGTTGAGGTTACTATTCGATATGGTTGAGGCAACTAATTTTTTAGACATTGTGTACAGCAAATTGAAAACGTAGTTGCCACAAGCAAACATTTCTTTCTTCGTAATCTCTCCCCTAATTGATTTTGATAATCGAGGTTCTACTGTAAATACTTAATCAATTGAATTAATTTAAAAAAAAACACTTAATTAACCAAAGCAATAAAATACTTAATTAAATAAATCAATAAATACTTACTTAATTTGACTAATAAAATTGCTCAATTAATTTAATCAATAATTTCCAAAATATCATAGCAACAAATATTAGCTATGGTAAAGATGTCACGTTAAACGAACTCGCAAGAAACGTTCTGATTTAATGTGGGCCAAGGTTGAATGAAGTACCCCTTCATTATAGAAGCAATTCTCTCACTTTGTGGTTTTCGCAGGCCCCACGTACCTGCATTTGATTACACCCGAGCTGAGGCTTTGCACCCCATCTGCTCGTTAGTGGTTTTTTTTTTTTTTTTATTACACACGTGCCCCACGACACAGTGAATGAATTCTAGTCGTCAACAGTGGCTTTAATACAGCTGACAAGTGGCTATTGTTGACACGATACGGTATGCAATGCCTTTCTTTGGCGATCGGTAGAAAGCATCTTCATCTCAATGTTAGAATTTCAAGCTGCGAGTTCTCATGTCAGAGTCTTGGAATTCCTGTCCGGGCAAACGGGGAGAGAGATGATGACGAGGTCGGGTGATGCGTTCCATCTTGGTGGCATCTTGTGCTCGATCGGTGAAGCTCTTTCGAAACTTCGATCGTACGCCACTTGTTCACGAACCAGTTCGGTCACCAAAGAGCCCCCGAAGAAGCTATAAGGTAGATGTTTCTGTCGTCGAACTATGTATATCATTGATCGACAGTTGTATTACAATACTGCACTAAGAAAAATCGTTAGTTGAGACAAGCAACTTTCAAATGCTTTCAATATGTTAAATGCGACACGCATTAAAATTATTATAGCAACTCTTAGTGTCTTTACGATTTTTTAACTCAGTTACACTGTTAAAAATGTTTGCGATTTTGCATAACTGGCAATTTGAGTCGTCAGCTGATATATTAAATTTAATACACGTATGTAGTAATACGAATTTTTTTCGGATTTGATGGAAAATACTATAATTTTATATTTCACTTATATTTTTAACAGCCTATTTGTAAGAATAATATAAAAAGTACACTGACATTATGACTTTTTTATACATCTATTTTTTTACAACTAATTGCAAATTCGCTAGATTAAAAAATACATGAAAAATGGACTTTTCTATGTGGACGACTGAAAAAAAAAATTTGTTATTTTCTTTTACAATATTTTTTTTAAGTTTCAAATCATAAACCAAAAATTCGCTAACATATCCTTTGTAACACGTCTAATTTTACAAATACCAATAAATTCGCTGAATTACAAAAAATTACAAAAAAAAATATTTAACTTAATCAATAAAACATCATTTCTTTTACAATATTTTTTTTTAACTTCCAAATCATAAACGAAAAATACGCAAACATCCCTTTTTTACACGTGTAATTTTACAACTAACTATAAATTCGCTAAATAAAAAAAAATCATTTCGTTGTTTTACAATAAAAGAAAATTACAAAAAAAAAATTTAACTTAATTAACAAAACATTATTTCTTTTACAATATTTTTTTTAACTTCCAGATTTAAACCAAAAATACGCAAACATCCCTTTTTTACACGTGTAATTTTACAACTATAAATTCGCTAAATAAAAAAAAATCATTTCGTTGTTTTACAATTTAAAAAAAATTACAATAAAAATATTTAGCTTATTTAACAAAACATGATTTCTTTTACAATATTTTTTTTAACTTCCAAATCATAAACCAAAATCACGCAAACATCCCTTTTTTACACGTCTAATTTTACAACTAACTATAAATTCGCTAAATAAAAAAAAACATTTCGTTGTTTTGCAATAAAAGAAAATTGCAAAAGAAAAATATTTAGCTTAATTAACAAAACATCATTTCTTTTACAATATTTTTTTTTTACTTCCAAATCATAAACCAAAAATACGCAAACATCCCTTTTTTACACGTCTAATTTTACAACTAACTATAAATTCGCCAAATAAAAAAAAATCGTTTCGTTGTTTTACAATAAAAGAAAATTACAAAAAAAAAATATTTAGCTTAATTAACAAAACATCATTTCTGTTACAATATTTTTTTTTAACTTCCAAATCATAAACCAAAAATACGCAAACATCCCTTTTTTACACGTCGAATTTCACAACTATAAATTCGCTAAATAAAAAAAATTATTTCGTTGTTTTACAATTAAAAAAAAATTACAATAAAAATATTTAGCTTATTTAACAAAACATGATTTCTTTTATAATATTTTTTTAACTTCCAAATCATAAACCAAAAATACGCAAACATCCCGTTTTACACGTGTAATTTTACAACTATAAATTCGCTAAATAAAAAAAATCATTTCGTTGTTTTACGATAAAAGAAAATTACAAAAAAAATATTTAACTTAATTAACAAAACATAATTTCTTTTACAATATTTTTTTTAACTTCCAAGTCATAAACCAAAAATACGCAAACATCCCTTTTTTACACGTGTAATTTTACAACTATAAATTCGCTAAATAAAAAAAATCATTTCGTTGTTTTACAATGTAAAAAAAAATTACAAAAAGAAAAATGTTTAGATTAATTAACAAAATATGTTTCTAGAACTGGCTCTTAGATTTTACAATATGATTTTTACTGCGTTCAAGGCCGATGACTGAAACATCCATCTTAGGTAAAAAATCTTCCGTTAACATATTCATGCCCTCGACCTTCAACAATATCAATATATTATGTAACGTAGTGGATTAGATAAAAGGGCAAATGTCGATATATTGACGTAAAACGATTGGGAACAAGTATAATATCACAACGTAGCAGACATTTGTCAGGTCTTGAAGGTACGACAGGACCCACCGGTGCAACGTCGCGCACCTCATTCTTCTTATATTCCAGCACCTCCTTTTCCTCGAGAATCGCAGCTCGCCTTCGTTTTATGCTGCTCCGTAGCTGCATGACTCTTCGAGTGGCTCACGGCTACACCGCGAGTATAATTCCAGCTCGCTGTTTGTATGCACATGTAAATGGATGGGTATTGTGTTTGTCGATACCAGCAGCAGCAGCAGCAGCAGCAGGCGCAGCCTCACGAGTGCACCGCGCGGCCCACGTTGCAACGAGTTCCTCTTCGGTCAAGACGGCACGCAGCGCACCTTGCCGCACGTGTATATTTCGTGCCCAGGATCCCCGGATGTAAATGCACTCAGCTGCCGACTCAAATTGAGCATGTTCCTCTCCTGCACTGTATCTTCTCACTTTGCATCACGTGCTGCGCACTGATATTGCGTGCATTCCGTGTTTTATACCAACATGTAAAATATCGTCAGATTATTAAATAACACCGTATTAAAAAATAAAAATGTAATTTAAGGCATCTTTCCAGTGTGAAAAAAAAATTTCGATTTTTTTTGTCTTATATACACTGTTAAAAAATTTTATATGAAAATTAATATAAAGTATTAGAAGTTTTTTTTTTGCGGATACGCGTATATTAAATTTAATATACAAATATTAATTAATATGCAAAAAAATTGTTCTAAAATTAATATACAATATATTGGACACTTCATGAACGTTGTGTTTATAATATAATTGTAGGAATTTTACAATATATCTATATATTAAATGAAATTTAATATACCGTATCTAAAGAAGAACTTCTAATACATATGGAGAGCATGTTCCTCTCCTGCAGTGTATCTTCTCACTTTGCATCACGTGCTGCGCACTGATATTGCGTGCATTCCGTGTTTTATACCAACATGTAAAATATCGTCAAATTATTAAATAACATCGAATTAAAAAATAAAAATGTAATTTATGGGATCTTTTCAGTGTGAAAAAAAAATTTCGATTTTTTTTTGTCTTACACTGTTAAAAAATTTTATATGCAAATTAATATAAAGTATTAGAAGTTTTTTTTGCGGATACGCGTTTATTAAATTTAATATACAAATATTAATTAATATGCAAAAAATTGTTCTAAAATTAATATACAATATACTGGACACTTCGTGAACGTTGTGGTTATAATATAATTATAGGAATTTTACAACATATCTGTATATTAAATGAAATTTAATATACAGATATATACAGTGTATCTTCTCACTTTGCATCACGTGCTGCGCACTGATATTGCGTGCATTCCGTGTTTTATACCAACACGTAAAATATCGTCAGATTATTAAATAACACCGTATTAAAAAATAAAAATGTAATTTAAGGGATCTTTCCAGGGTGAAAAGAAAAATTCGATTTTTTTTTGTCTTACACTGTTAAGCAATTTTATATGAAAATTAATATAAAGTATTAGAAGTTTTTTTTGCGGATACGCGTATATTAAACTTAATATACAAATATTAATTAATATGTATAAAAATTGTTCTAAATTTAATATACAATATACTGAACACTTCATAAACGTTGTGATTATAATATAATTATAGGAATTTTACAACATATCTGTATATTAAATGAAATTTAATACAATATATTAAATGAAATTGAATACAATATATTAAATGAATCCTTTGGGGTTTTTTTTTCAGATCAAATTTGCGACCCCTAGGATGTCCACCATGAGGCTATCTTTTTTATCAACATTATTTTCAACAATTAAAAAAATATATTTAAACAATAAAAATCGTCTTATAAAAAATCATTCTCTGTCATTCATGATTACCTTAATATGTCATAAAAATTTCAGATTGATCGGCGTATAGTAACCGTCCGAAAAAAAATCGTGAAAATAGGCTATTTTTCGGGCCGTCACACTGGAAAGATCCCTTAATCAAGGGGGTTTAATCACAGAGATTTTCGCCTACGAAATACTGAGCGAATAATTATACGGTTTAATGGCTAAGATATAATTTTTTAACCCAGCTGAGGTTCTGAATGATATTAAAATATATTTAATTCAAATAATCGTAAAATTTAAGTTCATTTATGATATATTAATTATTACATCAATACGTAACGTGATTATTGTTTTTTTTCCTCCACCGGCTACATTTTCAATGTATCACTTTGTAAATTATTGGAACCTACAGAGAAGAAAAATGAAAAGAAAACAATAATAATAACTAATACTCAACAAACAAAATTCAAAAAAAAATTATAGCAATCATATAACTCCACTAATAAATATATATAATATACAAAAAATATACCTAAAATAATTTAAATACCTTTTGTTTGATTAATGCCTAATAGGAAGTACGTAATTTTTTTTTTCGTTCGAATACGGAAACAATTTCGAATATCTAAACGAAGGTGTTATTTACTTAAGAGTGAGTAGACAGATTATTTGATAGATCTTAGAGTGTCTCCGTCCGCCCAACGATTATTCCCGTATCATTACCATAATTACTATAATACGAATAAAATTATATAACCAAACAGATACAATAATACCAGTGCAACGATCATAGTAGCAGGTCGACGATTGATAGTCCTGGATCATTAAAAAATCCTTCAAGGAGGAGGAGTCAGTCAGAATTTGAATGATCTCCATAACACGGTAGCGGATCTATGATCCAGAACGGATTCTTTTTTTTATCCTTCTAATTTTACAATAAACTAAAAATTTGCTAGATTAAAAAATCTTTCCATCGCTTTTTCAATTAAAAAAAATTACGTAAAACGTTTAGCATAATTAACAAAACATTTTTATTACTAGAAATGGCTCTCCGATTTTACAATATATTTTTCCACTGTGTACAAGACTGATGAATGAAATATCCATCTTAGATAAAATCTTCGGCCTCTGAATATTAAAATATATTGATTTAAAATTCTTATCGATCTTTCACTATGATATATTAATTCTTATTCTTATTATTCCTTATTACAAAAATTATAACAACTCATAACTTTTTTTTTCTCCACCATCAACATATCAGTTATCAAACAGATTGTGTGATAGATCTTAGTGTCTCCGTCCGCCCAACGATTATTCCCGTATGATTACCATATAATTACTATAATACGAATAAAATTACATAACCAAACAGATTACAATAATACCAGTGCAGCGTTGATAGTAGCAGGTCGACGATTGATAGTAGTGCTGGATCATTAAAAAACCTGGAGAAAGGAGGAGAGGTCAGACAGAATTTGAAGGATCTCCGTGACACGGTAGCGGATCGATGATCCGGCCCGGAGTTTACTCCGTGACGCCTATATCGTTTCTTCGCCACGAGGCATCATCGGATTCGGGCAGTCGAAGCGAGGTCGCGCTTGTGGAACGGGCTTAACACACTGGGGCCACGTTGCCAGCTGAACCAACCCGAAGCTGCTCGACAACAGGAATGCCGTGTGTTAAAATGCCTACGCCGACGACGGAGTCGACGAAGACGAAGACGACGACGACGACGACGACGACGTTGCTGAAGACGACGACGAAGACGAGTCTCTCTCTTACTCTTTGGCTCAAATCGTGAGCTCTCGAGCAGCAACAGCAGAAGCAAGTCTCTGTCTTTTGGGCCATGCGTGTGAGTGCGTAGATTCTTTTTCTCTCTTATTTACGTGCGATTGAGTATAGCAGTCGTATATGTATGGTATAAGAGAAGAGAGCGCGTAAACGTGCGTTGTGTCCGTGCTTCTTCTCGGTTCTCGCTCTTCCCTCGTGTGCCTTGAGGCCCCACATCACCTGTCTTAGCTTTCCCCTCGTTCCCGTCGTTCCCCTCACGCGCGCGTCTGCCGTAGAACCCCCCCGCCCTCTCAGCAGCCCCTCGGGGTCCGACAGTACCCATCTACCTCACTCACTCACTCACTCCGTCCCTCCCTTCCTATACGTGGGCCCTGTTGGGCCCCAAACACACTACAGCCCGCGAGAGAGACCCCGTAACGCTCGTTCCGCGTCCACCCGAGTCCGGCACGAAACAACGTCCTCTTTCCTGCCCCCTCCAGCTTCAAACTCTTTGACTCCGCACGCCTTTTGTTGAGTCGATCCACTTCTTTTTTTTTTTTTTTCCCTTCGCGACTTTGTATATACAGCTTTAACGCTAATTTCTCGGAAATTTAGTGAGAAATATAATAATAGTGAAAAAAACAGAGATGGTGTAAAAGATGGGTAAAATTTCACGCTGGAGGGTTTTTTTGAAATGATACACTTTTTTTCGTCGCGAGTTTGTGTATATTGCTTTAACGCTAATTTCTCGGAAATTTTGTGAGAAATGTACTTAATGATAGAGAAAAAAAATGTGTGGTGTAAGAGGTGAGTAAAAACATAAGCTGGAGGGTTTTTTTTTTAGCCGATCCCCTTTTTTTTCGCTCGAGACTTTATGTATATAACTTCAAAGCTAATTTTTTTTAAATTAAGTGAGAAATATAATAATACTTAAAAAAATAGAGATAGTGTAAAAGATGGGTAGAAACGCACGCTAGAGGGTTTTTTGAAGACGATACACTTTTTTTTCCTTCGCGAGTTTGTGGATATTGCTTTAATGCTAATCTCTTGAAAATTTAGTGAGAAATATACTTAATAGCAGAGAAAAAAATATGTGGTGTAAGAGGTGAGTAAAAACGTAAGCTGGAGGGTTTTTTTTTTTAGACGACCCACTTTTTTTTCTCTCGCGGCTTTACGTATATAAATTCAACGCTAATATCTTGGAAATTTAGTGAGAAGTATAATAATACCAACAAAAAAAACGATGGTGTAAAAGATGAGTAAAAACAGGCCGGGGATACTCAGCCTTATTCTAATACGTTAACTTTTACGTCGGAATGTCGCCACCGAAATAGTTCCGGAGTGTGGCGCTGCAGGTAGTCTGAGCGATTTCGCATATATATATGTTTTATCAACATTCAATGATCGTCACCATCGTAACCTCAAAACAAAAAGTAAATTTGGTAAATTTGTTCGAAAAACTGTAAAACAATGAAAGTTCGTGCCGAGAATTTATTTCCTATTCGGGATAATTTGACATAATTAATATTCTTTTTGGATCGCAGCGAAGGATTTTTGTATCTAGTGACAAAAAATCCTGCGCTGCGATCCTAAAAAAAATTCAATTATTTTTAATTTTTCATCGGTGAGGAAAAAATAGCCCTTAAAATAAAAATAAACTTTTTTGTCTGAATCGTCCAAGTTTTGCATAACTTAAAAAGCAGTCGAATCGATATTGTATATGTTGCGGTAGATAATAAAAATATCTACATTTCTATCTTGTATTAAAATATGTTATTTATTTTACGTCTACCAACTCAAACTTCTTTTACAAAATCATTTGCACGCACGAAAAAAATAAAATAAAAAACTAAATACGTCGCGCTTTTGCAATACTTTTTATTGTTTTTAAATTGTATTGCATGCATATACGGCCGGATACGCCGGTTCGCTCAGACGACTACTAGCGCCACACCGCGGATTAACGCATTCCGAAGAGCTGCCAGTGTGTCGGGTGCCAGTGGGCTGAGTAAAAACGTACGCTGTAAAAGATGAGTAAAAATTCACGCTGGAGGGTTTTTTCGAAATGATACACTTTTTTTTTCTTCGCGAGTTTGTGGATATTGCTTTAACGCTAATTTCTCGGAAATTTTGTGAGAAATATACTTAATGATAGAGAAAAAAAATGTGTGGTGTAAGAGGTGAGTAAAAACGTAAGCTGGAGGGTTTTTTTTTAGACGATCCACTTTTTTCTCTCGCGACTTTATGCATATAACTTCAACGCTAATTTTTTGGAAATTTAGTGAGAAATATAATAATACTGAAAAAAAACAGAGATGGTGTAAAAGATGGGTAAAAACGCATGCTGGAGGGTTTTTTTTTTTAAACGATACACTTTTTTCTTCTTCGCGAGTTTGTGTATATTACTTTAACGCTAATTTCTCGGAAATTTAGTGGAAATGTTGTTGTACAGAATAAAAATATCTACATTTCTATCTTGTATTAAAATATGTTATTTATTTTACGTATACCAACTCAAACGCCTTTAATAAAATCATTTGCACGCACGAAAAAAAAAAAAAAAATCAAAATACTTTTTATGGTTTTTAAATTGTGTTGCATGCATATATGGCCGAATACGCTGGTTCGCTCAGACGACTACTAGCGCCACACCGCGGATTAACGCATTCCGAAGAGCTGCCAGTGTGTCGGGTGCCAGTGGGCTGAGTAAAAACGTACGCTGGAGGGTTTTTTTGAGACGATCCACTTTTTTCCCTTGCAACTTTGTATACACAGCTTTAACGCTAATTTCTCGGAAATTTAGTGAGAAATATAATAATACTGAAAAAAGCGATGGGTAAAAACGAACGCTGGAGGGTTTTTTTTTTTTTTTTTTTTGGCTTTAACGAACTTCCGAGAAGACTGCTGCTCGGAGATTCTCTAGGCGGTTTGGAATCCAGCGAGACGGTGGTTTGCGTGCTGATTGCAAACTCTCGCGAAAGAAACCAGTCGCTCGACCAATGTTGCGTACGTGAAATTACAACGTTAGTGCGATGATGCTGGCGTGTCACGGACACGCTTTCGCGCGGATAGCACGTGTCTAATGCTCGCGCGAACCCGTTTTGCTTACACCGGCGTCGGGGATTCGTACGCGACGAGCTGTGTGTGTATTTTTTTTTTATCCGATTCCATAAAATAAAACTTGGTTTTACTTAGGCAAGTCGGAATTGATAGGAAAAATAGAGAATATTATAAAAAATAGCGATAATCTTACAACTTTGTATATAATCTTGAAACCGGCTTCGTAATGCTAATGCTTCTATATCTTTTATATATCTGTTTTATATGTTTTTCCTACTCCCTCTATCGTCAGGTCGACAATGATTTCTTAGTCTGTTTTGAAAATAATAGAATAAATAATTACAAAAAGTTTTATTTTTTTAATTCCGTCAGTTTTATTTTTTTATGCACAAATTTTCGGATCATTAATTCATGTGAACCTCGAGGATAGTTTTCTTTTGCTAATTATACGAATAAGTCAAGTTATTACAACTTTTTTTTTTGCAAAATAATTCTGAATATTTTTTTTTTGTTTTTTTTTCGGAATTTGGCAATTCCTATACAGGAAATATTCAATAATGTGTATTGCCAGAAATTGGCATGTAAAGTTTCATCGATTTCGAAGCGTCCTTGGAAACGTGCCCGTTAAAGGGGTAAGTTTGAGTTCCTCTGAATCTGAATACCATATTGAAGCGAAAAAATCATTCTTTTTTGTAGCATTGCTAAAAAAAAATCTGTTACGGTGCCAACTTGTGGAAAGTGATAACCGGCTACCGAAAATATTGCTCCGAGCTTGCACGTTCTTTAGGAGGTTTTGAACTTTTTTATACTATCAAAATTTATTTATATTTGGTCACAACTAGCTCAAAAAAAAACATCCAAAGAGGTACAAAATTAACCCTAAATACTTATATAAAGTTCGTTGTACCAAATATTTTTTTTTTCGTGTATAAAAATGGGTCGTTTGCGTCCTCGACATTTTGACCATGTGGTACTTTCGAAAGATCCATCTGTCTGAAAAATATATATGAAAAATATATATGCATATATATATATTGAATTTGTAGATTTATTAAGGAACGTCTATGAATTATTTAGGATTTTTTGTTTGTAAAGTTGTAGGATATTCAATGTTTCGCCGAAGGAAGTCACTACCATGTGGACCATTTGAGGGTGCCAAAAAAAAGTGTACGGTTTCAGGGTGGGGGTAAAAATAGCGAATGACCAAAATAGCGAATAACCAAAATAGCGAATGATCAAAATAGCGAATGACCAAAATAGCGAATAACCAAAATAGCGAATGATCAAAATGGCGAATAACCAAAATGGCGAATGACCAAAATAGCGAAGGACCAAAATAGCGAATTTCAAAATAATGAACGTCTTAATCTAGAATGGCCATTATTTTTAAATTGTCTATTTTCGCCATTTCCTATTTTGATCGTTCGCTATTTTGATTGCATTTTAATACAGTGGAGGGTCAAAATAGCGAATTATCAAAATGGCGAATGGCTGAAATAGCGAATTTAAATGTAATGAACGTCTGAATCTAGAATGGCCACTATTTTTAAATTCGTTATTTTAGCTATTCGCTATTTTGGACATTCGTTATTTTCACCCCCACCCCGGTTTCAGGGTGAAGAATAATTTCCGGATCTCTCCATTTCCACCACATTTTCATACACAAAATATGTTGCAAAGTTTTTTTTAGTAACTTTGCAACATATCTCGTACCTGTAAAAAAAACATGTAAAAAAAACAATAATAACGTCAATAAATTCTATAGTGATGTAAAGTTGATAAATTACGTAGAGCGATAAGTAAATGACTAATTGAATCTCAACATGTCAAAAAAAAAATGGCGATAATTCTTTAAATAGTCCGGCGTTACTTTGCAAGATTGCAAACTTTAATCCGTACTTTTGGTACATAAGGTTAAATTATTCGTGAATTTTGCATCATCCGACTTAGCATTACAAAACCGGTCTAACTGTACATACAAAGTTTCAAGTTTATATCAATATTTTAGTAATGCTAAATTCTCATTGAATAACATAAATATATTAAGTCTTGCGATAATTGGAAACGGTGGTTCTTTCAATGGGAATTATTGTAGTTGAAACGCGGATGCCAGAATTATTAATTTCTATTTCCACACATTGAATGTACAGTCGAGTTGACGTGCCGCTCTCGCGGTGTTTGCGATTATCGAAGGTTAAGTCGCTGTTCCTTTATATATAAGTGTGTAATACACTCCGGCGTTTAAACTGTTGTGGTTTGCGGTCTACGCTCGACCGGTAGCTCTTACAAAGACGATCATCATCCTCTCGGCTCGCGCGCACGATGTTGCTATCGCACGCAACGCAGAATACTTGTTGCGTTACGTAGCTCTTATTGCCGCAGGTACGACACGCGCTCGTCGCACAGATCGCTCTCCCGCGACAGCCTGTACCTATCTGTACCTGCTCGTAAGTAAGTACCTACGTATGCCGGAGACAACGCGGGACAAGGACTGGTATTTTGCTCGATAATGGCGCCACTTTGTTGCGCGTTAGATGTAACCGTGTGCCTGAAGTAAACCATGAAGCATGTCCTCTAATCGCTTATTTGCAATCAAATTTAACGATTTTAAGAAACTATATTTTGTCTTAGTATTTTTTTTTTAAACCGAATTGCAACATTTATAAAGCATTATTATTATTACACCTCAGGGGAATTATAAAATGTTTTAATGCCGCGTTATTTTAAAACTGGAGTAAACCGCATGTCCTCTAATCGCTTATTTGAAACGTTATTTAACTATTTAAAAAAAAAAAAATTTCAAAGTATTTTTTTAAAGCAAATTGGAACAGTTATAAAATATTGTTGTTAACTCGGGAAAATATCTGCATGAAAACTAGAGCAAACCGCATGTATTACAAAATACATGTCCTCTAATCGCTTTTTTGCAATCAAATTTAACGATTTTAAGAAACTATATTTTTTCTTAGTATTTTTTTTTTTAAACCGAATTGCAACATTTATAAAGCATTATTATTACACCTCAGGGGAATTATAAAATGTTTTAATGCCGAGTTATTTTAAAACTGGAGTAAACCGCATGTCCTCTAATCGCTTATTTGAAGCATTATTTAACTATTTTAAGAAAAAAAAATGTCCAAAGTATTTTTTTAAAGCAAATTGGAACAGTTATAAAATATTGTTGTTACCTCAGGGAAATATCTGCATGAAAACTAGAGCAAACCGCATGTATTGCAAAATACATGTCCTCTAATCGCTTTTTTGCAATCAAATTTAACGATTTTAAGAAACTATATTTTTTCTTAGTATTTTTTTTTAAACCGAATTGCAACATTTATAAAGCATTATTATTATTACACCTCAGGGGAATTATAAAATGTTTTAATGCCGCGTTATTTTAAAACTGGAGTAAACCGCATGTCCTCTAATCGCTTATTTGAAACATTATTTAACTATTTAAAGAAAAAAAAATTTTCAAAGTATTTTTTTAAAGCAAATTGGAACAGTTATAAAATATTGTTGTTAACTCGGGAAAATATCTGCATGAAAACTAGAGCAAACCGCATGTATTGCAAAATACATGTCCTCTAATCGCTTTTTTGCAATCAAATTTAACGATTTTAAGAAACTATATTTTTTCTTAGTATTTTTTTTTTAAACCGAATTGCAACATTTATAAAGCATTATTATTATTACACCTCAGGGGAATTATAAAATGTTTTAATGCCGCGTTATTTTAAAACTGGAGTAAACCGCATGTCCTCTAATCGCTTATTTGAAACATTATTTAACTATTTCAAGAAAAAAAAATGTTCAAAGTATTTTTTTAAAGCAAATTGGAACAGTTATAAAATATTGTTGTTAACTCAGGAAAATATCTGCATGAAAACTAGAACAAACCGCATGTATTGCAAAATACATGTCCTCTAATCGCTTTTTTGCAATCAAATTTAACGATTTTAAGAAACTATATTTTTTCTTAGCATTTTTTTTAACCGAATTGCAACATTTATAAAGCATTATTATTATTACACCTCAGGGGAATTATAAAATGTTTTAATGCCGAGTTATTTTAAAACTGGAGTAAACCGCATGTCCTCTAATCGCTTATTTGAAGCATTATTTAACGATTTTAAGAAAAAAAAAATTGTTAAAGTATTTTTTAAAGAAAATTGGAACAGTTATAAAATATTGTTGTTACCTCACGGAAATATCTGCATGAAAACTAGAGCAAACCGCATGTATTGCAAAATACATGTCCTCTAATCGCTTTTTTGCAATCAAATTTAACGATTTTAAGAAACTATATTTTTTCTTAGTATTTTTTTTTTTAACCGAATTGCAACATTTATAAAGCATTATTATTACACCTCAGGGGAATTATAAAATGTTTTAATGCCGAGTTATTTTAAAACTGGAGTAAACCGCATGTCCTCTAATCGCTTATTTGAAACATTATTTAACTATTTTGAGAAAAAAAAAATTTCAAAGTATTTTTTTAAAGCAAATTGGAACAGTTATAAAATGTTGTTGTTACCTCAGGGAAATATCTGCATGAAAACTAGAGCAAACCGCATGTATTGCAAAATACATGTCCTCTAATCGCTTTTTTGCAATCAAATTTAACGATTTTAAGAAAATATTTTTTTTCTTCGTATTTTTTTTAAAACCAAATTGCAACATTTATAAAGCATTGTTGTTACACCTCAGGGAAATTATAAAATGTTTTAATGCCGAGTTATTTAAAAACTGGAGTAAACCGCATGTCCTCAAAACGCTTATTTGTAATCAGATTTAACTAGTTAAAAAAAAAAAATTTAAATTTCAGCACCAGTAAAAAAAGTTGGAAAAATTGTCTCATCTTAGATGTTATTTAATACATTAAACATATCTACAATAATTTAGTTATTCCTATAACAATGCGATTATTTCTAAAATAATTTGTTTATATTTATTTTTGAAAAGAATGCAAAGTACGTCGAGACATCCGGTGACTCAATTCGTGATGCAAGTCCTGAGAATCTGAAGGAGGGAGGATAGCTTTGACTCGGGCGGTATATCAGAGCTCCCAAATTCTGCGTAGAGTCAGTTTATAATATTTACAGCCCTCAGCAAAATTCCTGGCCGAGCCATTTTATTCCGGGGGGGTTGTGCGACGGCGGCAACACCAGGGGCATCGGCTGCACCGAATCCTTCAAGATTCCCCACGGCTTCTTCGTGCCCTGCTTTTGCACCGTTCTCTCAGCAGTTTTGTTCTTGTTTTTCCTTGAACACCACCCTCGGTCAGCCTGCCGGTGCTGCTGCTGTTGCTGCGGACGTCGAGCGTCGGGTCCGCCCGCCTTTGCTCGATTTTCTCGTCTCGCGTCTGAGTTACGGCGCGTAGTTGGGTATATATGTACGTGACTCGGCCCTCGGGGACCGCAACGGCCATCGGAAGCCGCGCTTCCACCGTGGAGGTGGGGGCGTAGGACGATCCGAGAGCTCCGACGCTAGTTACCTTCCTTCAAATTAGGCAAGAGCCCCAATCACTGGACTAGCCACCGACTAATACTTTTGCACGAAAAATAAAATGTTCCAAGATTGCGTTCATTTAAATATCCAGTAAAGTTACTTGGGTGAATACAACAGGACGTCATAGTTTTTTTTTTTTTTTTAATCTCAATCACAGTAAAAAATTCCGTTACTGAAATTTAAAAAAATTGATTAATCACCTTTCCTCCCTTCGAATATAAGGGAAAATAATTTTCTCTTGCTAAACCAAAATAGTCTGATAATTGGAATAGAAAATAGTCTGATAATTGCAACAGAAAATAGTCTGATAATAGGAATAGAAAATAGCCTGACAATTGCAAGAGAAAATAGTCTGACAATTGCAACAGAAAATAGTCTGATAATTGCAACAGAAAATAGTCTGACAATCGTTACAAGAATAGTTTGGCAATTGTAACAGAAAACAGTCTGTTAATTGCAACAGAAAACAATCTGTTAATTGCAACAGAAAAAAGTATGACAATTGCAACAGAAAATAGTCTGATAAGTGCAACAGAAAATAGTCTGATAATTGCAACAGAAAATAGTCTGAAAATTGCAACAGAAAATAGTCCGACAATTGCAACAAGAAATAGTCTGACAATTGGAACAGAAAATAGTATGACAATAGCAACAGAAAATAGTCTGACAATTGCAACAGAAAATAGTATGACAATTGCAACAGAAAATAGTCTGACAATTGCAACAGAAAAGTCTGATAATTGCAACAGAAAATAGTATGACAATTGCAACAGAAAATAGTCTGACAATTGTAACAGAAAATAGTCTGATAATTGCAATAGAAAATAGTCTGATAATTGCAACAGAAAATAGTCTGATAATTGCAACAGAAAATAGTCCGACAATTGCAACAAGAAATAGTTTGACAATTGTAACAGTAAATAGTCTGATAATTGCAACAGAAAATAGTCTGGTAATTGCAACAGAAAATAGTTCGGTAATTGCAACAGAAAATAGTTCGGTAATTGCAACAGAAAATAGTCTGGTAATTGCAACAGAAAATAGTCTGACAATTGCAACAGAAAATAGTCTGATAATTGCAACAGAAAATAGTCTGATAATCGCAACAGAAAATAGTCTGACAATTGCAACAGAAAATAGTCTGATAATCGCAACATAAAATAGTATGACAATTGCAACCGAAAATAGTATGACAATTGCAACAGAAAATAGTCTGATGATTGCAACAGAAAATAGTCTGATAATTGCAACAGAAAATAGTCTGATAATTGCAACAGAAAATAGTCTGACAATTGCAACAGAAAATAGTCTGACAATTGCAACAGAAAATAGTCTGACAATTGCAACAGAAAATAGTCTGACAATTGCAACAGAAATTAGTCTGATAATTGCAACAGAAAATAGTCTGATAATCGTAACAGAAAATGGTATGACAATTGCAACCGAAAATAGTCTGACAATTGCAACAGAAAATAGTCTGACAATTGCAACAGAAAATAATCTGATAATAGCAACAGAAAATAGTCTGCTAATTGCAACAGAAAATAGTCTGACAATTGCAACAAAAATAGTTTGACAATTGTAACAGAAAACAGCCTGTTAATTGCAACAAAAAATAGTATGACAATTGCAACAAGAAATAGTTTGACAATTGCAGCAGGAAATAGTCTCATAATTGCATTAATGCGCTCCTTAAATTTCATCACCGATGCCCTCCTTTTGGGAGAATTAAAAAAAGGCCGAAAGTCGGCAATTGCGACGAGTGGAGGTTTTGAATCACACAAGTCGCAAACTTCAATTTTCGGCCCTTGTTGTACAATATGCTATGTTATTTAACGATGGCACATTAAACTTTAGGATTTATTTTTCATTAACGAAATTTTCGAAATATTTTTCGCAAATTCGCCGCAGCACTTAAACAATTTAGCGGAACTCCTATAATTATGGATCACTCTCCAATCTGATTAACCTGACTTCAATGATCGGCAACCATGGAAATAAATGTAACAAAATTGTAACAAAACATTCACAAATTTACTATTAAGCGAGAAAGAGAAGTCTTCTATATTTCGATATCCGTTACGTGGAGCGCACAGCGGGAGAGAAGAATTAAGAGGAGTTGCGAGAAGAAGAGTGGAAGAGGGACAGAGTAGAGACAAGTCCAGGAGAATCGGCCCAGACACATGAAAGAGCCAAACGCCGAAAGTTGTCGTTGATCTAGTGCTACGACCAACACTTAACTAAGGTCCACTGGAGGATGGGTTACCTACTCCACCACCTATACCCTCGCTTCTTCGCAGATAAGACGTTCCGACTACTGGTCCAGATGACCATCGGCGTAGCCTGCCTTTTCCTTTCCCTCTATTCACTCCATTAACATTATTTATTGACAAAACCAAATATCTCGTTTAATTCACAAAACCAAATTTTACACAGATGAAATAATTTTTCAATTTACTATTCAGAATTGTTGAATTTAGGCAACGAACACAAAATGTATTAATCAGATGTAGCTTTAGCCTTTTAAAAAATCTGGGCAAGCAAATAAGTTTCGAATTCCTCAAGAAACAACTTAATCTTGACAGTTAACATGTTTGTAAGTCGGAATATCGTTAATGATGAAAAGTAGTACGTTTCGACTGCGGCCCATAAAACTATGGGAATCAGGTCCGACACTGCTATGGAGGTAACTTAGTGGCAATGTATATATATATATATGTATGTATGTATAGATATATACCAATATAGGTAGACAACATGCACATGTCGGTGTATAACATGCGCCGTCGCTTTTAACTTGGCAGCAAGCCGAGATTCGAAGGATCGTGTTGCAATGCTCTTCTTCGTCAAGGTTCCGGGGGCTGGTGTAAAGGCGTCCCGTAGGCGTCGATCCGTTAAACGCATTCCTTCACAGAGGTTATACGCGGCTACGACGTCGTCTACCAACGACTACGAGATCTCTTGCGAAAGCCATACTCGCGCAGGCCAAGAACTCGCAACATCGTCTCGTTAACCGCGATTCGCCTGTCCTTGCCTCAAGTTCGCATTGATCCCGTTCCATTGCACTTTCCAACAAATCACTCTCATAGTTCGTCTCGCATAAAACGACAGGACATCGTTTCAGCAGGAATCATGATACACATAACCAATTTTACACATACAATTTGCAGACATCTTGAACTCGGAGAAATCGTTGAAGCCCTGAGAACTTTCAATTTTTAGATTATGCCACTATTTTTTTTTATAACCGCGTCAACAATAAAAGAATTGAATGTATATTGTTATAGTTGCGATAAATTGTTTATAGCTACAAAATAGTCGCATGTATTTAAAATTATATACCAGGTTTTTCACTGTGTACTAAGATTACATACACGGAAAGAAATGTTTGGTTTTGGCAACTACGTTTTCGATGTGCTGTATAGAATGTCTAAAAAATTAGTTGCCTCAATCATATCGAATAGTAACCTCAACTATTCACGATTAGTTCTCGATTGGATTAGTTAGTTAAGTAATCCAATTAGTTAGTTAACTAATCCAATCGATTAGTTAGTTAACTAATCCAATCGATTAGTTAGTTAACTAATCCAATCGATTAGTTAGTTAACTAATCCAATCGATTAGTTAGTTAACTAATCCAATCGATTAGTTAGTTAACTAATCCAATCGATTAGTTAGTTAACTAATCCAATCGATTAGTTAGTTAACTAATCCAATCGATTAGTTAGTTAACTAATCCAATCGAACGTTTGGATTGGATTAGTTAGGTTAATTAATCCAATCGATTAGTTAATTAACTAATCCAATCGATTAGTTAGTTAACTAATCCAATCGAACGTTTGGATTGGATTAGTTAGGTTAATTAATCCAATCGTTTGAATTGGATTAGTTAGGTTAACTAATCCAATCGTTTGGATTGGATTAGTTAGGTTAACTAATCCAATCGTTTGGATTGGATTAGTTAGGTTAACTAATCCAATCGTTTGGATTGGATTAGTTAGGTTAACTAATCCAATCGTTGGGACTACCACTCGAATAGTTGGGACTACCATTCGAATCGTCGGTATTATCATTCGAATCGTCGGTATTATCATTCGAATCGTTGGTATTACCATTTGAGTTGCTGGGGAAATAGAATAATCGATTGGTTGTGTCAACTCATTTCTTGGTTATGGCAACCAATCGTTTTTTTCCGTGTAGCTGAAAGACTACCCAAAAAATGATTGGAGTATCATTGATGTTTTATGAATCCATCAAGATAACCTGTCAAACCACTTTGCATGACATGTACTATCAAAATTCAGTTACTGTCTTAAATAATCAGAATATGAACTTTAGCCTTATTTAAAAGGCTGTGATACACCTGTGCGAATTTATTCGTCCAATGTTAAACACTGGCGTTCAAATACGTTCAAACGAATTTTTCAATAGTACAATTAAAGTTTGTCTCGATGTTTCAAATAAAACGACGGGACATCGTTTCCATGTCCAATTTGCAGGACATCTGAACTCGGAGAAATCGTTGAAGCCCTGAGAACTTTCAATTTTTAGATTATGCCATTATTTTTTTTTATAACCACTACAACAATAAAACAGTTGAAAGTATATTGTTATAGTTACGATAAATTGTTTATAGCTACAAAATAGTCGCATGTATTTAAAATTATATACCAGGTTTTTCACTTTGTGCTAAGCTGTACATAAGTTGAAAGACTAGACTAAAAATAATTGGAGTATCATTGATGTTTTATGGATCCATCAAGACAACCTGTCAGACCACTTTGCATCACATGTACTATCAAAATTCACTCACTGTGTTAATTAATCAGAATATGAACTTTAGCCTCATTTAAAAGGCTGTGATACACCTGTGAGAATTTATTCGTCCAATGTTAAACACTGGCGTTCAAATACGTTCAAACGAATCATTCATTAGTACAATTGAAAATTTTGTTTGTCCGAAGCATATATTGAATAAACTATATTTTTTATCGAACCAAACGGCAAATTAGTTTGAACGTATTTGAAAGTCGATGTCAAGCATCCAACCAAATATTTTTCTCCGTTTATAGCCAATTGTGTGTCGAATTTCTGCTTTGATGAGTTTCGCTGTGTATGGATTTCGTTATTTCGTCGTTGCTGCTGTCTAAATGCAAACAATCTACTTTTTCCTCTACATAGACTTTGAATTTCCAGATTTACGACTGTCCAAATTTGTAGGCACGTAAAGTTTGGACTGTAAAAAAAATGTGGCCATTTTGTGCTGTTTACGAGTCTCTATGGAGTTGTTAGAACGCAACCTGCAGAAACGATATCCTACCTACTGCTAAATTCGATCTCCGCACGAAGATAATGAAGAAACAGAAACCACCAGGAACGTCTAAAATGCGGGAAAATATTGCGTCACTGATAGCAAAGATAAAAACAAAAAAACAAGCGATGCCGAACCGCGTTAAAAAGGCGATAAAAGCTACGGACAAATATTTCCCTTCCCGATGGACGTCTATCTGGTCTATCTGGAAACCTGCGGAGCGTGTGCCTCGTTAGCTGTCGCAAAAGCGTTTTTTCCAGCTAAAACTCTTTTACAGCGCGTGCGGGGCTGTAAAACGCCCTGAACAAGGATCACGAGGATCTCGTTCACGTGTGTGCGCCTGTTTTTTTCTAACGTTTTTCATCGCTGTCGTCGGTACGGCGCGGTGAGTGTCGCGCGGCTCGCGGATAGTCCTCCTAAAGCGAGGCCGGGACACCTTTGCGCACACGGCGATGGTTACGGCTGAACGCGTCCGGCAACGCAAACGCGGGGACGTCCAAAGAGAGTTGCTCTCGAGAGCCATGAGCCGGTGCTGCGAGAACGACGACGACGACGACGAGAGCCGGCCGAACGGCTTCGACTGATTGCGTAATTCCGCGCGCGACGAAGGCGAGCGGGATCGCAGTCCGGTCCATTTATACACGCGATAGGTAGGTAGATTATATGTCCTATACGCTTTTTACGTCTTTTTTATCCGGCTATCCGTCTCTTTTGCTGTCGACGCGTTCTCCGTCTTGTTCTCTATCGTTGTGTTGTCGTATGTACAAGACTAAGATACCCGCTTAACGCTTCTCGTGGTCCGCACGGCGACTCTGTTTTTTCCTTCGTTCTCGTCGTCGCACTTCGCACACACAACACCACAAGCACAAGCTCTTGGCATTTAACTCGTAATATACTTCCGATCGGCGTTTGCACGGTTGCGCATGTGGCATTTTTTGAGATTTCATCCAACGATAAAAGTCCGCCAGGTTTCTTTCAGTAACGCGTGGAAATTTCCTACGAGAATTCTCGATAAAACTTATTCGCGCCTTCAATCGCCATCGCTCTGTCTTCATAGTTCTACTATTTACTCTGACACTTCTGGATCGTTTATGAACGCCGTAATGTTTCTATACCGCGTTACATGCGGAAACAGACATCAGTTGTGCCTGTCAAAACGTATTGACGTTTTTTTTTCTTTCGTTTTAATGTTATGAACTAAAAGTAAACCCTGGCTCACTTTCACTCATCGTTGGGTCGATTAATCATTATCGTTCGATCGAGCGATCTTCCGGCAGGTGAGTAACAAAAAAAGGTTTCAAACCTTTTTTAGGACAGTAAATTTTAGGATTTGTTTCTCCATTAACGAAATTTTTAATACATTTTTCGAAAATTCGGTGAAACACTTTAATATCCTGCTGCGTCTTCATACTTCTAAAATTATTTGCTCTGACACTTCTGACTCGTGTATGAATGCCGCAATATGTATACTGCGGTACATGCGGAAACAGACATCAGCTGTAGCTGTCAAACGTATTGACTAACTTTTTTATTTTTCGTTTTAATATTTGGAACTAAAAGCAACCCAGGCTCACTTTCAGTCATCATTCGGTCGATGAATCGGCAAGGATTTTAAGAGCGATTAGTATTCTCGTTCGATCGACCGATCTTCCGGCAGGTAAGTAACTTTTTAAACGCTCATAGAGGGTTTAAACCTTTTGCTTCCTCATAGAGGAAGCTTTGATTTCGTGAAAATTTTTTTTTCGAGATTTTTATGTCCGGACACATAGAATTGTCCAAAACGTCCAGAAAAGTGATCCAGAAAAAATGTCCGTATGTATGTGTGCGTGTGTGTATACAACTCCGAAAATTCGATCGGCGATAACTCAAGAACCGTTTTGTATATCGAGCTCAAATTTGGCACACAAGTGTAGCAGCAGAGCCTCTTCAATTGTAGCAATTTTCGACAAAATATGAGCGAAAATTTCGATTTTATGCCGTTTTGAATTTTTTGAAAAAAGTAGGTGCGCGCTCTAACTTTCGTAAAATTTAGTCTATTTTGCTAAATAGTTGGTTATAAGAGCAGGTGTACTCAATGTTGTTTGGTATTGAACTTGGCTGGAATCGGTAAAGTCGTTCAAATTTTATGGAATTTTGAATTTTTCAAAAAATCGACATTATCGCTCTATTGTAAATTTTGCAAGACTTGAGATAGCGAGCTCAAATTTTGTATATAAATGAAACAATATTCTGTCATTATATATGTATAATGAACGATATGAAATTTTTGATTTTATGGAATGCTGAATTATTTTTAAAAATATACGTTATCACATTCCCTTTCGGAAACGCTCTAATAATAACGAAATAACGTAATAACGAAATAGAGAAAGCAAATTTACAACATGTTTATTTATCTAATTAAAACAAGGATGGAAAGTAGAACCTTGCACATGGCTTCCTCATTATTTTTCGCTTTTTACAAAGCTTCCTCTATGAGGAAGCCAAAATTGAAAGCGAAAATAAAAAAGCGAAAAATAATGACGAAGTAATGTGCAAGGTTCTACTTTTTTACTATAGAATGAGATATTAAACTTTAGGATTTATTTTCCATTAACGAAATTTTTAATGCATTTTTCGAAAATTCGATGTAACACCTTAATATCCTGTTCCGTTTTCATACACTGAGAGAAATTAAGTTAAATTAACTAATCAGTGATAATTATATTTTATTAGTCCAGGTGATTATTTTTGTAGTTACATTAATTACGTTATTGTTAATGTTACTATTAATGTAACTACGAAAATAGTCACCTGGACTAATAAAATATAATTAACAGCGAATAGTTATCAGGACCATCTCAATTTCTCTCAATGTAGTTCTAAAATTTAATAACAAAGTGTCAGTCAGATATATTGACTAACTTTTTTTTTATGTTTCCTTTTACATGTTTTGAACTAAAAGTAACCCTGGCTAACTTTCACTCATAATTCGGTCGATGAATCGGCAAGGATTTTAAGAGGGATTTAGCATTATCGTTCGATCGATCGATCTTCCGGCAGGTAAGTATATGAACGCGCACTTGTCGAGAGGTTTGAAATAGGTTGCACTCATGCCTGATCTCCACGAGACTCAGTGCGTAGGCTCTGCTTGAGTTGGTCGTTGGGTCATCAGCAACGGTATCCTTCGAGGAATCCAGAAGTGCTTTTGTTGGTATAGGAGCGACAGTAAGAGAGAAGACGAGCAGCAGATCACGATAAAGGGGTCCTCTCTGCTTTCGAGATCTGTGCGGTGTGTAAAGACGTTTCGTCTCTCGTCCATGGCCCAAAAGATCAAGAGAATGTGCTGATCGATGAAGCTACTGTCAGTATTGAAACGAAAGGTATCCAACGCAGATTTGTTATTATGCCATTAATTTTCAAGTCGATTTATTTATTTATCTATCCTACAAACAGTTTCCAGATTACTGATTGGTGTTCGATGAAATAATAATTTTATTGAATAAGGATTATTGAATACTGAATAATTTATAGTTGAGTCTAAAAATGATATAGAAAGTAAAATTGGTTTACTTATTTTTTTTGTTGATATCAAATCAATGTGTTGTCTATTAAAATTTTGATAGATTTTCCTACTAATATTTTGGTATATTTAAAAAAATTATTGATGACAAATGATTTATGGAACATTAAAAAAAAAAAAGAGTTGAGTTCGGATTATATGTTTGTCACAATTCGTCGATCTACAAACAGTTTCCAGATTACTGATTGGTGTTCGATGAAATAATCATTTTATTGAATAAGAATTATTGAATACTGAATAATTTATAGTTGAGTTCAGTGCAGACCAACAATTTAAAATGGGTTCCGAAAATATATATATATATAATTTTTTTTTCGTCTCAAAATGCTATAGAAAGTAAAATTGGTTTACTTTTTTTTTTAATATCAAATCAATGTGTTGTCTATCAAAAAGTTGATAGATTTTCCTACTAATATTTTGGTATATTTAAAAAAATTATTGATAACAAATGATTTATGGAATATTTAAAAAAAAGAGTTGAGTTCGGATTATATGTTTGTCACAATTCGTCGATCTACAAACAGTTTCCAGATTACTGATTGGTGTTCGAAGAAATAATAATTTGATTGACTAAGAATTATTGAATACTGAATAATTTATAGTTGAGTTCAGTACAGACCAACAATTTAAAATGGATTTCGAAAAAATATATATATGCAATTTTTTTTTCGTCTAAAAATGCTATAGAAAGTAAAATTGGTTTGCTTTTTTTTAAATCAAATCAATGTGTTGTCTATCAAAATGTTGATAGATTTTTCTACTAATATTTTGGTATATTTAAAATAATTATTGATATCAAATGATTTATGGAATAATTTTTAAAAAAAGTTGAGTTTGAATTATATGTTTGGCACAATTCTAATCCCAAATCATACTTGGACCATTTTGACATCAAAGTTTTTAGTCCATGTTGACCATTTGTTATCAAATGGGATAAGTATGATCCTCAATTAATATGCAGAAGTGGAGGAGAGGCGTTGAAAATCAGACTTATCTAAAGTGAAGCAAGTGAAAGTAAGTTCGAATGATAAAAGATTTTAAAAACTGGATCGAATCCTTTCGTATATGTATCCGACAAGACCATGAGGACTGCCTGTTTACAAGTTCGAGGTGAATTAACTTCAACGCTGCCGGCATTCTAGGTGAATGTCAAACGACTAACTAATTCGGCTCAATAGCTCTTATCATGTATACGTCCTGAATCTTTCAAAACAAACAGGTTGATTTGCGGCTGTTTGCATGGAAAAGCACCAGTGGAGGCAGCAAAAGAGATTGATGGCATATTTAGTGTGTTATTGATATTTATTTTGTCTTTATATACGCGATTTAATCAAATTGTATAATAAAACACCAAATTTCTTTTACGAATTGAATAAATAATTAATCTAAATTCAAATGATGTAAATTTTTAGAACAACCGGTCTTTCCGGTGGTTATTGACATTAAATAAGGATTTGACTGACGACAGCATCATTTGTTTGTTTTAAACTGCGAAATAAGAGGATATCATGAGCAGAATCGAGTCAACATCCCTGACGCCACGTATGACGTCATAGAAATAATAAACTACAGCATTCCTTTGATGAAAAGTGTACAAAACGTTTGAAAAAAATAATGTTTTCGTCTAGATTACGGTAAACTCGTTGGCTCGACTATTTTACGCGGCAAAGTTGTTCCGAGGGTCTTCCGAGGAATTGTCGAGCAGAAGAGAGAGCAGAAATTCATGGTCTCGAGATTTGGAAGCGGCGGGGGCTTCTCTGCTTAATTTGCTAGGAGGTACAAGACTAGCAACAGACTTGATGACCTTCGTCAGAAAATCGTACGAAATCCCTTCGCCCAGTTCTCGCACTATTCTTTTAACGATATTTTGTTGTTGCTATCCGACCCTCTTAAATTGTATTAATTTATTAATTTATTATCCTTTCGATCATTAAATAAAAGAATATGACCCACAAAATAATAATTAAGTACAAATTAGAAAAATTATTTTAAAAAAGTTTTGGTCACGCTTATTGAGATCTTGATTAAAAATTTAACCCAGAAAAATTATTCTTAAACTATTCTTTTAACGATATTTTATTGTTGCTTTCCGACTCTTTTAAATTGTATTCATTTATAAAAGAAAATAATAAGAAGATGATCCACAAAATAATAATTAACTACAAATTAGGAAAATGACTAAGAAAAAGTCTTGGTCGCGCTTACTGAGATCTTGGTTAAAAATTTGACCAAGAAAAATGATTCTTAAACTATTATTTTAATGATAATTTGTTGTTGCTATCTTAACCTTTTAAATTGTATTAATTTATTAATTTATTATCCTTTCGCCCATTAAATAAAAGAAGATGATCCACCAATTCATAATTAAGTACAAATTCGAAAAATGACTGTGAGAAAAAGTCTTAATCACGCTTACTAAGATCTTGGTTAAACATTTGACCAAGAAAAATTATTCTTAAACTATTATTTTAACGATATTTTGTTGTTGCTATCTGAACCTTTTAAATTGTATTAATTTATTCATTTATTATCCTTTCACTTATTGAATAAAAAAAGATGATCCACCAAATTATAATTAAGTACAAATTAGGACAATGGCTGAGAATTAGTTTTGGTCGTGCCTACTAAGATCTTGGTTAAATATTTGACCAAGAAAAATTATTCTTAAACTATTCTTTTAACAAAATTTTTTTGTTTCGATTCGACACTTTTAAATTGTATTAATTAATTTATTTATTACCCTTTCGCTTATTGAATAAAAGAAAATGATCCGCCAAATTATAATTAAGTACAAATTAGGAAAATGATTGTGAGAAAAAGTCTTAATCACGCTTACGAAGATCTTGGTTAAACATTTAACCAAGAAAAATTATTCTTAAACTATTATTTTAACGATATTTTGTATTAATTAATTCATTTATTATCCTTTCGATTATTGCATAAAAGAAGATAATCCCCCAAATAATAATTAAGTACAAATTCGGAAAATGACTGAGAAAAAATCTTGGTCGCGCTTACTAAGATCTTGGTTAAACATTTAACCAAGAAAAATTTCGTAGGCGTAACCAAGTTTTTAGTTAGGCGTACAAATACTTGGTTGTCTTAGCAAATCGTTGGTTATGTTAACCAATAACTGCACCATGAGAAGACGATGAAGATGGCTGCATTGAAGATGAGGTGGAGAGTTTTGTTACACACGTGGTGCAAAAATAATACGACCATCGACAGGTTATTGTGTGACTCCTGATCTAACTTGGCTGCTGACGTCACATACACACACTTGAGCGAAAGGGCACACGTGTGTGGGTGAGGGAGAGCGTACTCAACGATGCCTTGTCTTACAAGATACCGAAGGCCGGCCACGATCCTGCGCCACGCATTAATAAAACAAACACAACGTTTGACGCAACGCTACTCCTGCTGATGCATAGCGAAGTGGCTGTCGGTTAAGTACAATTCGAGTCCCCAATCAACATAAATATGCGGCTTCGAATTTAGAACCTCCATTCACCCTACCAAATTATCTCGTTTTCATAAAAAAAACATGATACACTTATTTTTCACGAAAAATACACTAATAAAAATAATTCTTTTAATTTTTTAAAAAATAAATACAGAATAAACATCTACTTTAAGATAGATAGATATCTATTTTATATAATTCGAGTCTCCAATGAACATAAATATGCGGGTTCGAATTTAGAACCTCCATTGACTCTACCAAATTATCTCGTTTTCATAAAAAAAGCATGATACACTTATTTTTCACGAAAAATACACTAATAAAAATAATTCTTTCAATTTTTTTAAAAATAAATACAGAATAAACATCTACTTTAAGATAGATAGATATCTATTTTATATAATTCGAGTCTCCAATGAACATGAATATGCGGGTTCGAATTTAGAACCTCCATTGGCCCTACGGTATTATCTCGTTTTGGGTGGGGGGTGAAAATAGTGAATTTCAAAATAAGGAACGTAAATATAAAATGGCCATCATTATGAAATTCGCTACTTAAGCCATTCGCTATTTTGATGGCATTTTAATAAGATGGGGGTCAAAATAGCGAATTTCATAATTATTGCCATTCTAGATTCAGACGTTCCTTATTTTGAAATTCGCTATTTTAACCATTCGCTATTTTGGTCATTCTCTATTTTGACCCCCACGCCCCACATAGAAAAATATATATGTAACATATACGTTATGTATGTGTATATATAATATATATATACGGCGCCATATATATAATATATGGCGCCAAAAAGTTCTATATGCTGCATATATTCTGCATATATGTGTGCAAAAATATATTCAAAATATATGGGATATATGTATGGAATATATGTAAAATATATTTCATATACGTTTAACGCCGAAAAGTTCTATACGTCGAATATATGGTGCAAATATATTTCTATTTCCATGTGGGATCTCGTTTTCATAAAAAAGAATGATGCACTTATTTGTCACGAAAAATACACTAATAACAATAATTGTTTTAAATTTTTTAAAAATAAACGCAGGACAAACATGTACTTTAAGATAGATATCTATCTTATATATAATGAAATTTGAAAAATTTCGATACATCACATTTTGATACCGATCCACTCGAGCTGCAAGATTTTTTTTTTTTATGAGATCGTTTATCATCACGCGAGAATTTCACTGGAAGTCTCGACGAGTGTAATTTCGCTTTTAATAACTATAACAGTAGGTTTCACGGGTCTGATGGCGATTGGCAATGGCACGCACGTTATAGTTACGGTAGCAGCGTCGCTGAATCATTTTCCAATGAATTACTAATGGCCACGCTCTCGCGTACGGTCTAATGGTTGTGGTCCGCGGTGCGAGGACACACGAGACCTTCGAGAGTCGTGTGTACATCGGTATTACACGCGTGCGGAAATCGTATACATTCGTGTTTTCTTTGTGATCCACGGAGTATCGAAGCATTACGTGTGCAATGGGTTAATTTTTTTCGTGGAAGTTTCTCAATTTTTTCTCAACTTAGTTACACATATGTCTCTTATTTCCCAAAGTTACAAATTTTTTGTCAAATATGTAGAATAGAATAGAATTTTAATATTAAGTCCTGAAATAAATTCCGTAAAAACCGAGCGATATAAAGGACTTTACAAAAAAGAGCTAAAGTCGAGATTGTAAAGAGTAAAGAGAAAAGTAAGCTAAAGTCGTGATTGAGATAACAAGTACAAAAAAGGGACTCGAAAAAAAAAAATTCAATGGAGGTATAGCGAAAATCCAAATATTTAAATGTCAAATTTGTGGCCTCTAAAGAAAGGGATATTAAAATTTCGTATTTTAAGGTGGTTTTTGTATTTGTTTGTCAAGATTCGTTTGGACCCCAAATACCGACCAGCCGACCCGGAGAGAAATAATTTGACATTACTAAATACGCTCCAAGCGACTAAGTTGGCTAAACAAACCAATTTTTTTGTTGGGCCGACAAACTAGTTGGTTGTGACGATTAATTCGTTACTTACCAATCAACTCAATTGCTAGTCCATTGTGTTTGCAATCAACTAGTTTATTGTCCCAATCAATTTTGTCGTTTGCAGCCTAATGGAAATAAAAAAAAAATTCCATGTAGCGTGCAACTGATTTTTAGATTTAGACGTAGATTTATTGCACAGGGACCAACTGATCGTATAGACAACCCCGTTACCAAGGAAAAGAATACACAGTGATAAAAAAATCGGTAGAATCAACAAATTTTTTATTTGAACAACTTTTGATCGAATGAAATATGTAATTGATCGAAGCAACAGCTGATCAATCAAAAAATCATTCGATTACCATTGCCAAATATTTTGTCCAATATACAAAATATTCTTTTCGCCACCCGCAAGCGCACGTTTTGCTGGTTCTAAAGATTCTTTTCCTCAATATACATGAGATGGTATACGGAAAGAAATTTCTGTGTTGTGACAACATAAAACGAGGACAACAAAAATCGTTACGTTAGGCTGACAAAAAAATTGCTCAGCCCAGCAAAAAGATTTGTCAGCATAGCTAAACTAATTTGTCAGCCGAACAAATGATTTGTCATCCGAACAAAAGATTTGCCAGCCTAACGTAACGATTTTTGTTCTCCATTTATGTTGTCACAACACAGAAATTTCTCTCCGTGTAGAGCGTCACATCCCGACACCTCAACCAATAACAACGAATGAACCAATTTTTTGGTTGATCCAACAAACTAGTTGGTTGTGACACCTAATTAATTACTTACTAACCAACTCAATTGCTACACGGAAAGGAAAAAGTAGTTGTACACTGAAAGAAAAAAGTAGTTGGAAGAACCATCTCCAGCATATGCTGTACCGCTGAATAGTTGCAGCAACTAACTAGCTCCTGTAACCAATCGCAGTGCTGTTTTCACCAATACAATAGGTGGCGCAACCAACAGCGAGTTCCTATAACCAACCACAGCGGTTCGTATAACGAACGAGTAGTTGTCATAACCCGCTGAGTAGTTGTCATAACCCACTGAGTAGTGACGCTATTTCAACTCTTTCGAGTGGTTGTCGGAACCCATTTATTGGTTTGTCCAACTACTTTTTTTTCTCCGTGTAAAAACTGATTTATCGGTCCCGACAACTAATCAAAATAGTTAGAATAGCGCCAACTACTCAGTCGGTTGAAAAAAACTATAACCTCGTTGATAGAGTATCGCTAGTAACAATGACCAGCTGAGATCGTAACCTCAACTCACCGGTTGGTTGGCGTAACGAATCATTTGGATTGGATAGCAGCCGTGATAGTTGCAGGAACCAAATTGTTGGTCAAACGTACTATTTTTGCTACCAATTCAAAAAAGGTGAGACTACGATGCCGATTTAGTTTCAGTAACTAACACGCGGCACAGCATATGCTGGAATTGCACGGAAAGAAAGGCTTGGTTGAAACAACCAAGTGCTATGGTTATATATGCGCTAGACAATTAATTGGTTAGACCGACCAATTTCTTGGTTAGGCTACCAATTTCTTAGTTAGGCTACCAATTTCTTAGTTAGGCTACCAATTTCTTGGTTAGCCTAACCAAGTGACTTGGTTAGACCAACCAAGTGACTTGGTTAGACCAACCAAGTGACTTGGTTAGACCAACCAAGTGACTTGGTTAGACCAACCAAGTGACTTGGTTAGACCAACCAAGTGACTTGGTTAGACCAACCAAGAAACTTGGTTGGTCTAACCAATTAATTGTCTGGCGCATATATAACCATAGTACTTGGTAGTTCCAACCAAGCCTTTTTTTCCGTGTGGTAGCCAGAACTACTTTTTTCTTTCCATGTAGTCCATCGTTTTTGCAACCAACTGGTTTATTGTCCCAATCAATTTTGTCGTTTGGAGTAAAAAGAAAATGAAATGAAAAAAGAAACAATATTAATGAGAGAGAAGTAGCGAGCTTAAGAGGAGGGGGCGGAAGGGGGAGGGGGGGGGGGGGGGGGGGTTCGAAGCAGGCGGTGGAAATGCATGTCGGAATGGAGGATAGGCCGCGGGCGCTCCTTATGGTCTGCAGAGATGTTGAGTGTTGGCTCGCGAGTCTCGCGAAGAGTATGACGTCGTCGCGACGGATGGAAGTCGCCTGCTCGCGACGCTTGCGACACTATGATCGAGCGCAGTAGCGTGTGCATGCTGTAACTCGCGGGCTAAGCCGGCCATCCTTGACTGCTGGCTGTCGGGCGGCAGCGAGTTCCTCTGGTCGTTGTCGTCGTATAAACGACTCGCTCGCACATCGCCTCCAACACTGACAGCTTTCCTATACCTTCAACACACTGGTCTACCTTTACAGTTCAGGGACAATCAATTATTCATAAAATGATATTTTGATGACTTGATCCTGTAGACATATGTGTAGCATGGTCAAGGAAAATTATTCAAAGCGCCGGAATATTTAACAGAAAATTTGGATTATAAGATAGGCTTAAAAATATTATCTCGATTTTGTGACGATTTGTAGATAAATTGGTTTTAGTATTTAACTACAGTGAGATAAAAAATCGTTAGAATCAACAAAACGTGCGCTTACGGACAGCGAAAAGAATATTTTGTCGATCGGATAAAATATTTGACAATGGTAATCGAATATTGTTTGAGATAAATTTCGTCAATTGTGGCTGCTTGATGAATTAATTTAATTTATTAAGCAGCTACAGTCGATATTTGTAAGAGATTCGTATTAGTGAAATTTGAATTAGGCTCAGTTTCGCGCGCTTTGAATCTAGCGATCACGGTCTCAGATCCGAGAAGTGCTTCGCAAAATTCCATCAGAAAAAATAGACCGCCAAGAGTCGATAAATAATTAATAATAACAATATTCGGTCACGCCTATAACATACTAAGGTAATCGAATAATGTTTGGATTGATCAGCTGTTGCTTCGATCAATTAAATATTTCATTCGATCAAAAGAATATTCTTTTGGCTGTCCGGAAGCGAACGTTTTGTTGGTTCTAACGATTTTTTTTATCAGTGTAATCAGGCAAAGAATTAATTATTTATAAAAATTGGAGGTTGCAAGTGAATTGCAACTGACAGTTGCAACATATTTGACAGATACACCGAGCGAAAAGATTTCATTGACGCCAAAGAAATGGGTGGATTGATTTTTTTTTTCATTGATTTCAACGAAATATTTCTTTGATTTCAATGAAATAGTGCATTTGAATTTCAAAGAGAACATTCCATTGCCTGTAAATAAACATTTACTTAGTGAGCATATAATAAAGAAGCAGTTTCATTGTTTTAAAGAGACGTTTTCATTGGTTCAAAGAAACGTTTTCATTGATCTCTCGCTCGCACCTAACCTCACTTTTTTGTTTTCCGGTTCTCCCGAACGAACGGCTTCGAGTTTCGAGACCCCAGAAGTTTAGCCTATTTCTGCCGTACTTCCTTACATACTCACAAAATTTGAGCTTTATCTGCCGCGTAGTTCAGGAAAAAATAGGTTTCGAAATTTTGAGCTGGTAAGAAGAAGGTTTCATTGAATCAGAGACGATATCTTTGAAATCAATGAAAAAGGTTCATTGGTTTAAAGAAATGGTTCTTCGAGTCAATGTCACTACTTTTCATTGAGTTTGAGATCATTCAAAGAAAAGATAGTATTGAAATTCAAGTATTTCATTTCGTTGGCAAAGATTTCCGTGAATCAATGAAACTTTTTTTCTCGGTGTACGCCAATTCCTTGTTGTCAATCGCCACGTTGCGAACTTTAGTTACATGAATATGTGACAATCAATTATTCATAAAAAGATATTTTGCTGACTTGATCTTGTAGACACATGTGCTCACGTAAAAATAATTATGTCAAGTTGATATCACAAATTGATATATCTCAAAAAGTGCCATTTTTGAGATGCGTTAAGACGAAATATCTTAGAAAATTTCAAAGCGATTTTGAGATCGATTTGATAACAAGTTTTTTTTACTGATGTGAGCGCAATTACTGTACATTTTAGCTGAAATTCAATTGTACATATGAACGATCAAAATCAATTGTATACAATTCAATTTCAGCGCAATAATTGCGTTCAAAGAAGTAAAAAAACACTTGGTATCAAATCGATATCAATATCGGTCTGAACTTTTCTAAGATTTTTCGTCTTAATGCGTCTCAAAAATGGCACTTTTTGAGATATATCAATTTATGATCACAGTTTGACATCATTATTTTTACGCGGGTGTAGCATGGTCAAGGAAAATTATTCAAAGCGCCGGAATATTTAAACGAAAATTTGAATTATAAGATAGGCTTAAAAAAATTATCTCGATTTTGTGACGATTTGTAGACAAATTGATTTTAGGATTGAACTATGTATTGTTTGTTCCAATTTATCTTATTACAAATAAAACTGTAAAGAATCGAAGCTGTTTTCATATACTTATATCCCGAAACGTGAATCTTCAAAGTTTTGAATAATTAATCACAACCGGTATATTAATAACCTAAAAGGGTTGGACGAACTAACAAATTTCTTTATCATTAAACCTGAAGGCTACAAAAATCTGTCAAATACCATGAAATTGAAAGGTACTCTTTATAGCTAATTAATTAGCTGGAATTAATAATTAGATTTTAGTGAACCGTTAATTTTATCAGTAAATGATTTGACGTGAATATTTATACCCATAATACAGCATAATCGTTGAGGTAGTGGAGCTCTGCCGTGGCAAAATAAGCCTTGGGTGCGCCTCATGATACACGCAATCTTACACGAAGACGGCGATCTCAAGTGGCGAATGTATTCAACGTATCACGCGAGCGAGTTGAGAGAGATACTACCGCTCACTTCTTCTGCTGCGAGCTACGATCTGCCTCGTGTACCAATAGCTCGTCAATCCATTCTCGTTTCGTTTCGTATCGATGCACTTATCGATCGAGAAACTAAAGCATAGACAACCGTGTACGTTCAACAGACGCTACCGTTCTCATTGATAGATATTTATAATTGAAAGGATTTCTATCGGTATTCAATAAAGTCCTCGTAAGGGCTGTCAGTGACGAGGCACATTCAGATTGAAAGCCCTACGAAAAGGATGGACGTGTAACTAACAACGGAAAAAAAAAATTTCGAAAATATATTTGACATATAGAATTTTTCGAACGATAATATAAGAAAAATACATTTTAAGGTAGTTCTGTCGCTTCACGCTCACTTCGCATAACTTTCCGAAAAATGAGAGCGAATTGCAAACACTTCTTGATGATATAAAAATCTGAAAAAAATCATGCATATTTAAGATACTTAAGACATTTTTTCAACATAATAATAATTCCAAAATGTTATTAACAAATTGATGAAAAATAAAAATGTTCAACAAATCTTCCGACAACCTAATTTTTTTGTTTCGATGAAAATGATTCGTTCATTTTTCTGAATACGTATGAATTTTTTCAAATTTTTTTCTTTGCTTTGAATTTTGTGATTTTTTCTATGTAAAAAATCGAAAAATTCAAAGCAAAGAAAAAAATTTGAAAAAATTCATACGTACTCAGAAAAATGAACAAATCATTTTCACTGAATCAAAAAAATTAAGTTGTCGGAAAATTTGTTAAACAATTTTGTTTTTCATCAATTTGTTAATAACATTTTGGAATTATTATTATGCCGAATTAATGTCTTCAGCATCTTTAATATGCATGATTTTTTACAGATTTTTATATCATCGAGAAGTGTTTGCAATTCGCTCTCATTTTTCGGAAACTTATGCGAAGTGAGCGTGAAGCGACAGAACTACCTTAAGGTAGCCCTTGCTATACCTTGAAATTCGTTTCGTATAATTTTGAGAAAATGAGAAAACTTCTCGATGGTATAAAAATCTGAAAAAAAATTCATGCACATTTAAGGCACTGAAATGATTAATTTTGCATAATAATAATTCTGTTATATTATGCATAATAATTCTAAAATGTTATTTAAAGAACGATGAAAAAAAAAAAATTGTTTAACGAAACTTCTGGAAAGGCACATTTTGAATACGTATGAATTTATCAGATTTTTAAATTTACTTTGAATTTTGCGTTTTTTTTACTTTTTTTTTCCATATAAAAAAAATGCTAAGTGAATTTAAAAATCTGGAAAAATTCATACGAATTGAGAAAAATGAACGAATTATTTTCATTAAAAAAAGAAGTGGGTTTTCGGGAAATTAGTTGAACAATTTTACTTTTTCATCAATTGGTTAATCTTATCAAACCTTCAATAAAATCGCTGTAAAATAAATCCTAAAATAACAAGTTAAAAAAAATTATGTACATTAAAATCTTCATATCCATTTTTAAATATCCTATCAGAATTTCTCTGCTAATTATAAATTTCTCCAATTGCCAGCTGTCAAAGTAGCAATAGTACAAGTAAACAAAATAAATCATCAGTTAAGTTGCCAAGTTTAGAATTTTCACTGAACAAAAACAATTGCAGACATTGATAAAAATTGGTCGCCTGATTTTCTTGAAATAATGTAGAATATAAAATTTTGTATTGATTCATTCAATGCTTCGTTTGCCCAAGTGTTCATTCATTGGCGTTTTCATCGTTGGATACGATAAGTGTATCTATTAATGGGTAGGAATCTGTATATAAGAGGTATATTGTTGAAAGATTCAAGAGACTAGTGGGTAATACGTGGCTCTGGATAGCCGCGGGCGCGGGCGCTAAATTCTTGCCGGGCGGGTGGACGTGCGGCGCTTGTTCGCTTTCAGAGGCGGCAAGGTATAGAGTTAAGGCAAGAGCCACGCTGCGGCAGTCGCGGAGTCTCAGTCTGAGCCGCCTTCGCCACGGGAATATGCAGATCGTATGGTAATCACGACGTAAGATAGGTGGCAAACCGTTTGTCGCATTGTTGTCGCACGACACCAAAGGAGCAGGGCATTATCGCGATACCAGATCCGAGAGCGCGGAGCGAACGGCTGTTTATGCCGCATGGAACCAGCACAAGAAGAAGGAGGAGGAGGAGGTTGAAGGAGAAGGACGCGGAAACTTAGCTCCAATGCTGTTAAACATATTTTTCCCGATTTTCATCTGCTCCAACTCTTTACCCTTCCAAATATATACGAAAAACTAACTCCACTCCACTAAATATTTTATACAATCTGAAATCATCAATATATATGTACTCATATTTATATTCTACAGATATTTTTGCTTCCTCATAGAGGAAGATTTGTTTTCATGAAAATTTTTTTTTCGAGATTTTGATGCTGGAACACTTAGAATGGTCGGAAATGCTGAGAAAAGTGGTTTAGAAAAATTTTCCGGATGTATTTATGTATGTGTGTGTGATGAAAGGCCGAAAATGTATATGTATAACTGTAACTTGTAAACTATTCGACCGAATTAGCTCAAATTTGAACAACGTATATAGTACTGGCTAATCTTCGATCGGTATAAATTTTAGAAAAATCGCTTAATACATTTCATTTTTAGAAGAATTTTGAAATTTTGAAAAAAGTATGTAAACGCTGTAGCTCGAACGAATTTTTAGCTATCGGGCTGCAACTTTGTATTAAAATTGAAAAAATTGATGTGGGCTTTGATATTGAATTTAGGCCAAATCGGTACAGCGATCCGGTTTTTACGAGATTTTGAATTTTTCGAAAAAAAAATCGTTTTGCTCTAATTCACGTAAAATTTTGACAAATCGACTGAAATTTTCTATAAAGGAAAAATAACATTCAGCCCTGCTACGTACCAAATTTGGCGATGCCGATGATCGCCAAATTTCGTTTTCATGAAATTTTTTTTTCGAGATTTTCATGTCAGGACACTTAGAATGGTCGGAAATGCTGAGAAAGGTGGTTTAGAAAATTTTTTCGGATGTATGTATGTGTGTGTGTGTGTGTGTGTGTGTGATGAAAGGGAAAAATTCATATAACTGTAACTTGTAAACTATTCGATCGAATCAACTCAAATTTGAACAACGTATACAGTACTGGCTAATCTTCGATCGGTATAAATTTTAGAAAAATCGCTTAATGCATTTCATTTTTAGAAGAATTTTGAAATTTTGAGAAAAGTATGTAAACGCTGTAGCTTGAACGAATTTTTAGCTATCGGGCTGAAACTTCGTATTAAAATTGAAAAAAGTGATGCGGTCTTTGGTATTAAATTTGGGCCAAATCGGTAAAGCCATCCGGTTTTTACGAGATTTTGAATTTTTCGAAAAAAATTTCGTTTTGCTCTAATTCAGGTAAAATTTTGACAAATCGACTGAAATTTTCTATACAGGAAAAATAACATTCAGCCCTGCTACGTACCAAATTTGGCGATGATCGGTAAAACGGTTCAGATTTTACGTGATTTTGGATTTTTTCTTATTCAATTTGATGCATTTTTTCAATTTTATAACTATAATTTATTTTTGGCATCATACATGGTTACTATGTATTGACATTTCGTTTTTCTTTCTCTTTTTGACAATTTGTTACCAAATTTTATTTCTTCATGACTCAAATTTCCATAAATCGGCGATTTAAAAATTGGTATTTAAAAGGCAGATGCAAAGTAGAATTTTGCACATTGCATCGTCAATAATTCCCATCTTTCGCAAAGTTGTGCAAAGTTCTAGTTTGCATCCTTATTTACTTATTATACAAGATAAATGTAAATTCTTTCTTTTTGTTTTTAAGTAAAAACAATGAATACTTTTTTTCATTAGTGTCGATTAAATTTACATTAAACCAATATTCTCATTTATTTATTTGAATCAATTATATATTTTCTTTTTCGCGGTGTACGCATCGCGAATATTTCTAGGGTGGTCTCGTCGTTGGCCCTCCGCAGACACGATTGCCTTATTTCTTTGAAGAAAACGTGTTTTCGTGGAATCACATTCGCTGCTAAAGATCGTGAAGATCTTGAGAGGATGCTGGCACGATCTGTGAATGTCCTCGGGGCTTCGGATACCGTTTGGCAGCGGAGTTGGATGCGCAGAGTAAAAAAAAAAAAAAAGAAAAAGAAAGAGAGAAAGACAGAGAACTCTACCTGGGCCAAGCCAACAGCACGTACATCTTCTCTCTTCTTCTTTGCCGTCTCATCTCTCGACTCCTCTCCGTGACTCGTAGTACGTCGTCAAACTGGTTTATTTGCTTCGGGTAGAAGGTCGAGGCTACGCGCATCGAGACGACCGAAAAATCTACATATACTGTGCGGGCTCTACCATATAAAAGTACATGTGTGCTGCGCTCTAAGCGAGAATTGCGCTATTCGCAAAACTCTAAGGTCGCACGAACTGTCCTCTAATGTCGGAGTACCTGATTTTCCGGATATTCTGCAAAGCCTCATGGTACTCTATGGCTTTCCGCAATCGCACGCGTCTTGAATTATACGCACTTTCCTGTATTGTTCCTGTGGATTACGAATATCGAGTCAGCCACTGAAACTACACGACATACAAGCAAATATTCCCTGTTTTTAACACATTGTTCATTTTATTCTTTCGCACCATTGGATATTGAATATTCAATGGCATTACAAAATGGGAAATAAAATAAAATAAATAAAATAAATAAAATAAATAAAATAAATATAATAAATATAATAAATATAATAATAAAATAAATAAAATGAATAAAATAAATAAAATAAATAAAATAAATAAAATGAATAAAATAAATAAAATAAATAATCATATTGCATGGCGAATATTTTCTATTTAAGTTTGGTCGCCTAAATTAATAAATTCAAGTATTCTTAAAAGCATAACAAAAATCAGGTTTTTAAAATAAGAAGAAGAACAGAAAAATTCAATCTTACCGTGAATTTATCAAACGAATTGGACGGCGTTTAGTGAATTTCTTAAATTCTCTTTCGAGCAACATTATATTAGAATTATTATGAGATCTCTTGAGGCACTATTTTTAATTTCTAAAAGTGATCGGATTATTCATATAACCGTCTGGGCCAGACGTGACATGTGGACTATTTGTGTCATTGGAGTAGTGCGTCCGCGACATTATATGAGATAAGCCTCGTCTACTGATAAAAGGAGCCTAAAGAGAATTCTAACGCTCGCGGATAAGCAGAGCTCGAGCGGTAATAGAGCGACAGCGTTAAGCTTTCCAAGCGCAAAGTTCATTTTGCTGACATACGTTATGGATAGGTCGAGATGGCGAGTATTTCATGACTGGCATCATGCGCTAGAGTTTATATTACTGGCACCGGTCGTAAATTTAAAAAATCTCGTTGAAAATAAAGTTGTGAACGAATAAATCAAAAGGCGTTTTAATAATTTATTATTGCTACTAAACTAATTTAGGGTTATTTGTGTTTCGTCGGATCTCATTAGTTTGAAAAAAGTAATAATACTTTATCGCACAACCACCCTACGAAATTTTATTTCACGAGGTGTGAAAATGGACATTTTTGCGAAGCGTGCGTAAAACCGCGTTTCTCGCACCGAGTGAAATACGCATTTAGAAATTGTTTTTTTCCAAGTAAAGGCAAACTGAAATTGCTTGCAAATTTCAGGATTAGTTTATTAACATTTTTACATGAATTATTATTTTTTTATTAAATAGAATTTATTTAAATATCGCGTTGGCAAACTGAGCTAGAAGATAAAGAAATGTAATTTTTTTTAAACAAATAATTAATGTCATATCTCGTCTTCAATGTTTTTTGTCTTTATTTTCAAATCTTCATGAACTAAGAGAGCAAAAAATAATAATTTTCAAAAAAATGGCGGCGTTTGCAAGATCTATAACTATATATTCGCGTTAAAAAAATATTAACATTCGCCAAATTTTTTAAAATTGAATTTGATTTTTAAATCTTAGAAACCAAATTCGAAAATGTGCATTAAAAAATCTTACTAATTCCTTGACACCCAAAAATTTTTTTTTTTCGGAAATATAACCGGTTGGGATTTTTATACTATAAATCGCTCTAAAATCATCGCTTAGTATTTTCCACGCCGATTTCTCGGGTTAGATCGTTCGATCGAGGCCGTCGATTCGTTGTTAGAAGAAGAATGCAGTGGTGAGAGGATATAGAAGAGCACCAAGCGTTGCCAGTCTTCGTAGATCCATCGTCGAGCGTTCTGGTGTGGATAGAGAGTTTGTGGTAGCAGAGCAGGAGAGTCGAGAGAAGAGCGCGAGAACATCGCTGGCCACGGCGTATGGTCACGGCTTAATCGTCCGCGGATTAATTATTTATGAGGCGTGTTTCATTCATTCATTAAAACACACCCGAGAGATCATTATTACGTGATAATGTCTTAATTAACGACGGTTAATGAATCCCTATCGTGAAATCATTTTGCTTTATAATGTGCAATGCTCCTCATCGAGTCGCCTCGTGTCTGCTCTTTATCTCCCTCTAAACGGCGAATTAACCCGCGGTTAATAAACGATCGGTCGCGCACGTGATTTCTCGTGAAATCCACTAGCCCGCGCGATGCATCAATCTATGGTGTGCATCCATTGGCTTTGATGACCATACCGATCACCTATCCGACGAATACGTGGTGGGATCGCGTCTCTTAGTTTCCTTTTGCTTGTGCCAACCTCGAGTCATCCTGCCGACCCGTAATTCCGTCATATATATATATATCATAGTTCAAACCTCCTTGCCTTGTAAGAACGCGTGTCTTACTCAAAGCTAGCCCTTGGCAAGTTGTCCCCCGCTTGGCCCTCACGTCTTATAACGATTCGGTCGAGGAATCATGAGCCACGAACGCGACCTCTTCATTATTGCATTACCCTCTAATATCTCTATCGTTTCTTTCAAGCACCGCAAACCCTAGCCCGAAGATTCTTTGAAGGAATATTGAACAACCAGAGAAATCGGTTGGATCGGTTTATTTGTATCAAATATTTCAGGTGCCAGAATTTATAGATCCGACTTCCGGTCGGGAAATTCAAAGTAAATTTTATTTTCTTTATGATATCGAATTTTGGCCATCAGTATCGTTATCAAGTCGCATATTCTAGTACCGAAAATACCGGTTACAAGCCTTTTTATCATGATTTTAAAAAAGGTGACGTTTTTCCGTTTCTAATTCCAGAATTTACAGAACCGACTTCCGGTCGGAAAATTCAAAATAATTTTTATTTTTTTCAAGATATCGAATTTTAGCCTTCACGATCGTTCTCAAGTCGCATATTTTATCACAGAAAATACCGGTTAAAAACCTTTTTACCATAATTTTAAACAAGGCAAAGTCGAAACTTGCGCATTGCTTCCTTATTATTTTTCGCTTTCTACAAAGCTACCACTATGAGGAATTATGTCAATCAATTCTGGTTTCTTCATAGAGGAAGTTTTATAAAAATCGAAAAATAATTAATGAGCAATGTGTCTCGTTTTTATATCCTTACAGAAAAATTCTGTAATAATTAATAAAAATCCGACAAAGCTATTTACAAAGTAAATAGGCGAATCTGTAGATACACTAAACATTTTTAAGATTGTACTTTTCTCTAGCTCGTTGTTGGAAACCTCACACCGATTTTCAACTCCCGATCGGCCGATGAAGTGAGCAGTACGAGTAGCCTTAGTGTCGTTTTTTGTTGTAGCTTTTTCTCGCTCGAGAATGCGCGATTGAGAGGAGAACGAGGGAGACGAGGAATACCCTTGCTCGTTCGCTTCGTACCACATCGATAATTCTATTATGTACGCTTTAATGTACAATTAACCGATCACTTAGGGTCTGACGTAGCGCCGAGTCACGATGTCTTATTAAGTCTCTACTCGAACAGGATCGATGTGCAGGCATCACGGACAGTTGGTTGAACGCTGGAGAGCCGCTGGATCTTTGGGCCATCGGAAGATACAGAAGGATATGGTCGAGATGAAGAAGGAGGAGGAGGAGGAGGAAGAGAAGGTGGAGGTGGAGGAGGAGGAGGAGGTGGACGCAAAGCGAGAAGAGCTCGAATCTGTTCTGGTGGTGAGGCAGGCTATTTAGTGGCAGCGACTCGTACGATTTAACTGCCCCTAGTAGTACGCGCTTTGGAGGATAGTCATTAGGCAAGCGAGAGCCGTCCTTTAGCGTCGACGACTGCAAATCGGCCAACTCGAAGACCGTTATTACCAAGCGAACCGGCTGTGTGCTCCTTCGCCTTTGCTCGGAGCTTTGCACGACCACGCAACATCTGAAAACGCGAGCTCTTGCTCGCAACGCGTTCGCCGCTGTGGGATTAACTTCGCTATTTATTAGGAGTCGTGATAAATACATGGCGTTGTCGGTAAATGTTTTGCCCCTGTGATCGTTTACAGGGGCACGCACTAATATGGAACCCCATTTTTTTTTTAAGGCTAAAAATGGAATTGTCGTATAAAGCGTATTTAATGTTTCATTAATTATTACATTATGGTATACGATATGGTTTTTAATTAAACACCACCGGACGATGCAGTACCACTACACGCAAAAAAAGACTTGGTTAGAACAACCAAGGCGCTTGGTTATATATGCGCCAACTAAGTTATTGGTTAGACCAATCAAGTTATTTGTTAATCAACCAAGTTATTGATTGACTAACCAAGATGATTTAGTTGGTATAACCAATAACTTGGTTGGTCAAACAATAACTTGGTTGGTCTAACCAATAACTCAGTTGGCGTATATATAATCAAGCGGTTTGGTTGATCTAACTAAGCCTTTTTCTCCGTGTACACGCAAAAAAAAGGCTTGGTTAGAATAACCAAGGCGCTTGGTTATATATGCGCCAACTAAGTTATTGGTTAGACCAATCAAGTTATTGGTTAATCAACCAAGTTATTGATTGACTAACCAAGATGATTAGTTGGTATAACCAATAACTTGGTTGGTCAGACAATAACTTGGTTGGTCTAACCAATAACTTAGTTGGCGCATATATAACCAAGCGGTTTGGTTGATCTAACTAAGCCTTTTTCTCCGTGTACACGCAAAAAAAGGCTTGGTTAGAATAACCAAGGTGCTTGGTTATATATGCGCCAGACGATTAATTGGTTAGACCAACCAAGTCATTTGTTAGGCTACCAATTTCTTGGTTGGACTAACCAAGTGACTTGGTTGGACTAACCAAGTGACTTGGTTGGACTAACCAAGTGACTTGGTTAGACCAACCAAGTAATTTGTTAGGCTACCAATAATTGTCTGGCGCATATATAACCAAGACACTTGGTTGTTCCAACCAAGCTTTTTTTTCCGTGTAGAAGAATAAATTTACTGACGAGAGTGCGACAGGATAATTAAATCAGCGTCCTTAAATTTAAAAAATCGAAATTATGATGGATTTACTTGTCAATATATTTTTTTTTTATTATTGGGAGTCATTATTAATTTGGCATATAATTAATAATTAATAACTCTAAATAAATATTACAAGAATTGATTTATCTATTTTGACATTACAAAAGAGATTACACAAAGCCGAGATAAATATTTATTAATCACACTACGTTTAATTTAGCCGTTGTTGTGCAGATTAATTAATGAGTTTATAAAATCAATCTCAGACATGGTAATTTACGGATGCGAGGGTGATGCTCGTGTTGAGCGCGATTCGATTCGTAGGAGAAGAAGGATTTGTCTCCCGATTGGATATTCTCGGGGACAGGCAGAAAAGTCATGCGTTTCTCTAACCAGCAGCAAAGAAAGAGATGCCCAATTCCCCGTCCCTTAACGGCCAACCCCACCGATGATATTTCAGTGTTAATTACGAGCCGATATCTGCCGCCAAGGACCGGTAGACGCCGCGTTCCGAGCATCCAGCTCTTCTAATCTCGGCTTCATTAGCCTCACCCAACTCGAAGCCAATGACACTTTCTCATTCATTTTTTTCATTCACCCCAAGATATCACACGTTCCACGAGCTTCGAAACATCCTGAAAAGGTAAACCGGACACAACTAGCTTAAAAAAAAAATTAAGGACTCACTCAGACATTTTCCTGCCCTTATCTCGGTTCATAAAAATAAGACCCTCGACGATTTCTCACTTGACTCACGGAGTTTGGTTAACGAGAGTTTGTTGATTTCGTCGTACCCGGACACCCGGTAATTTGTACGTATTAATTCGTGGGAGAAATGCTATAGGGTTGAATGCCGCTAGTGAGAAACACGAGTGCGACAGAGACGACGTGAAGTGAGGGGGCAAAGCCTCGACTAACGGGAGACGAGTAGCACTGAGAGTGATGGCGAGAGTGTCAGAGAAGGAGAAACTTGACTAGGGCAGAGACCATCCCCAATTTCCATTTTAATTGAACTCAACGCAACATCATACTTAATGCCAGAAACCCGCGCGCGCTCACCGAGTCCCAATTAAATGGCGACGCTATTTCACTTTAGCCGCGGCGCGAGCTAAAGTACTTCGCAGTAGTGGTGGTTGAATACTATATGTTTGTCTTCAGCAGCACGATTTTACCTTCCAAAGTGTATATGTACTGCAAACCCAATATCTATATTATTTATAGGGGAAGCTGGGGAAAAGTGAAACGCATAAGCAAAAAATGACTTTATCACAAAACTCAAAATGTATTTTTACTGCTTTTCACTCAAAAAGTCGATTCCAATAATTGATATTGTGTGTCGGCAAAAAAAAAAGGTGGGTCAAAGTGGAACCCCAAGTAAAAAAATTATATATAGTCCGACATATGGAATTGGGCATATATAGTTTGTATAAACTCTATATACAATCTATATGCAATTTATATATAAGATTACCTGTACAGTTCGGTTTATGTATAAATTGTATAGAGATTTTATAAAAACTATATATGCCCAATTCTATGTTTAAAACTATATATATTTTTTATATACTCCATATATAATTTTTTTACTTGGGACATTTCTCCCAAATTCGGAAATATATGATTTTTTAAACTGAGTGCCACTGAACGTCATCAGCATTGATGATATTTTAATATCAATTGTGTTTTTGATTAATTTTGATATTTTGTGAAAAAAATGTCGACAGGAGCGAAATAGGATACACGGAGAGAAATTTCTGTGTTGTAACAACATAAAACGGGGACAACAAAAATTGCTCGTTAGGCTTACAAAAAAATTGCTCAGCCCAGCAAAAAGATTTGTCAGTCGAACGAAAGATTTTTCAGCATAGCAAAACTGATTTGTCAGCCGAGCAAATGATTTGCCAGCCTAACGTAACAATTTTTGTTGTCCTCGTTTTATGTTGTCGCAACACAGACATTTCTTTCCGTGCAGTCTCCGAAATATTTGCTCCGCTTCTTTTGTATCGAGTGCTTATGTGGGATACGAAATATGAATATATTTGACTGTGATTGAGCGCATGCGCTTTAATTAGTATGATTATCGCGAACAACGCGACAAAATGGTTTTTAATACATTGTATTTTGAATAATACGGCTGAATTGTATTATTGAAACACGTTTTTAATAAAATGTCGGAGTGTTTCACTTTGCCCCACCTTCGCATATATGAGTTATATGCATGTACAAACTCATACATGAGGTTCCTCAGCTCCTTTCGATAATCGAGAAATTCACGGAATTCCTATCACGAAGCAAGACGATTAGCAAATGCTTGAACCTTGGACTCTAATTAGCACGAGAAGGCTCTACTTAGCGACGCGATTTGCGTGAAATTCCACGATAATGACGATAAACATCTGGGATATATCTGTTTCGGGTTTCGATTAAAGAATCCACCGCGGCTCGGTAGACAACGCGCAGACACAACCCTGCACGACCAGTTCAGAAGAGGTCATCACCAATAATTAACATTAGAGAAGATAGGGATATTATCAGGATAAATACTATAAAGACACGAAAGAGATATTTAAGATTTTTGCATATAAAACAACATTATACATATCCGAAATCATTCAATTTATTATATTCTAAGAAATATAAGCATAGACAATAATTTCTAAGGTTTTCTTTAAGTTCCACTACAGATTTGAGAATATTTGAGAATCTTTGTTAAATCTGTATCTACAAGTAACTTCACTGGTTTTCACTATATTTTAGTGAACATATTTCAAAATGTTGAAGCATAATTAAAAGTGTTTATTAAAACATTACTTGATTTTTTTACCATTGTTGAATTTTTATTTCGTCAGGTAATCCTAAATAATTACAACTTCGTTACAGTAAAGATATTAACGAGGTAATTCGATTGTGTATCAAGTACGATGGAAATAAAGACAGGATAATATTGAATAAAAATGTCGTGCTATTAAAATTTGGTTCGCTTATTTGGTTTTCCTTTTGACGTGCTACATTCCGCAGCGGCATGCAGTTTCGTACACATAGATCACTGCTATTGACGCGTTCAAGAGTATAAACAAAAGTTGGCGGCGTACGTAGTGAGGAGAGGATGTAGGAGGAAAGAGGACAGACGAGGACAGAGACGGAGATAGCCGGGCATGATGTTTTTTCTGGGATCTGCCGAGAGAGCTTAGCTCGCTCGTTCGCTCGTATGAATAAGGAAGTAGGGAGCGGCGACGGTGGCGGTGGCGGAGCTGCTGCTGCTGCTGCAACGACAACGACGACGACGACGACGACGACTACGACGGCGACTCTCGCAGAAATGCCGAGGCCGCCTCGCGTGGATCGACTTGATTTATTGACAGGAAAATCTAGTCGCCGTTCGACTTGGTTCAGCTTACCTCACCTCCGCGTCTCGTCCTCGTTGCCTTCGTCGTCGTCGACGTCGTCGTTGTCGTCGTCGTCGTCGTCGTCGCCGTCGTCAGGCGGCCTTCGACGTGGTTCTCGTTCGTAAACGCGCCTCGATGACTGCCTCGGGTCCAGCGCTGTTTATCAGCGTGAGTAGTGTGGGGCGAGCGTGAGCAACAAAGATGAAGCGATAGAGGGACCTGGTGTAGGTACAGGAGCACCAGTGAGGTGCAACTTCTTCTAGCCATTGTAGAGAACGATTCGTCAACACTGAAGTGAGAGGAGTTTGTATCAAGATGAAACTTTAGGCCAAACTTTGGAATTACGTCGCAAAAAAATTCGGCGTAGAAAAAAATCCGGAGTTCAGGATGAAATTCAGGACAGCGCAGACTCTATTTTGCAGTCATCATTTTTACGTGGGAAGGCAAATATTCAAGACAATCAACTTTGTAACTTATAACTGGGATTGTTTTTCTATCATACGATCACAACGGATTCTGTGTAGTGATTTCAAGCAAAACTGAGGTGAAAATTGAGTTGCTGCAGCGCTGTTTGTCAGCGTAAGTAGTATGGGGCGAGTGTGAGCAACAAAGATGAAGCGATAGAGGGACCTGGTGTAGGTACAGGACCACCAGTGAGGTGCAACTTCTTCTAGCCATTGTAGAGAACGATTCGTCAACACTGAAGTGAGAGGAGTTTGTATCAAGATGAACCTTTAGGCCAAACTTTGGAATTACGTCGCAAAAAATTCGGCGTAGAAAAAAATCCGGAGTTCAGGATGAAATTCAGGACAGCGCAGACTCTATCTTGGAGTCATCATTTTTACGTGCTAAGGCAAATATTCAAGACAATCAACTTTGTAACTTAGAACTGGGATTGTTTTTCTATCATACGATCACAACGGATTCTGTGTAGTGATTTCAAGCAAAACTGAGGTGAAAATTGAGTTAGGCTGCAACGCTGTTTGTCAGCGTGAGTAGTATGGGGCGAGTGTGAGCAACAAAGATGAAGCGATAGAAGGACCTGGTGTAGGTACAGGAGCACCAGCGAGGTGCAACTTCTTCTAGCCATTGTAGAGAACGATTCGTCAACACTGAAGTGAGAGAAGTTTGTATCAAGATGAACCTTTAGGCCAAACTTTGGAATTACGTCGCAAAAAAAATTCGGCGTAGAAAAAAATCCGGAGTTCAGGATGATATTCAGGACAGCGCAGACTCTATTTTGGAGTCATCATTTTTACGTGGGAAGGCAAATATTCAAGACAATCAACTTTGTAACTTATAACTGGGATTGTTTTTCTATCATACGATCACAACGGATTCTGTGTAGTGATTTCAAGCATAACTGAGGTGAAAATTGAGTTGCTGCAGCGCTGTTTGTCAGCGTAAGTAGTATGGGGCGAGTGTGAGCAACAAAGATGAAGCGATAGAGGGACCTGGTGTAGGTACAGGACCACCAGTGAGGTGCAACTTCTTCTAGCCATTGTAGAGAACGATTCGTCAACACTGAAGTGAGAGGAGTTTGTATCAAGATGAACCTTTAGGCCAAACTTTGGAATTACGTCGCAAAAAAATTCGGCGTAGAAAAAAATCCGGAGTCCAGGATGAAATTTAAGACAGAATTCAGGATGGACAGCGCAGATTCTATCTTTGAGTCGTCATTTTTACGTGGGAAGGCAAATATTCAAGACAATCAACTTTGTAACTTATAACTGGGATTGTTTTTCTATCATACGATCACAAAGGATTCTGTGTAGTGATTTCAAGCATAACTGAGGTGAAAATTGAATTAAGTTGCAGATTTGATGGGAAAGAATAGAAGAATTCTGGAGCTGATTAAGGTTATTGATGTGTCGTTGTTGAGGCTTGGTAAATCCAGTGAAGCCTGTCGGCCAATCCCATAGGTGCTGAGGTCAAAGAAGGGCAATGCCATAGTCGTGTATGAAGCTACTAAGGTTCGGTGTCATCGTGGGGACAAAGTAACTCAGCTGGATCGCGTCTCTTCTTCTCTCCGAGGCTTAAGGCTCCCGGGTCTCGTGCCCGTGCTTGAGCTCATTAGGCGGACACGTTAGCGTCCCCACGGTTGTTGGTTAGAACATTCGCGAGCTCTGAGCGCCTCGCTGCAGAGTTTGGCGGCAGCAGAAGCAGCAGCAACGCGCCAGTCCACGAAACAAACACAATTCCCTTAATTTAATTCTTCATAATCCGGTTAAGCCGGCCATTAGCGGAACCGCGTTCCCGTAACGCAACTCTACCTCCACCTTCACCCCACCTTAGCACATGTCTTTTTTTTCCATTGCTTTTTCTCTCTTTCTCTTTCATTCGGCTGGTGTATCGAACCAACGTGTTTGTTGCAGCGGACTCTGTCGTCGTCCAGCTCTTTCTAACATGCTAACTCAAACGGACCAACCCCACTTTCTCGACCAGCAGGGCTAATGGATTTTTCGAATCCGAAGCGCACCGTACCACTTCAGAGCGACGCGATAAAGCAAGTCAAGGAGAAGAACCTGACTTGCCACGTGCCCCAGCTCCAGATTTCCTGCCGGATATCCGCTTTCATATTCCCGCAACCAATGGCCAGTTCCATATATTCTATCGTATCGTTGAGAATTCTCACTCATACGACGGAATATATGATTACATAAATATGGAAAATTTCCGAGTGAGAAAAATGGTACAAATTGCTGGAAATCACTGGTTTTATGTAAACGGTTTTATTAAAAAAAACATTGAAAACATCAAAGAACTCCCCAATGATAGCTGGTCATAGTGACACACATAAATCATGTCTTTTTATGTTTGCGGTCATCCGTCAACGAGTGAAAGACATTTCAATTAATCTGAATACAAGTTGATAAAATTTTCATAAATCACTAGGATAAATACCCCGATAAGCATATAATTATATGAACTGATGAGCTAATAAACACGTTTTGCATCAGCGATCGACTGTACTTGAAGATCATAAAATTGATCAGCAGCGTAATACTTTTTTCAGAAATAACAAATTGAATAATGACATTTAAAAAAGCAGCTTCTGCGTCGTAAAGGCCTCGAACTCGTAACGAGGATTGTGGTTTTCTCGGTGTCAGTATAGTGTCGCCTGATGTTGCATAGCAAGATTGACGCAAAACCTGCGCAATGTGGTTGACACATTCAATACAGGACGCTATCAATACAGTATTTATAGTTTTCGAAGCTGGTATCCTTGGGTGAAGTCTCCATTAGAATGTAAGCGAGTGGCTGAGTAGCCGGGTGGAAATAGCTGACTAGAATCGCACACCAATCGACATTCCACGGTAGCTCGGCAATCATCCCCCCGGGAGGCGCAGACGGGCAGGCAGGCAGGCAGACTTGCATGCGTGTACCAGTAAATCGAGGACGCGCCACCAAGCTTATCGAGAACTCAACAAGGAGAGCAGCGTCCACCGCAGCAGGATCCTCGTGGCTGGATTCTCCAGATAGACGAGGGAAAGGAGAACCCAAGGAGTGAGAAAGAGGAGGATTCATTGCTGCTTCATGGTTGGAGAGTGTATCGGTCGTCGTCGTCGCCGCGGCCAGGATCACAAGACAACGCCGCGGGGGCTACCGGTGTTGTTCGACTCCAGGGCCGCGGTCTCCGTTTTTCAGATCGTCCTCCAGCCTCTTTAGCGCCTTGATTTTGCACTTTCTTGATTTTCAGCTCCCGATAAACCAAAAAACAATCCTACAAAACCAATGTTTATTCTCGAAGGTCTTGCAATATTGAACTTCTGGTTTAGAAATAGATAAACATCCAAATTTGTGGGTAAACTGGTACAAGATTAAGCTGAAAAATAGGAACTCGAGTGTCTGAGAGGTGTCGAAGGATTTCGCGGAGACTTTCGGAGTTTTGTGACTAAAGAGACGATCGAGGGTACGGAAAGACTTGGGTTCGGCCCTATCCGGACTTGGGGGCCGTGGGCATTGAGATGCAGAGAGCGTGGTGCTACCGTGCGATGGTCGCGATACCGCCTAATGGACCGTCCCGCCCTCTTTTCCCTTCGCCAGCATCTTCGCTTCTCCTCCTTCGATCTTCCTTCACCTTCTTCTTCTTCTTTCTCTTCTTCTTCTCCTTCCCATCCGTGTACGCGTCCACATTCAACTCCACCTCACGCCACCTTCTTCGATCTTGGTTACAGTATCCTGCCGAACCACGAGGAACACCGCCCGCACTCATCCATTCTCCATCTACCATGCTTCTCTACTCCGCTCCTCATCCCTTACCTCAACAAAACGAAAGAGGTGAGATCGTTCGAACGAATACCCATTGCTGACCTCGGCGATAACCATCGACCATTATGTAGCGTGAAATAAATAATGCAATTTTATGTCCCGATTCAGCCGTCATTGACATACTCATTGATCTGTTTACCAGTTGAGCCCGGCGTAGGACGATTTTGGTTCAAACAATTGTACCTCCTTCCGAATTGATGATAAAGTCTTTTTTTTATTGATGTAAAATATTTCAGGCATTCTTATATGTTAGCTCGACTTCCAACGAAGTAATAGTCAATCAAATGAAGACTGCCATCAACTTTGCAACTGTCTTCGGGTCCAGTGGTACATTGGATTAAAAGTAGGTCCAATAAGTTCCTGAGAATCTCATTGTAACCCGCATTTTCTGTCTTTCATTGATGGGAAGGCGAATATACGGAAAAAGTATCTTTCGCCAAGTAATGGATACCGTGTCGGCAAACGATACATTTATATGTGTAGATACGCGTGCAAAGATAGTGGATTTATTGGTGTTGGGAGAAGAGGGCATGAGAGAGAGAGAGAAAATGTAAGGGGACAAAAGAAAGGAAAACGACGCGAGCCAAGCTGAGATAGATAGCGCACGCTGGGCGGAACTTGGGCAAAGAATCGCGGGCGCAGTATACGCGCGAGCGGCGCTCGTCGGTCGCTGCGCTCTTCGGCGAGGGTGCACGGTAGCTGCACGGCCATAACCGAGTCGCGGCATCATTTATATTTACGAGACAACGGGCGGTGGAAGCGAGGCGTAGCCGTGTGCATTGTTACTGCCGAAGGGCAGCTCTCGAACCGCGGCCACCGCGCACGGTTTACTTCCATCTTTCTCTGTTTCGCTTTCTCTTATAGAACCGCGCAGCTTGATCTTCAGGCAGCGTTCCCGACAAAATCGAAAACTACTGCCCTTGCCCCTTGCCGTCGGCATCGAACTCTTTCTGGAACTCTTAAAGCAACACAGCCACTCGAGATGTCTCAAACGATTCGTCCGTCTTCAAAAACGGAGGTACCTTTGATCAACCCCGTTGGTATGAATCCCCCTTTGCCGCCGTTACAATATTACAATATTTTCCAGTCGTTTCGTTCGATTCTACACCCCATGACGTTCCTCGAGTTACACAATGTGAGAAGGTGACGGCGCGTGACTTCGTCGAAAAGGCCGAAATTCTCGAGACAACCCAACTCGGACAATATCAAGTTTTCACACTCGCTCGGGGTAGATTTACCGTTGGCAAAATACTTTGCGACAATCAGGGCCAGCAAGAGCCAAGAATGTTTTATAGTTATGGCCAGATAAAACACAAGCTTGAGAGTCCGAATTTAAGTACCGCACATCGGTTTACTTCCATCTTTCTCTCTTTCGCTTTCTCTTAGAGAAACGCACAGCTTGATTTAAAAGCAGTGTTGCCAACAAAATCGAAAATTACTGGCCTTGTTCCTTGTCGTCAGCAAAGGAGGTACCTTTGTCAACCCCCGTTGACATTAACCCCCTTTGCCATCTTCCTCCACCGTCACAATATTTTCCAGTCGTTTCGTTCGATTCAACACCACATTACGTTCCTCAAGTTCCACAATGTGAGAAGGTGGAGCGCGTGACTTCAACGAAACGGCCAAAATTCTCGAGACAACCCAACCTGGACAATATTAGGTTTTCGCACTCGCTCGGGGTAGATTTACCGTTGGCAGAATACTTTGCGCCAATTTGGGCCTACAAGGGCCAAGAATATTTCATAGTTATGGCGCATCTTTCTCTCTTTCGCCTTCCCTTATAAAATCGACTAGCTTGATTTCCAGGCACTGTTTCCAACAACATCAGAAACTTCTGCCCGTGCTCCTGGCCCTCAGCATCGAAATCTTTTTGGAACTGTTAAAGCAACACAAACACTCGAGATGTCTCAAACGATTCGTCCGTCTTCGAAAATGGAGGAACCCCCGTTGACATTAACCCCCTTTGCCATCTTCCTCCGCCGTTACAATATTTTTCAGTCATTTCGTTCGATTCAACATCACATTACGATCCTCAAGTTATACAATGTGAGAAGGTGGAGACGCGTGACTTCAACGAAACGGCCAAAATTCTCGAGACAACCGAACCCGGGCAGTATTAGGTTTTCACACTCATCCGTGGTAGATTTACCGTTGGCAGAATACTTTGCGCCAATCAGGGCTTGCAAGAGCCAAGAATATTTCACAGTTATGGCCAGATAAACCACGAGCTTGAGAGCCCGGATGTAGCACCGTTCGGGGAATAGGCCATCATCAATGATGCAATAGCCCCAGCCGAAACCCCCCGGCATCGAAATCCCGTTTGTCTTCCTTAAGGGTAGTTTACAGCAGCGAATATTCCCATCCAGTCCGTCTGTAAGTACGTTATGCTTCACGATCGCTTCGAGTTTTACCTAAACCACGTTATGATCGTGAACATAAGACGTAATATCCCATTCCCTACCCGGTCTAACTGAAGTAGCCAGTTCACGAGTCTTCCACTTATCTATTCATGAAACGGATGTTCTTTCAACCGAATGGCCTAACTGGACTGAATTATCATTATTGTTAGGGAGAAAATATTCGATTCCGGTTTAATAAATTTAAAAAATTAAAAAACGAACCAATGGTGGTGATGAGTTTCGACGCCACTGTTACAAAACCAAGAGGGCGATAAATAGAAACGAGCCGATCGCTTCGATCGGGAATCGTCGAATGAACCAGTCGTAACACTGTACCTGCTGCCTCCAAGCTAGAACCGTGGAACGAGACGCGGGAAGCCATCAAGAAAAGGGGTAAGGAGTGCATAGCCCCTCAGGAGGATGAGGTAGTCAGTGGAGTATAAAAGAGACGAGGAAAGAGATGGGGCGAAGAGGCGGTTGTAGATTGATTATCTCGCCCGAGGAAATACAGCACGGGAGACGCGCGAGAGAGCGGCTGCCGGGATACCGGCCGGTTTCGCATTGCAAAAGCCAAGCCCGGGTGCGTGCGAGCGCGCACGGCGTCATTCGAGAAACCCACTTCGCGCGCTCTCAGCTCGCAGCTCGTGCTCTCTGTTTTCTTCGGTCCTCTCTGACTCTCTCGAACCGAACTCGTTTATATATATATCGTCCCTCTTTCGCCCTGATTTATCCGCCCTCCTCTTACACGCCCGATGCCTCCGGCTTCCTCAGCCCCGACGCGAACCCGCCACTCGCTCGCCGCGATTCTTGCCGATATCGAGACGAGTCTAATGCACCAATGGCTGACAACTGAGTTAACCATGAAATTCTAAACAAATTTTTTTTGCACTTTCATATATTTCACTTGGGAAATAAGATTCAACCTGTCATTACTTTCAAATCATTGTTTCTTTATTCTATAAATTATTTGTATGACAAAAAAAATATTTACATTTTTTTTTAAACGCCATAAAAGGTATTGTAACGCACAGAAAAAAAGGCTTGGTTAGAACAACCAAGTGCTATAGTTATATATGCGCCAGATAATCAATTGGTTAGACAAACCAAGTCATTTGTTAGGCTACCAATTTCTTGGTTGGTCTAACCAAGTGCTTCACTTGCTTAGCTTACCAAGTCGACTAACCAAGTTGGACTTACCAAGTCACTTGGTAAGCTAACCAAGTGTCTTGGTTAGTCCAACCAAGAAATTGGTAGCCTAACAAATTACTTGGTTGGTCTAACCAATTAATTGTCTGGCGCATATATAACCATAGCACTTGGTTGTTTCAACCAAGCCCTTCTTTCCGTGCGGATAATGTTCATTTTTGCTGTACTGTCAAAGTGAGTTTCATTGGTGTTTTGTCAGTTGGATGTTTATACATCTTATCATTGCAGCAAGTTACAATATTCTGAACAAAAAATTGCAATTACAACATTATTCCTGAAATAAATAAAAAATGGAGGTATTTTGAAAGTAATGCAATGGCCGCAACTCTGATTGCGAATTTCTGTAAGTCAAAGGTCAGGGTTACCGGTTTTGCGCATAGTACGATGATTGCTATCATGATCGATGACTTTATTATTTATACATGACATGCAAATGCCATAGATGTCAGACGGTTGTCATTTTGGAATTGATAGGACGGTGCTTTGCGCATGTCGTTTAAATTCCCATTAGCAATACTTTGAGTGGCTCAACTGTATATTCGATTACAATCGATTTAATCTTTTAGATAATTTAATTTCACTTTTTTTCATACATGATCCGAATCGGTAAAAAAAAATATGCTGGAAATGTAGACGTCAACCAAATCGTGTATCCCTGTTCTTATTCTGCCAGTCAGATTTTTTTTTGTCCAAACTGTAGGACAAACCTCACGTAGCTGGAAACCGACGTATAAAACCTGAAGAAAGGGGAGAGACTTCACTTTCCGCTGATCCGCGCGAAATCCCCACACTGACGGGGAGGGTTCGAGCTGCGTCACGAGGGTCGTTCGAGAACCCTGGCAATGGCCGGCCACACCGAACGACATTTTAAACCGCAACGATATCTCCTCGTTTCGGATCGAAGCGATCCCGCGCGCACATCTATACATACACCCTATATATACGCCCGCAATTCCCGCGGGATGTTTTTCGCAGAAACGAGAGGGTGGCTGAGTTTTGCCTGCCAACACACACCGAATGAAATTGGAAAGGGGTTTTTCCGGCTTGTACTGCATCGACGCGGATCTACGCCCTTTTCCCCCCATCTTTATTACCCTAAAATAGGAAACCAATATAACAGAAACAAATCCAAATTCTGAAGACAATAGCTTAAGCCTGCATCCTCAGCTTGCCTCATGTTTAATAGGGAAAAATTTCAAAGCTATCGAAATTATTAATCGATGCTTAGGATTTTTTTCCGTTTTAACGACAAACAATATTTTTTCAAGGTATCCCTATTTTTTTGTGTACAATATGTTTGTCCTTTTTTCTCATTATGCCGACGGGATAATCTACGTCTTGCAATAAACATTTATTCCTCTACACTCGCCTTTTTTTAATTTCATATTTTATGTTATTATGCTCGGAAATAGATATAAAAATCCACAGACAAATTCATTTTGTTGTTTAGTTGAAAAAAATGTCTAAATATGATTTAATTGTTTTGCTCGCTAGTAAGATCCATAAGTTTCTTATAGACATTTGTAATAAATAAATAAATAAATAAATAAATAAATAAATAAATAAATAAATAAATAAATAAATAAATAAATAAATAAATAAATAAATAAATAAATAAATAAATAAATAAATAAATAAATAAATAAATAAATAAATAAATAAATAAATAAATAAATAAATAAATAAATAAATAAATAAATAAATAAATAAATAAATAAATAAATAAATAAATAAATAAATAAATAAATAAATAAATAAATAAATAAATAAATAAATAAATAAATAAATAAATAAATAAATAAATAAATAAATAAATAAATAAATAAATAAATAAATAAATAAATAAATAAATAAATAAATAAATAAATAAATAAATAAATAAATAAATAAATAAATAAATAAATAAATAAATAAATAAATAAATAAATAAATAAATAAATAAATAAATAAATAAATAAATAAATAAATAAATAAATAAATAAATAAATAAATAAATAAATAAATAAATAAATAAATAAATAAATAAATAAATAAATAAATAAATAAATAAATAAATAAATAAATAAATAAATAAATAAATAAATAAATAAATAAATAAATAAATAAATAAATAAATAAATAAATAAATAAATAAATAAATAAATAAATAAATAAATAAATAAATAAATAAATAAATAAATAAATAAATAAATAAATAAATAAATAAATAAATAAATAAATAAATAAATAAATAAATAAATAAATAAATAAATAAATAAATAAATAAATAAATAAATAAATAAATAAATAAATAAATAAATAAATAAATAAATAAATAAATAAATAAATAAATAAATAAATAAATAAATAAATAAATAAATAAATAAATAAATAAATAAATAAATAAATAAATAAATAAATAAATAAATAAATAAATAAATAAATAAATAAATAAATAAATAAATAAATAAATAAATAAATAAATAACCATTTCATTTACTTGAAAAAAAAAAAATCTAAAATATGAATTTATTGTTTTGCCCGCTAGTATTTAAGGTTCATAAGTTTCTTGTGGTTTGTGAATTTTTTATGGGCTAGTTATTGCCGGAAACTTTGTGGAATCGTAGAGAGAAGCAGAAACAGAGAGAGAGAGAGAGAGAGAGAGAGAGAGATGGGGATAAGAAATCACGTAGAGAAGAATATAAAATTCCATCAATCCGTGGGCTGGTTATTCGGCAATACATTTTTTCTTCCTCCGTGTATGTCGTGCTTGGAGCGTCGGCGTGCAACCGAGTTATAAGGGTGAACGTGACGGAGTCAGGGCCACTGCCTTATGTATTTGGGGTTTCAGGCCTTATTAATGATTGATCGGGGGATATCGACGTCTCCCCTCTGACGCGACTGATATATGGGGCCGCTCGCCGTGCGTTTGCACGTGACACAATAAAACAGTCGGGGCTCTCCGCGTCCGCGCCCAGCAAACTTTCTTCCCTTCGTCACTCTTTCTCTCCTACGTCCGGTTCATCTCCCTTTCTCTCTTTCTCTCTCTCGCGTTACGGCAGCAGTCATCGTGCCTATCGATGCTCCGCGCAATACTTCGAGTTTTTATCGATTTGGATAAGCCTCGATACGCTTGTCCGAGACTGGAGCGAATAACGAAACGAATTTTATAAATTACTCTTACTATTTGCAAGAACCATCAACCACAGTCACAACGACTTGCTCCTCGATGTTTAACTCGTAAACAAAATGTTTACGACAAACTTTGGAGCTTAGAAATTATCCTAAGCTTTTTTTTCAATAATTTATTGTTTATTATATAATTTTATATATATTTTTCTTTTATAATTTAACTTTTTATGTAAATTATTAGAAATTATTCTAAGCTCCAAAGCTTGAATTTGAATTTATGATTTTTGAAATTATGAATTATTTTTTTACTTAAATGATTTTTAGAACGAATACGTGTGTATCAAGAGAATAATCGTCTGAAGATGCTTAAAATAAAATTTTATTACAATTGCACACATATAAGAGATATTCATACCATTTGATAAACACAACGAAAATAAAAACTTGATGAGTAAATTTTTGTTTAAAGCTTTGTTCAATGGTTTAAAATTTTATTTATTAAAAAAAAATGTTTGTTGTATTTTCCTGGAGAAAGACTCCGGGGTCTGAAGTTGTAAAAATTAGTCAGAATGTTACTATGTTAAGGAAAATTGCCTACCTATGTCTTCGATGCAAGAAATCGATAATATCGGTATAAGGAGAATTAATATTGCAAAGTCAATTTAATCCTTTGGTGCAATCCAAATTCTATGACAAGGTGAATAAGAAAAAAAAATTCTTCGTTGAACTCAGGTTAAAAAAAAGAGATATATTTATGAAAATATTTTTTTTGGGCTTGTCAATCGCCATTTTCCTGATTTTTTAAATGCCTCATACATCAATGACATTTACAGAGAAGCGAATTTGGGTAATTTAAGTTATATATAGCGCCAAAGTCGTACCAAATCTCATTATTTAAAAAATTATCAGGTGGGACAGCCATTTTTTGATCTGTGAGATTTTTAATTAATGTCACGGATACTAATTTTGTCACTTTATACGATTAATTTTTAGTATATTCTATTTATTACTATATTTAATAACTTCGTTACTCGAAATGAGCTGCGGCGAATGACTTAATCCCTTTAGGGCGAAGCGATTGCGCTGTAATTATTGTGGTACTATTTATATTGTTATAAGTTGAAATGTAGGTGTCGGAAGGTAGAACGCACGTGTGCCGTAAGTACAAAATAAATCGTAGAGGCTGGTATAGGTACGAAGCGAGTGAAAGAATGACAAAAGTAGTGCAGGTTGAAGAGAGATATAGTATATAGTATAGGGTGATCGCCACGTGGATCCCCGAGGGTAGCGTTAATCCCACCCTCGTGTCGAGCGACGTGCCGCCTAGACAACGCGAGCACGCAGTCAAAGCAATCATATTTTCCGCCCCAGAGGCACGATTCGCGTCAATGCGAATCAGACTTAGTGATCTAATGTGAATCCCCGATATCGTCTGATTTGGCCAACCTGATATACTCCATACATTCTCATCCCTTTTTCTTATTTTCCCCCCGATTCTGCCATCCTCAGAGATACACAATATTCTCCCCATCTGCTTGCTTTTTTTCAAATTTATCTCTCTTCGCTTGTGATGTCAAGATCGCATACAAAACAAATGACGAACTCAATCGAAACCTTCCTATCTTCATCAATTTATTCCAATCGATGTCTTTCAAGATCCGTTATAAAGCTACTATTTTGACAATACCAAACTCGTACACTCCAAATATTGCATCGTTTCATCGAAATTTCAGACGTTTTAGATCAACATATACTTGAAGTGCTGATTCTGAAAATCAAACGAACAAAAAAATACATAAACATTATTTTTTTATTTTTTGTACCAAAAATTCGCAATGCCCGGAACATGATTATCTCAAATTTTTTTATGTTTCCATATTACTTTATATATCAAAAATACTGATAGATGTCCCAATTTAGCATCTTACGCCGTGCAGAAATTATTTCGGGCAGCCGCGATTAAATAAGGGGCCTTTTTAGGTATAAACGTGGCATCCACAATAGAGAATCTACTCTAGAACCCTTCTAGGCTCAACTGAGGCGGCCACGACAAACTTCGGGGCCTAATCAGGCTTAAATGTGGAACCCTCACTAGGGTCGCCTATATTGAGTCCCTAAAGGGTAGTACTTCCCGCGTAAAAATGATGTGTCCAGGATGGAGCCTGGGCAGTCCGGGATGGAGTCCGGGTCGTCCGGGATGGAGAATGGGATTTAATCCGATCCCATTGTCCATCTTGGACTCCGTCTTGGACTGCCCCGACTCCATCCTGGATTGTCCAGAATCCATCCTACACAGCCCAGACTCCATCCTGGATTCTGTCCTGGATTCCATCCTGGATATTAATTTTCATCGTATGCGACTATTCTCAGTCAACATTTTTAATGATAGAATTTTGCGAAGCACATCTCGGGTCTGAGACAGTGATCGCTAGATTCAAAGCGCGCGAAGCCGAAGCCCAATTCAAATTTCACTAATGCGAATCTTTTACAAATATCGACTGTAGCTGCTTAATAAATTAAATTAATTCATCAAGCAACCACAATCGCCAAATTTTAATCTGAAACAAATTGTGAAAATGTTCCATCCTGGACGCCATCTTTTTTTACGCGGGTTTCAAGCATGACTAGCCTAGTAGGGCCCCTATTACAATCAGGGCAATCTAGAAAGGGCCAAGTTGGAGCCCCAACTATATTTCTGCACGGGACGTGTCGTATCATCAAGAGAAAGTACAACCATTATAAATTTATGAAAATTCTCATGCGTTTATAAAAATTATTCCTAAACATTGTAAATTGAAAATGCAGTGTAAACTGCATTGGTGAAGGAAACATTTATTTATTTTTTGCTATCAGTATCGAAGTATGACTGCAGCGTTAAAAGCGGGAGTGACGATGATGACTTCAGAGAATAAGTTTGAGGTAGAGAAATTCCCCTGCGAGTGATACGGACGTTTCCTTTTAGCCGCCCTTACAGCCTAGCACTCATTCTATCCATCTCTTACTTTCTCCTCGGCAATTCGGCCGAAGGAAATTCGCAGTAGGCCTTTTTTCTTTCCTCCCTATCCGGCTGTCTTCCGCCACCCATCCAGCTCGCGCAAAACCCGGCCGTACTCCCTTTGGCAGCGTACTTTTTTATTCCCATTCACGTCACGTATATGGCGAGAAAAATTGCAGTCGAGCGCTTTACCCGGTTCGCGTTCTGCACGCCCGGTTCTTCGCTCTCCACGCTCTACGCTCCCGTCTCGCCTTCGTAGCGTGTAAACCCCTACGAACCACCCTCGTATATATGCCGTCGGCACTCTCTTCTCTTCTCTTCGGTTCTACACTCGTTCGGCTTTTTCGACTTCTTCGGCACAGTCTCTTTTCTAGTGTGGATTCGAACGATCTCGTGGGTTCATAGGCAATGGTAAAGAGGTGAATTGGCGTCATGCCCATACGTCCACAACTGAACCATTCGATGATCCGGGCCGGTGAGTTCTTTGCCTGTTCGTATCTTAAAGAAATAATAATCCATTTTACGAAGAGGGCCAAACATTTTATTTTGAGATTAAAAAGAAAAAAATTGTAAGTGAAACTGCCAATTTGACTACAAGACGTCATCATTACACCGAGAGAAAAATTTTCATTGATTCACGGAAATCTTTGCCAATAAAATGAAATACTTGAATTTCAATACTATCTTTTCTTTGAATGATCTCAAACTCAACGAAAAGTAGTGACATTGATTCGAAGAAACATTTCTTTAAACCAATGAACCTTTTTCATTGATTTCAAAGATATCGTCTCTGATTCAATGAAACCTTCTTCTTACCAGCTCAAAATTTCGAAACCTATTTTTTCCTGAAGTACGCGGCAGATAAAGCTCAAATTTTGTGAGTATGTAAGGAAGTACGGCAGAAATAGCCTAAGCTTCTGACTCCTCGAAAATCGAAGCCGTTCGTTCGGGAGAACCGGAAAACAAAAAAAGTGAGGTTAGGTGCGAGAGAGAGATCAATGAAAACGTTTCTTTGAACCAATGAAAACTTCTCTTTAAAACAATGAAACTGTTTCTTTATTATATGCTCACTAAGTAAATCTTTATTTACAGGCAATGAAATGTTCTCTTTGAAATTCAAATGCACTATTTCATTGAAATCAATTTTAAAAAAATCAATCCACCATTTCTTTGACATCAATGAAATCTTTTCTCTCGCTGTAACTCTGTTAGCTTGGTGTCAAGTTGATAGACTTTCCGACTTTGAAATTTGTACTGAAGAAGATTTTTTTTTATATTATGAACATTAGAGTTAATGTAATAGTAAAAAGTACAAAAGTTAGGAATTTATCTCAACAAGTATATATTTTTGTAACATGAATTTTTATGAGCGTGTTGTGATTTAATTCTTCATTATATTTTAATAGAAACATATTCGAAATGGTCCAAACAGAGTCCAATATTTTTTTCGGTCTAATTGGCTTGACATGGCAGTCTAATTGGTTTGACATGGCAGTGAGTAAACCGAGAATTAATTGTTTTTATATGCACAACAAAAAATTTCTATCCTCAAATGTGCAGAAATTTTTATATTCTTATAAATTTAGCTCATATTCAAAATCAATCTAGCTTTTTCTATTTCAAATTTTGTAAATATTAATACAATATTACAATTTTTTCGAAAATTTCAAAACTCCATAAAATTGGAATTCAAATTCAATACTAATCAACATTGAATGTACTTGCTGTTATAACCAACTACTTAGCAAAGTGGAGTTTGAATTTTACAAAAATCAGACCGACCACGCCGTTTAAAAAAAAAATTCAAAAAGTCATAAAATCTAAATTTGTGTATAAAATTCGTAAAAAATTGCAACAATCAAATACATGCTGCTACTTCACTTGTGTGTCAAATATCAGCTCGAAATCTAAAACCATTCTTGAGTTATCGTCGGTTTTTCGAAATGTTCCACTTTTCTAAGCATTTTGGACAATTCATTCAAAATTATATCCTGACATGAAAATCACGGAGAAAAAAAGCAAAAATTTCTTCGTAAAGAAGCAATACCATTAGTCTTCCTATTATTTATCAATCGGAGCGTCATTCAAGTTCAATAATTATGCAATATGGCATCTCACCAAACAAGATCACCACAGAGAGTCGCAATGCCGAGTGTAGCGTGCCCGCTGTTTCGTCCTGGGTAATTACCGAGGTGCGGACGATTACCCGTGCGCCAGAGGCATCATCAGGGCCCTCTTCGGGATGCAGTTCAGATCCAGCACGCGTCGTGCCCAAGTGCATGTTCCGCGCTCTCACTTCTCTCGGCAATAATGCAATTACCGAGGAACGCTGAGGGACCGTCTTGTGTTCGCTCCGTTTCTTCCACGTCTTTCAATGTACAAGGAGGTAAAAGTAAGCTATTCTTCACTATCGAGGCGTAATGAAGCACGTATATTATTAGCATCGCATATGACGAGGACAGTGGCAACGACAAGAGTCACTTGACCCGTTGACACAGTGTTTCCGATTTTTCCGAGCCGTCCGGAAGTGGTCGTTATATCGCTGCGGCAAAATAATGAAGTTTCCGGACTCTAGAAGAGCAGTATACGTACAACAAGGGGTGTATAGAGTGAAAAGCGGATGATTTACAAGGCAGAAAGTTGGCATCGCGTTCTAGCCCTGGACGTTTCGTCTCACTCGCTCTTTCTCGCTGCGCTTCGTTGCCCGAAGCTTGATTGGATCGACGCTCGTATTAATCAACGTGACGAAAATTAAACGCGCCGAGAGTGGCGAGGGGAGGCGATGAAAAAATAAAAAATAAAAATACAAATAAAAAAATAAAAAAATTGCCCGTCACGTCGCTATATTCCTGCGAGCTCGACCACCGCGGGCTTCTCGCTGACAGACGGCCAGAGTGATAATAATAACGAGCACCGTAGTTCGCGTAAACACGTCGAATGCAACGCTCTCTTTTTTTTTTTTTTTTTTTTTTTTTTTATTCGCTTGGTTCAGATTTTTCGGGGCAATCAGCGATGGCACGTCGCTAATTGTGAGACGGACGTCGACGTCCGACGTATAATCAACACGAGGACAGGCACTTTGCCACCGAAAAAACCAATATCCGTTTAATGCTAAACTGCCGTGTGTATCGTGTCAGCTCGAGAGCTTTGTACACGATCATCGAGAGTATACAATATGCATCTCTAGATTATCGGCTTATGTATATGAACAGAATTTTTTTTTTATTACGGCCATTAATGCTCTCACTACGCTACCCGGGACAGAAACAAACACTTGGAAATTTCGAGGAAATTTTATTCGTGATATTAATTAAGTTAACGTCCTTAATCGACTTACATAAAAGTCACTTCCGGGCTACCGGTTTGAGTGCATCCAGAGACAGATATTAGTAGAATATTATCGGCTATGTGTAATGGAATTATACTGAATTATATCGAGATTGTAAAATCGCTGTGAAAATGGAAAAATGCAATAAGAGAATTCCTCGGATAACGCAATTTATGTTATTTATCGTTGACCCAATATGTTAAGTTTCGAACTTTTTAATTAATCAATAATCGCGACAGATCCACTTTTATTTCTGGCCAAAATATGCGTCTTTTCTCCCTCCATGAAAATAAAATGGACTCGACGTACATGCAGGATATGAGACATTCTCTGTCAATTTAGCCAATTTTTTTTTTCACTCAGACATTTTTTACAATTAGTCAGATTTTACAAGTACTCGAAGGTATTTTCTGTGCATTTTTCGTCTTTTCTTTTGCAGTTTCCAATTTTACAGAATTTACAGGAATATTTGGAAGGCACAAAAAAAATGGATTGTGTGGGCATCAAATATGTAAGCAAAAAATTACGTTAATCACGACATCGTGCGATTCAAGATAAAAACATACATATATTTTTGGGTTTTTGTTAATTACGTCAATATTTAAAGCCTGTGGTTAACAATTTTACTTAAAAAATAATGAATTTTGTATATTTTTATCCACGTTCAAAATCTAACTTCAAAACATAAAATTATTTTGTCAAACCTTGTCTTTATAGTCTATCATTTTTTTAATTTCGCGATACTTATATCTCAAAATCTGGCTAATTATAAGGACTTTCAAAGACAGTTAAAAAAAAAGTGGCTTATTTCCCGGTCTTGGAAATATTTTACGTTTTATGTTATATTAAATACAACATAATTATATAAATTATATTAATTATACCATAATAAATATAAGACAACATAATACAATTGTAACGTTACATTTATTTATTTATACACCATATGGTCTATATATCCCAGACATTTTTCCATATATATATATATTTGGCATCAAAATTTTTTATATTCCCTATATGCATGTTTCGAAACACCTATTTATTTTTCGTGTGGAACCCAATCCTCGATTTTTAAATTTTATCAAAGTACACACGGAGAAAAATCATTTGTTAGCATAGTGACAACAAACTTTATTTGTTGGCCTAGAAAATGTATTTGCTGGTCTAACAAATAATTTTGCTAGTCTAGCAAATCTTTTTGCTGGCCTAACAAATAATTTTGCTGGCCTAACAAATCTTTTTGCTGGCCTAACAAATAATTTTGCTGGCCTAGCAAATCTTTTTGATGGCCTAACAAATAATTTTGCTGGCCTAGCAAATCTTTTTGCTGGCCTAACAAATAATTTTGCTGGCCTAGCAAATTTTTTGTTAAGCCTAGCAAATCTTTTTGCTGGCCTAGCAAATAATTTTGCTGGCTTAACAAATCTTTTTGCTGGCCTAACAAATAATTTTGCTAGCCTAGCAAATCTTTTTGCTGGCCTAACAAATAATTTTGCTGGCCTAACAAATCTTTTTGCTGGCCTAACAAATAATTTTGCTAGCCTAGCAAATCTTTTTGCTGGCCTAACAAATAATTTTGCTGGCCTAGCAAATCTTTTTGCTGGTGTAGCAAATTTTTTGTCAAGCAAATAATTTTTGTTAGGCTAAGAAATAAGGCTTTGCTGTCACTATATTAGCAACTGATTTGTTGATGCAACAAAAATTTTCTCTCCGTGTAGTATGCGCTCATTGCTTACCTATTAAGTACAAAGCGGAAGCGGTCGATCCTGTCTCCCCGAACTTTTGTTACTCCGCGACTACGACAACGACGGCGACGACGACGTTGACGGCACGAACGTGTTGTTCCCGCTTGTTTCCAAGTCCCTCTCGTTTCACCGCTCCAGCTCCTAAGGGAAGACACGCGCATCCTGCAAACATCGTGACTGCATATACACGCGTGTGTTTTCACCCCTCCATGTCCTCCACATCCCGCACGCTGCTTCCTTTATCTTTTCTCAGTGTTGTTTCTCGTAAGAGTCCGAAGACTTCCATCGTCGATTCGATCGTTTCTACAGATGGCACAACGCGAACGATAGTCTATAAGTATAGAAACGTTGACCACGTGGCCATGAAGAAGACTCTGTTTCAAGATGCTTCGAGACGAGCTCGCGGGATAACATCGTGTGTCGCATTCTCCGATGCTATCTTACGTTTCCGCGAAGCCCACACCGTGACAATAATTGTTTCTTACGATTGGTTCGCAGCTCGATGCCTGCCGTACCTTCGACTCAGTCGAGAACATCTCTCGTTCGCGAGTCTGTCAAGTATGCAAATTGCAACTTACTCATTCGTCCGTCACCATCACTTGGACGAGAGTCTCGCTTATCATTGCCAACGAGTCTCTCCGGCAACGATTCACCCTTCATTTCATTTTTTGTAACATAACTGCTACGAAAATAAATTTATTCACTTGGAGAAAAAAAGGATTTGGCACAAGATTATATTTTTAAAATAAGTTTGTTGAATCAACACGCTTTGGGCGTGTAGTAACATTTTGCACATTTTTCTGTGCAGTCACTGTTTACAAAAAGAAATCTAAATGTGTGTTGATTTTTGACAACACATTTCTTCGTGTATTGATTTATGGCAATAAGCTTTTATGTTGTGGTATTACAACACACCTAAAATTGTGTTTTAGCATATATTTATTTGTTGTATTCTTGTTGAATTGCGAAACCCTGAGCCACGTACGAGTCTACGTTGACTGCAAACAATTAATTTTTTTATTAAGAATATATGGCGTTTTCTTCATTCTATTCTTCTGGAATTGTTGATGCACTTTGACTTTGATTTGTAAGACATTACTCGCATTGCCTTTTTTTACTGGTCTCAGAAGGAACTTAGAAAAATCCGGCCCTTGTGGGACTTGGAAAAATTTGGGCCCCGTGGACCATACATTGCGGGGGACTTGACATGGAATGCCATATATATGTCTCGATTCTTGACACACCGGCGAGATCTTTCTATAACATAAAGATATACCACAATTTCTGAAACAACTCAAGCTGAAACAACTCTTGCCCCCAAAAATGGCCAACAAAAAAATTCGGTCCGTGGCTGAGAAAGGATTAAATAGCTTTATTCCCACACGGAGAAAAAAAATGCGTTGGGCACATTCAAAAAGTGGTCCGCACGATCCTCACTTTTCGTTAGTCCATATAGTCATTAAATAAATCGTTCTACCAACTCATTTATAGCTCATGAAATGGGAGTTGTCTCAACTAACCATTTTTCATGTAGAAATCAGTCTGGGCGTCCCAGTTTGAGACTCGATCCTGGCCGGGATCGGCTCGGGTTTCCTTACATGAGTTATCCAACTTAGAATCCGAATATATCCCGAATGGATTTCCACTTCCTCACTGAATGACAGTTTATCATGAATCAGGATTTGACAGGGTTACCCTAAAAGGGACGTCCCATTTGAAATCGGAATGGATTCCAGATCGTGTCCCAGTTCTCAACAGCGACCAGTATTACCGTGCATCGGGATTTGTTAGGGGTGACCCCTAAGAATCAACTTGGTATTCCCATCTTTCGACAAGGATCCAGGTGGATCCAGCCTAGTATGCCCATCTAACGGCTGGAATCCAGTCAGTCATCGGATTGGATCCCAGTTCGAGATCCCGATCGGAATCCAGTTTCCGCGCGTTACATCCCATGTCTGGAATCCGATCTGATGACCGACTGGAAACCGGCCGGGAGATGAGAATACCAGGCAGGTTCCAGCTGGATCCCTGCCGAAATTTCTGCATGGGTAATAGGCGCAACACACTTACTATCAGCATCGTGTGTTGTCTCAAACGCACCATGCAGTTCGAGATCCCGATCGGAAGCCAGTTTCCGCGCGTTACATCCCATGTCTGGAATCCGATCTAATGACCGATTGGAATCCGGCCGGAAGATGGAAATACCAGGCAGGATCCAGCTGGATCCCTGCCGAAATTTCTGCATGGGTAATGAGCGCAACACACTTACTATCTGCATCGTGTGTTGTCTCAAACACCACGTGGAGTCGACCACGCGGTCGGTACTCTGCTCTACACGTAGCGAAGCATTCCTCGAATGGCAAGGGGGTTGCAGGGCCGTAGAGCCCAAGTGTAGAAGTGTAGAACGCGACATAAATATGTAAAAGCTGCCCCCCTCAACCCCACCGAGTACAGGAGCTGCGTGTCTGTGTGTCTTCAGCCCTCAGGACTCACCGCAGCGACGTACCCCTACCGTTTTCTGCCCGGACCTGCACCAACCCCTCTCACTAGGAGACGGGGGCGAAGGACAGCAGTCTACGTCACTGGGGGCTGCTTGCACAGCTTCGAAGTGCCGCTGATCGAAGTCAGCTGAGCGGAATAGCGGATAGTATGGCAACGACTCCCTTTCCCTCCCTCTCTTCCATTTCCCTCCCCCTCTTGGAAGGATTTCTATCTCTTTCTATTCCAATGGTACACACACCCTGGAATCTCTCGCGTCATCACCGGCGCAGCTCTTCGTCTCTCTCCCGAAGCACGACTCGACTTCGCGGCCTGCATGTATTCATGAGTTTCGCGCTACGATTCGCATTGTGCTCCGGACACTTCGACTCTCACTCGCACCCTCTCCGTTCGTTTTCTTTCGTGACCCTTCACTTCACTCCTCCACGAGACGATTCATTGACTAGACGGTTTCTCGTGAAATAGGAAAAATTTTGCGCGGCCGATAACTGCGGGCCTCATTTCCGGCCGCTGGAGGAATTACCTTAAAGAACACCGGACGGTTGTTAGCTGAAGTTGGCACCAAGATGAAGCACGTCGTATATCATTCAACGGACATGCACTTTATTCATTCGCTGTGACTCGAAAAAAATCGCAAGGGTTATTTCAATGAAAATAAGAATTTGTTATACATTTGAATAATTTATTTAAACAAAAATTATTTTATGGATCTTCGTGTATTATAATGTTCTGTCAGATTTTAATGAGAATACAAATAATTTATCTACAAGTCACTGCATATATTCTCGTAAAAAGTCGAATAACGAAATTATTTATTCTTTTATTTGACTGTCAAGACGCTGTCAGTACTGTCGGATCTATCGAGTCGTAAATAACTATGAGCAGTTCAGTGTTCCACATAAATTTGTACAAATATTTTACTATAGTACAATTTCACACGAAAACCGAAGTGTACTTATTTTTATTGTCGCCATTATTTTTAACCCCTACGTAGTATTAAAGAGTAACATGCTTGTAAGTGTGGCAGAAGTGATGATAGCGTCAAGAACAGACAATAAAACACATTTCGTTATCATGAGACGCGGTAACGTCTCGGTGCCAAGAACGTAAAAAGAATTGGCGCGAAGTTACAAATAAGTATACTCAAGAATTTAAAAAAACGAAACTTTGGATGAACATATCTCGCAAACTAAGCTACGGATCAATTAATCACTCAGACATTTGTAACATAATTTCGATATAAGCTTTCGATCGCGCCTACTTACGAGCCAATCGGTTCTTCCAATAGGAAGCTAATATCCCGAGACATTTCTTCTAAATGTACTTTCCGGATGTCTTGAAACATTTTCTCTACATTGCCATAAGAATTCCAACAATAAATTCCTGTTACTTCTATTTTTGAACAAAACTCCTCTTCAACAATTACACACAGAAAAGGAATAGTTGGGTCAACCAAATCCAGCGGTCACCGGCTGTTAAATAAACATTTGGTTACAGCAACGAAATGTTTTGTTTCTTCAACAGTTTCTCGGTTCAGCCTACAGATAAGGTGCGAATAATTTTTGTTCAGCTGACTAGACAATCTATTTGACAGCTACTGACTGCTTGCTTTGTTGAACCAACAAATCACTTTTCCCAGTGTAAAATCATGATGCATTGAAAGAAAAGATTATTTGCCATAACCAAAAAATGAGTTGACACACCCAATCATTATTCTACTTCCCTTACAACTCAAATGGTAGTTCCAACTATTCGAGTGGTGGTCCCAGCGATTGGATTGGTTAACTTCACTAATCTCGCGAGAACTAATCGTGAATAGTTGAGGTTACCATTCGATACGATTGAGGCAACTAATTTTTGAGACATTGTTTACAGCAAATGGGAAACGTAGTTGTCACAACCAAACATTTTTTTCCGTGTTGAACCGTATAAATTTAATGGCAACAAAGATGTTCCGTTCTATCTACTTGAATGAAAAGCGGGGTTGAGGAACGAAGTGCACGGTAGCTGTGTGTAAGGTGCTCATTGTGATGAAGCATGAGTCTGACCCAGTGGGCCAGTGGGGCAGGTCGCAAGCGCCGGATGATACATACATATTTATGTCGCGCACCGCGCACCACCATCACCAACACCACCACCGCAACTACCGGCACAGGGATTCTACCAGCCGGTGTTAGAGTACGGTCGAACCACCCCCTCTTCCCTCGGCAGCGGAATCCCTCCACACCACAAGTCCACACCTACGACAACCCCTTGCGTCAGCCTCGACGAGGACCAACGTAGGGTGCCATTGGCCTTCGCATCGCGCGGCGCGGGCGCTGCGGGGTGCGATGCTAATCAGGCCCGGGCAAGGTGCGCATCCCGAGCACGCGCGCGTTTTCTCTTCCACCCTGCTTCTCCACGTCCCTAGCCGCGCTTTGAAAACCGGCGCGGAAACACGCCATCACCCAGTAAACAGACTATACGACACGAAACGTGAGCCGAAAGCGTTATAGATCTACCAGAAATCTACAAGAATCCTAGTCGTTTAAGTTTCTCGTTTTCTTGTCTCCCTAGACCAATTGTCCCAAGCTTCAACCAGATTCAAGGAAATTCTAAGGATTCCTACCAACTTCATTGAGTTTATATTCGTTAGGGCAGTTTCTATGAAGTTTACATTTTTTTTAGTTATTGCGGAATTATTGACATCGGTTCTGCGGTGCTAGAAAAAAAAAAGCGAGACTCGGATTTAGGTAAAAGTGTTCTTTTTGTTGCTTACATAAAATATACTTACCAAATGATTTAGCGATATTTATTAATATCTATGCGGCGGTAGTAATACACACGGAAAAAAGGCTTAGTTGGAACAACCAAGTGCCTTGGTTATATATGCGCCAGACAATTAATTGGTTAGACCAACCAAGTTATTTGTTAGGCTACCAATTTCTTGGTTGGACTAACCAAGTCACTTGGTAAGCTAACCAAGTGACAATTAATTGGTTAGACCAACCAAGTTATTTGTTAGGCTACCAATTTCTTGGTTGGTCTAACCAAGTTAGGCTACCAATTTCTTGGTTGGTCTAACCAAGTTAGGCTACCAATTTCTTGGTTGGTCTAACCAAGTTAGGCTACCAATTTCTTGGTTGGTCTAACCAAGGTAGGCTACCAATTTCTTGGTTGGTCTAACCAAGTTAGGCTACCAATTTCTTGGTTGGTCTAACCAAGTTAGGCTACCAATTTCTTGGTTGGTCTAACCAAGTTAGGCTACCAATTTCTTGGTTGGTCTAACCAAATTAGGCTACCAATTTCTTGGTTGGTCTAACCAAGTTAGGCTTCCAATTTCTTGGTTGGTCTTACCAAGGGACTTGGTTAGTCCAACCAAGAAATTGGTAGCCTGAAAAATAACTTGGTTCGTCTAACCAATTAATTGTCTGGCGCATATATAACCAAGGCACTTGATTGTTCCAACTAAGCCTTTTTTTCCGTGCATGATATTCCAGTACCAGGTCCAGCGTAACCAATTTTGCAGTGAATAATTTAAAAAAATGTCTTGGAGAGCTAAAAAAAAACTCTTTTTCAATTACGTAGTTTTGCTTATGAGATATTATTTATTAACAATACGAATATTCTAATAAAATGAAAAAGTTTTTATTAATAACATGCTACTTTCGTGATTTTTTTGTATTATTTGTTTTTGTACTTATCAAAAACATAAATATATGCGTAAATAGCTGAAGGGTTACTGACGTATAAATAATGATACGTCATAAAACGTACGTCATTACGTTCATAATGTCATCTAGCAGTAGTTTTATAAAGTGGCCAATCCAATCCATGACCAACAACTGCACCACTAATCCTACGTCACTCTCCGGGAGATCGAGAGTTATGGAAGGACACTCAGATCGCTATCGATCGAGTCTTTCGCAACTCTTGCACCGCTGTAGTGTAACGAGAAAAAAAAAAAAAAAAAAAAAATGCGATGCAGTCCAATGTGGCGTACTTAACTATGACCGTTACAGTCGCAGATTGTCGTGTCGTGCCACCTGGATGTAGAAAGAATGTCGTTGATACACTATTACTAATATACGAGGAAAGGTTGAACGTTTTTTCTGCTGGGATAAACAACGCCACTATCGAAGGAAACGAAATTTTGTCACGAATAAACTTTCGTTTATTCTCAGATACTCTTCAGAAGCCATAGGACACGTAATACGTTAATAAAAAAGATCATTACTACACGGAAAAAAAAGATTAGTTGCCATAACCAAAAAATGAGTTGACACAACCAATCGATTATTCTATTTCCCTTACAACTCAAATGGTAATATCAACGATTCGAATGGTAGTCCCAACTATTGGATTAGTTAACCTAACTAATTTACATAAATTTGATACAAAAATAAGTTTTTTTCTGCGCCTAACAGTTCCTCCTAATCTAACACGCAAGGTCTCCAACAACACCAAGGGGAAAAAAAAGATTCAATCAGAGGACCCGGTTGGAATTTATTTAAAAAAACAATTCCTTTGATTTTCCCCTTAAGGGCTTGAGTTTTCATTATTAAAATAAATAAACAATAATTTAACAACAAGGAACATCAACAATCCCTAAACTGATTTATTCTGCACAATAAATGAGCGCAGGGGTCGGTGTCGACAGACCCTATTGATTGATGTTTATTGGATGAGTTGCTTAATGCTAATAACTATTTATCGTAAATTAGGGAAAAAAAGCTCAAAGAAAATAATGTACCAACACACTTGTTTCGCTATATTTGTCACTGCTGCTTATGTAATTATTGATATATGTAATTATAGATGTTTTTAAAAAAATATACTTCTGAAGAGGACTCGGATGAGAGTCAAAACCTAATCCAGAATTTTATTTAAACGCACCGATCTTTGCCGAAACGTTTGGAACCAATAGAACACAGCGGTCAAAATCATCACTAATAATTAACCTAACTAATCTCGCCTCAACGAATCGTGAATAGTTGAGGTTACTATTTGATATGGTTGAGGCAACTAATTTTTTAGACATTGTGTACAGCAAATTGAAAACGTAGTTGCCACGATCAAACATTTCTTTCTGTGTAATTTAAAAAAGAAAAACGGTAGCGAGTGGTCGAATCTTGCTGGAAACGTTAGTACCTATTTGCATAACGATAACAAAAATCGACGAGCATGTCGTACGATCGACGTTACTCAAAAGTCCAATGGATGGAAAAAGGAAGAAGAAGAAGAAGAGGAGAAGGAGGAAGAAGAGGGACAACTTCGATGTGGCAGAGACACAGCGCAGTTACGCGACTCTCTGCATGATCGACGATAGGCGTCGTAACCGAAGATAGAACTGGATAGAGCCAACAGGAGGAGCACTAAAGTCACGTGTGCTGTCTTCGATTTATGGATCGATAATATCCTTACGTAAAGTGTTTATGCATCGAGCGTACCATTAATATTCCGTTTTACCGAGCTTTTCGACGGGACTACCGCTTTCGCGATAAGAACATCGTAGATACGTCAGTATAGCAGTACCACTAGTAGATATATCGCATCGAAACACGTAACTATACGTGAAACTCGGAAATTTCGACGAATGAATATTTCTTAATACGATTGAGTGAAGTTTCTATGCCGAATGTTATGCCAATGTTTCATGAATTTTTCGGTTCAATATCAACCAGCGCAAAAATAATTATATCAAATTGAGACCACAAATCGACATATGTCAAAAAGTGCCATTTTTAAGATGTCTTCCCGTGTAAAAATAATTATGCCAAATTGAGATCACAAATCGACATATGCCAAAAAGTGCCATTTTTGAGATGCATTAAGACGAAACATCTTAGAAAATTTTAAAGCGATTTTGAGATCGATTTGACATCACGTTTACTGATATCAAATTACAATTTGATATCGATAAACGTGAAATGTACAATTGATTTTGATCTTTCAAATGTACAATTGAATTTCAGCAAAAGAATTGGGCTCAAATTGGTAAAAAAACACTTGGTATCAATTCGATCTCAACATCGCTTTGAACTTTTCTGAGATTTTTCGTCTTAACGCGTCTCAAAAATGGCACTTTTTGAGATATGTCAATTTATGATCACAATTGGACATAATTATTTTTACGCGGGTTAAGACGAAATATCTTAGAAAATTTCAAAGCGATTTTGAGATCGATTTGATACCACGTTTACTGATATCAATTTACAATTTGATATTAGTAAACGCTTTTTGACTAATTCAATTAATTTTGATTCTTCAAATGTACAATTGAATTTCCGCGCAATAATTGTGCTAAAATGAGTGAAAAGCTTGGTATCAAATCCATCTTAAAATCGCTTTAAAGTTTTCCAAGATTTTTCGTCTTGAAGCGTCTCAAAAAATGGCACTTTTTGAGATATGTCAATTTATGATCACAATTTGACATATGTCAAAAAGTGCCATTTTCGAAATGCGTTATGACGAAATATCTTAGAAAATTTGAAAGCGATTTTGAGATAGATTTGATATCACGTTTACTGATAACAAATTGTAATTCGATATAATTAAACGTGATATGTACAATTGATTATGATTTTTTAAATGTATAATTGAATTTCAGCGCAATAATTGCGCTTAAATTAGTAAAAAAAAAACTTGGTATCAAATCGATGTCAAAATGGCTTTGAACTTCTCTAAGATTTTTTGTCGTAACGCGTCTCAAAAATGGCACTTTTTGAGATATGTCAATTTATGATCACAATTTGACATAATTATTTTTACGCGAGTGTACGAGTGAGTCAATAAATTATTATAAAAATCTTGATAACTAATCTGCGTTTACGAATTATACGAAAATGTGTAAATTTTTTTAAATTGAAGGTTGAGAATATAAAAAAAAGAAAAAGTACATGTTTTTATCACCGGAGCAATTAATTACATATTATCTTAATTATTATGGTGACGATCAAACTTGGTAAACGATAAATTTGAATAATTATTATTAACAAGAAACTGATACATAAATCGAGTATCTACACATAAAAGTAGAATATTTGCAACGTTTAAAAAAAATTGTTGTAAAGTATTATGATTTTCTAACGGCGCATTAATCATAATCATTATGTTGATGATAAAACTGGTAATCTGGCGATAGTGACTGATAAAAAAAAGTTTCATTAACGTTAAATTCGAGTGGCTGTAATTTTATATGCAAAACGTACATTTTAGGTATACAAGATATATTTTCTTTCGAAAAATTCTATAACTCGGATATTTTAAAATATAATTAATAAATACACGCAAGAAAAGAATATATACACGAGATACATTCTAATTAAACTTTGAATATATTTCCATCGTATTAATTGCCGAGAAATCCATGTGACAAATATATTATATGAAGGCAACATTAATTTTCTTTTTTAACTTGACGTCGAGTCGCTAAAGCGACTCTTGATTCTCTATATCTTCCTTCCATTGGACTGATCACAAATTATGGCGACTTTAGTCTAATGTTTGAAAAAATGAATGTAAAAACAAGAAAAAAAGAAAGTAAAAAGTAGCGATTTTTATTGACAGCGTAATACCGTGCACTTTATAATCTTAATTATTATGTTGACGATCAAACTGCTACAGTAACCGATAAAAATAGTTACATAAACTATAAATTTGAATAGCTATTATCCATGTAAGAAGTGATGTGTCTCTTTGTGTATCAACAGAAAAACACGTGTCTGTAATTTCAGCGTAAGAAATTTAAAAAAAAATAAAAAAAAGAGAGAAAAAAAATTAATCGAACGCGTCGCATGCACATCGACCATCAGTGATGCATGTTATTAAATACCGATTAATTATAAGGTTTGGAGCGATAAACCCCGCGGCAAATTGTGAGATATTGTGCGAATGATAGAGATGGAATAGCTCTCATCTTTGCTTTGTCGAAAGACAGAGAGAGAAACACTCTCTCTAAAACGCCCACGCGATTTTCCCTTACGCACATGGCACAAGTATCGCCGGACTGTCTCAAGTCTGTGTATAGTAAAGTTGCCGAGTAAGTTGTGTATACGGAGATGTTTGCAACGCGGTGGGTTCCAGGGTCGCCACCTCGACTGTCCGATCCCTCTGGCTATCATTTTCTCAGGAAATTATTGGCCATCGTCACTGCGGCCTCGGTGTTGGCGAACGTCGCGTTCATCGCGTTTGGAATAGCAAGCAACTGCAGGCGCAGCTGGCGCCAAGAGCCGCGAGCTGAGAATGATCGTAAGCTGATAATCGCGTTTCCAGGACCTTCTGGATCGTGGCCGATTGTTTTCGACCGGTTGAACCTGATCAACGACGGAACGTGCTGCGAGCCGATGCTTCATATTCCGGATACTCGCTCTATCCTACGTTGCATCTTAATAAATAATGCATTAAATTATAAGGCTTAAGGTACTTGAGGTGATATGTTATCGTCACGAGGTAATTAAATTAGTAATGTAATTAGTGTGTAGTTATGAAATAAAAGAATTCAGAGTAAATGCTTGTATACTACTTATTCACTACACGGAAAAAAAAGATTAGTTGCCATAACCAAGAAATGAGTTGACACAACCAATCAATTATTCTATTTCCCTAGCAACTCAAATGGTAACACCAACGATTCGAATGGTATTCCCAACTATTCGAGTGGTAGTCCCAACGATTGGATTAGTTAACCTAACTAATCCAATCGAGAACTAATCGTGAATAGTTGAGGTTACTATTCGATATGGTTGAGGCAACTCATTTTTTAGACATTGTGTACAGCAAATCGAAAACGTAGTTGCCACAACCAAACTTTTTTTTCCGTGTATTTTTTTTTATTTTTCGTAATTTTTTTTTGGTTCCTCGGAAAGTTTTGTTTTTCACAAAAGAAAAAAAACATCTGGTTTTTCATGTTAGATTACTCAAAATGGTCTAAGAATATCTAGAAGAGTTATTTAGAAAAAATGTCTGGATGGACTTGTGTGTGATCGTAAGCTGGTAATTTGCGTTTTCAGGATCTTCTGGATCGTGGCCAATTGTTTTCGACCGGTTGAACCTGATTAGCGGCGGAACGTGCTGAGAGCCGATGCTTCATATTCCGGATACTCGGTCTATCCTCCATTGCATCTTAATAAATAATGCATTAAATTATAAGGCTTTACTGTTGACTCGCTTTGGGTACTTGAAGTGATATGTTATCGTCACAGGGTAATTAAATTAGTATGAAGTTGTGAAATAAAAGGATTCAGTGTAAATGCTTGTACACTAGTTCTTCATTTTTTTTTTAGTTCTTCGTAGAGAAAGCTTTGTTTGCGTTAAAAAAAATTTGGATTTTCATGTTAGATTATTTAAAATGGTCTAAGAATATCTAGAAGAGTTATTTAGAAAAAATGTCTGGATGTACTTGTGTGTGATCGTAAGCTGGTAATTTGCGATTTCAGGATCTTCTGGATCGTGGCCAATTGTTTTCGACCGGTTGAACCTGATTAGCGGCGGAACGTGCTGCGAGCTGATGCTTCATATTCCGGACACTCGCTCTATCCTACGTTGCATCTTAATAAATAATGCATTAAATTATAAGGCTTTACTGTTGACTCGCTTTGGGTACTTGAAGTGATATGTTATCGTCACAAGGTAATTAAATTAGTAATATAATTAGTATGTAGTTATGAAATAAAAGGATTCAGAGTAAATGCTTGTACACTACTTATTCATTACTGTTTTTAATTTTTCGTAATTTTTTTTTTTGGTTCCTCGGAGAGAAAGCTTTGTTTTTCCCAAAATGAAACAACAATCTGGTTTTTCATGTTAGATTACTTAAAATGGTCTAAGAATATCGAGAAAAGTGGTTTAGAAAAAATGTCTGGATGAATCTGTATGTGTGTGTATCTGTGTGTGATCGTAAGAAGGTAATTTGCGTTTTCAGGATCTTCTGGATCGTGGCCAATTGTTTTCGACCGGTTGAACCTGATCAGCGTCGGAACGTGCTGCGAGCCGATGCTTTATACTCGCTCTATCCTCCGTTGCATCTTAATAAATAATGCATTAAATTATAAGGCTTTACTGTTGACTCGCTTTAGCTACTTGAAGTGATATGTTATCGTCACAAGGTAATTAAATTAGTAACAGAATTAACATGAAGTTATGAAATAAAACGACCCACCGTAAATGATTGTATACTACTTTATAAAACTTTATAACTTCGGCCAATAAAACTTTGAAAGTCAGTATAGAAAATAGACTTTCAGTCTCAAATTTATCGGACACTCTAATATTTTTACGAATCATTAATTCCGAAAAACATCAGAATAATGAATAACTCTTTCAAGCGACAAAATTGGTTGGGACAATAAACTAGTTGGTTACAAAACCAAACCAGTTAGTTGGGGGGCGACAAATCAGTTGGATGGGCCAGTAAATTAATTGGTTGGCAACTAACGAATTGGGTGTCACAACCAACTAGTTTTTCGGACCAACAAAAAAAAATTGGACAACCTAACCAACTTATTCGCCTGGAACATATTTAGCCATGCCAATCCTTGGAGCAAGCAATTATTTCTCTCTAGGCTCCAAGCGACAAAATTGGTTGGGCCAAAAAACCAGTTGGTTATACCTACAAATTAGTTAATTGTGGCATCAAATCAGTTGGACAAACCAGTTGGTTATACCTACAAATTAGTTAATTGTGGCATCAAATCAGTTGGACAAACCAGTTGGTTATACCTACAAATTAGTTAATTGTGGCATCAAACCAGTTGGACACCAAATTGAGTACCACAAATAAGTAGTTCATCGGTCCCTCCAAAAAATTGGTTAACCTAACCCAACTAAGTCGCCTGGAGCGTATTTAGCCATGCCAATGCTTGCGGGCAACCAATTATTTGTGCACCGGTAGCACAAATGGTTGGGGCAGCAGCTATTTCACCGTATACTGTTACAACCGGCTGTTTAAATAAGCGCGGGAGGACAGTCATAGCGGCGGCATTGCGCTGATAATAGCAATTAACGCGATTATATCGTTCGATGTGTAATCGTTAATAATTCCCGATCCGGGGTAATTACTGGTGACGATTTATTGCGAGTAATGGCGCGGATAACGACAGATCGCATGCCACAATGTTTCTATCTCTTTTTTATATTTATTTCCTTCTCTCTCTCTCTCTCTCTCTCTCTCTCTCTATCTATTTCTATTTTTTTCCACCAACTCTTACACATCCAGTACGCAACCATCTCCCTCTCTCTCTCTCTCTCTCTTTATATATATTTCTCGCGACGCGTTGCGCTCGTTCGCGATAGCTTGTTACGTGGACGAGGACACATCTTGGCACTTTGCGCCCGAGGACTGCCTCGGCCTGAAGCAGGACTCGACTAGGTGTCCTTGCGCTTTAAATAAATGCGAAAACCCTGCGCGCACGTCGAGTGTATACCGTGCAGGCCATGTCCAATCGTCCATGCACGCATACGCCAACCAAAACATAAATATGTGCAAAAGCGTATAAAAAAATATAGCGTTGAAAAGGCGTGCGAGAAGGACAACGCAATGGGGAAATACGTGTATGATTGGCTATGTGTGTGTATAAGTGCATCAGGCCACGCACGAATTATATGCATGTGTTTTGCGACAGGCTGGCAATCGTTATAGCTTACACAGCTTAAGGTTCGTGTAGCAAGCAAGAAAGAGAGGACTCGACGATTGCTGTGAGTTTTCTGTCCTCTAAACGCCTACGCAAAACGCGCTTCGTAAACCCGTCGAGAGCTTCCACCTCTTGGATTCTGAGCTATCACGTACGCTATTCTTCACCTACACCATTACTTGTAGGGTAAACAGTACCTATACTGCTTTGTGATCCTCAACAAATTTCACATCGGACGGAGAACAATCATTTGCTAGCTTACCCGCGTAAAAAGGAAAGTATTAAAACAGTATGAAAAGTATAATATCTCAAGTATGATCTATTGGATTGAATTAATACTAAAAAGTATTAGACCGTATTATTAGTTTTAAGGATCCGGTTCGATGTGTCCACGGTTTTCGGTATCCAGGTCGATATCTCCATGGTTTTTGGTGTCCAGGTCGATATCTCCATGGTTTTTAGTGTCCAGGTCGATATCTCCATGGTTTTTAGTGTCCAGGTCGATATCTCCATGGTTTTTGGTGTCCAGGTCGATATCTCCATTGTTTTTGGTGTCTAGGTCGATATTCCCATGGTTTTTGGTGTCCAGGTCGATATCTCCATGGTTTTTGATGTCCAGGTCGATATCTCTATAGCTTTTGGTGTCCAGGTCAATACCGTATTATTAGTTTTAAGGATCCGGGTCGATGTGTCCACGGTTTTCGGTATCCAGGTCGATATCTCCATGGTTTTTGGTGTTCAGGTCGATATCTCCATGTTTTGTGGTGTCCAGGTCGATATCTCCATTTTTTTTGGTGTCCAGGTCGATATTTCCATGGTTTTTAGTGTCCAGGTCGATATCTCCATGGTTTTTGATGTCCAGGTCGATATCTCTATAGCTTTTGGTGTCCAGGTCAATTTTTTCATAGTTTTCGATGTCTGGGTATACTCCCACTTGTTTTTTAAGTAACTAGACCGGACTGGATACTGAAAATTGAGGTGCGATTAACCTACTGCTCAAAAACTGTAAACAAATATAATTTTTACAACAAACATTATGAATCGATCGACCTGGACTCCGAGAACTATGAAGATATCAACTTGGACACTGAGAACTATGAAGATATCAACTTGGACACCTAAAACTGTGGAACAATCAATCTAGACAACTAAAACTATGGGCCGGTCGACCTGGACATCGAAAACGATGGAAATATCGACCTGGACACTGAAAATCATGGACATATCAATCCGGACCCTGAAAACGAATAATACGGTCTAATACTTTTTAGTATTAATTCACTCCAATAGATCATACTTGAGATATTATACTTTTCATACTATTTTTAATACTTTTCTTTTTGCGCGGGTAGTGACAGCAAAATTTATTTGTTGGCCTAGAAAATGTATTTGCTGGCCTAATAAATAATTTTGCTGGCTTAGCAAATCTTTTTACTGGTTTAGCGAATTTTTTGATAAGCCTAGCAGATTATTTTTGTTAGGCTAAGAAATAAGGCTTTGCTGTCACTATATTAGCAACTGATTAGTTGATGCAACAAAAGTTTCAACATGCATATTGAAATATCACGATTCAAAAGTCACATGACGTCAAAATGCAACAGGTCTAAAATTTAATAGTAGATTAAAAAGAGGACAATAAAAAAATGGCATAATGGTAATGTGTTGATAGATTATTAGCCCATATAGATAATAATAATAATATAGAGCATGTGTATGTTTGTGTTATTTTCTTGAAATAACTGATAAAAAAATGTTGAAGTCCGATTTTTTTATTCATATATTTTTTCCATTTTTTTACGTTGTTTAGGGTGTCACGAAGATCCTCAAATTATTTCCGAATTTTATAAATATATGACGAATATATGAAAAATGATATAACATGCAGGTAAAACTCGAAAATGTGGATATCTTAAATTTTAGTAATTCATTAACTCCAATGATGTTAAAATAATCACCAACCGTATCCACTTTAATACTACTACGTCCAAAAAGTTTCATCCCTTTGTCGAAAATCCACAAAACCGTATCTTAAACAGTATAATTTTAAAGCTTTTCAATTTAACCCACAGGAATTTATTCCTTAGACTGCCAATCACTGGGTAGCCAATAACTGTAAAACTTTTTGTATTACACGAGTATCACTCGACCGATGTATCACTAAAAGCACACGTTGAAATCCCTCGAGGATTCGTCGTCAATTGAAGACTAGTGTAAGAGGTTCGAGTTGCCAAGAAAGGAATACAAAAAGGTGAAAAAAAGAAAAGAAAAAAAAAAAAAAGAAACGGGGACAGCTAGCTAGGGTATAAAATCTAACACTGGTACTACGTAAATGCGAGGAAATAAGAGGAAGACGAGTTAGAGGCTATAGTTTGCCGAGTGGCAGTCGCGGTGTGTACGAGGAAGTAAAATAAAAAAAAATACTAAGCGAAAATAACGAAGCGGACACATGAGTTAAGCGTCGAAAGAAGAAGAAGTAGACAAGGAGAAGCAAATCCCGAAGGAAGAGCCTGGGGCGAACCGATCGGTGCTCGTATCCGCACAGGCACACCCCAATTTTAATCAGGACCCGAAGTATGCAAGCGCGGCTCGGGATGGATGCCTCCGAGCCTCGTTCTCTCCCACCCGAGAGAGCCTCTTACTACCGAGCGTTACGATGCATGTAATTTATTTTTATTGCCACCAATTTTTTTCCGACCCTCGATCGGTCGCTTCTTTCATTCTCGCTCTCTCTCCCTCTCTCTTTCGCTCTCTTTTACTCACTCACTTTCTCCCACTATTAATTTCGGACCTGCTTCCTTCCTTCTTTTAAACTAAACGCTATAAGCTGCTACTGCCATCGCTCTTTGCGTCGGGATATTCGACACTGAAGCAATGACCCTAAGATACTTAAAGCTGTTACAACAACATTGTCTGCCGTCAATCGATACGTTTGAAAATCAGTGTTCAAACCTTTGTATAATCACAATTCATAATGTCGGTGTATATGGTTACAATCTACGTTTTGTATAGATTTGAAATAATAGGCTAATACGGATCGAGCTTTCGGTATAAAAAAAAATAATTTCCCCGTTTTTCGAAACTTCCACACGAATAATTTTTTTTAACACCGTAAGCTCGATCCTTGCCACTCTGATGATTTTTTTTGCAATATATACAGTCATGCAAGAATTCTCTGTAATTTTTTCAGTAAAAAAAAATATCCTTTTTTTAATTAAAAAATAATTCCTCCATTTTCCGGAAAAAAATCATACTCACAGGAACGTGACAATTATTTGGAATATTCCGCTCGAAAGCTAACAATAAACGACAACTTTTATGTGCAGACATTTTTTTTTCAGTAACTTCAACATTCTGAGATATTTGCACTTGAATAAAAAAAGCCATTTTCTGAGAAATTATTTTACAAAATCTGAAAAAATTCACATAGAGTGTCTTTTAGTGGTACATTCATATAATCAATTACAGGTCAAATCGGAGAGAGTCGAAAAAAAAGTGGCTCTTTTACTCACTCACTTTCTCCCACTATTAATTTCGGACCTGCTTCCTTCCTTCTTTTAAACTAAACGCTATAAGCTGCTACTGCCATCGCTCTTTACGTCGGGATATTCGACACTGAAGCAATGACCCTAAGATACTTAAAGCTGTTACAACAACATTGTCTGCCGTCAATCGATACGTTCGAAAATCACTGCTCAAACCTTTGTATAATCACAATTCATAATGTCGGTGTATATGGTTACAATCTACGTTTTGTATAGATTTGAAATAATAGGCTAATACGGATAATACGGAGCTTTCGGTATAAAAAAAAATTATTCCCCCGTTTTTCGAAACTTCCACATGAATAATTTTTTTTAACACCGTAAGCTCGATCCTTGCCACTCTGATGATTTTTTTTGCAATATATACAGTCATGCAAGAATACTCTGTAATTTTATTAGCCAAAAAAAAGTAACCTTTTTTTATCAGAAAAATAATAATGCCCCCGTTTGTGGTATCAACAGTCATGTAGCAATACTCTGTAATTTTTTCAGTAAAAAAAATATCCTTTTTTTAATTAAAAAATAATTCCTCCATTTTTCGGAAAAAAAACATACTCACAGGAACGTGAGAATTATTTGGAATATTCCGCTCGAAAGCTAACAATAAACAACTTTTATGTGCAGACATTTTTTTTTTTCAGTAACTTCAAAATTTTGAGATATTTGCACTTGAATAAAAAAAAGCCATTTTCTGAAAAATTATTTTACAAAATCTGAAAAAATTCACATAGAGTGTCTTTTAGTGGTACATTCATATAATCAATTACAGGGCAAATCGAAGAGGGTCGAAAAAAAGTGGCTGAATTGACAGCGAATGCTTCTTATATGCCTCAACATTTGAATTTGAAAAAAAAAAAAAAACGAACCAAAAAAAATGAATGATGGACAAAATAATAACAGATTGATCCATTTTTATATTGTCGTGCTATTTTCTATGAATTTTTATGAACATTAAAAAAATATATATATATATTTATTAAAAAATATATATATTTTTTATTAAAAATAATTATTAAAAAATGTATATATTTTTTTTCTAACAAAAAAATAATATTTAAACATTTTTTTTTACATAAAATCATTTATGTAATCAATGAAAAAGTACATCTGATTAAAAAGTAATTTGTATTTAAGTATTATTTACCAAAGTATTTACTTCGTAAAGTGTGTCAGACGAATTATTGTGCGGTGCGTCTTCTAAATTTGTCGTCCAGATCCGTTCACGTCGACAGATTTATTATTAAATTTGTAATTATTTAGTACAGGCTTTCTTAAAATAAAAATCGTCAGAGCATATATCGGTGTAAATAAAGTAGATGGCGAGGGTAAAAAAAACCACCTCTGCAAGCTAGGTAGGAGTAAATGCGGGCGGGTTACGCGCTCGCACTTGTATTTCAAAGAAGGTGGACAAGATTTATTGTGCGACTGCAGGGCATATACTCGGTTCACTATCCACAAGCACAGCCTAAGAGATGAAGCGAGCAGAGGAGAACGAGGAGATACGTAGAGAGTTAGAGCAGTGCTGGTTTTGAGTTTGAGCCGCGGGGGTTATTGCAGTAAGCCTTCTCTTGGGGGTTCAAGAATATTACTAACCCCGGCCTACCCTACGCGTTCACTAACCCCGCGTTTCGTTTTTTTTTTTTTTTTTTCATCTTTCTCTCTTGTCGTTTCACGTGGCCGACTGAGTTTGAAGGGAAGAATACATGGGAAAGAGATGGAAAAAGCACCCTCATCCCCTCCATTGGAGCCAAGTCACTTGGCTCGATCATACATGCGGAGGCGATCTTTTTAAAGGCGCCCCACTTAAAAGAACACGGTTTACGTTTATGGCCACTCATTCGGCGGAACGTGAGTCTCGAGCGTTGCGCAATTCAACGGGGGCGAGGGCTCGAGGGTTTCGAGTGTGATAAGCAATAACGGTAGAGCGCACAGCCCCGTGGAGGAACTCTGTATTGGCCCGAATTGTTGCCGTATGCTTGAAGCACTATCGAGCAAACCTGACCTCCTTTTTCGTAACTGAAAAATGCAATAACATTCCGCAGTTTACACAGACGGAATATTTTTGTTATTTAATTACATAAATTTAATTGGTATATCTCACACAGAGAGAAATTCCTGTGTTGTGACAACATAAGACGAGGACAACAAAAAATATTACGTTAGCCTGGCGAATCTTTTGTTCAGCTGACAAATCAGTTTTGCTATGCTGACAAATCTTTTGTTCGGTTGATAAATCAGTTTTGCTATGCTGACAAATTTTTTTTACGGCTGACAAATCTTTTTGTTAGCCTAATAAAATGATTTTTGTTGTCACCGTTTTATGTTGTCACGACACAGAAATTTCTCTCCGTGCAGCCTGCTTTTTTTGCCTAATAGAAGAATATATATATTTGGTGAAGAAAAAATATTAGCACAGTTGAATTAAAAATAATATCAACTTGAACATATGTTTAGCTTCATTTTTTTAAATTTGATTTTTCTCGAATTTCAAAAGTCGGAGTTGTTAAACGTCATTAGTTTCTATAACAAAATATCATGGCTTCTTTTTTCGTAACTGAAAAATAAACTAACATTCCTCAAGTTTGTGAAGAGGGAATATTTTTGTATTTAATTATACATAAATTTAGTTGATGTATTTCGGCCTGCGAGGTTTTTTTTGTCCAATAAAAAAATATATATTTGGTCAAGAAAGAATATTAGCACACAAATTAAAAATAATATGAACTTGAACATATGTTTAGCTTGATTTTTTAAAGTTGATTTTCCTCGAATTTCAAAAGTCGGAGTTGTTAAACGTCATTAGTTTCTGTAACAAAATATCATGGCTTCTTTTTTCGTAACTGAAAAATAAACTAACATTCCTCAAGTTTGTGAAGAGGGAATATTTTTGTATTTAATTATACATAAATTTAGTTGATGTATTTCGGCCTGCGAGGTTTTTTTTGTCCAATAAAAAAATATATATTTGGTCAAGAAAGAATATTAGCACACAAATTAAAAATAATATGAACTTGAACATATGTTTAGCTTGATTTTTTAAATTTGGTTTTCCTCGAATTTCAAAAGTCGGAGTCGTTAAACGTCATTAGTTTCTAAAACGAAATATCATGGCTTCCTTTTTCGTAACTGAAAAATAGACCAACATTCCTCAAGTTTGTGAAGAGGGAATATTTTTGTATTTAATCACATAAATTTAATTAATATATCTTGGCCTGCGAAGCTTTTTTTGTCCGATAGAAGAATATATATTTGGTCAGGAAAGAATATTAGCACACAAATTAAAAATAATATGAACTTGAACATATATTTAGCTTGATTTTTTACATTTGATTTTCTTCGAATTTTGAAAATCAGAGTTGTTAAACGTCATTAGTTTCTATAACAAAATATCATGGCTTTTTTTTTCGTTTTTGAAATACACTAATATTTCGCAAATTCGCACAGACGGAATATTTTTTATCTAATCACATAAATTTAATTGATATATCTCGGCCTGCGAGGTTTTTTTTGTCCAATAAAATAATATATATTTGGTCAAGAATGAATATTAGCACAGTCGAATTAAAAATAATATGAACTTGAACATATGTTTAGCTTCATTATTTTAAATTTGGTTTTCCTCGAATTTTGAAAGACGAAGTTGTAAAACGTCATTAGTTTCTAAAAAATATCATGGTCAAGTTATTATTTCATGATAATTAACTGCCAAGATTATAACAAATTTTTTTTTAGTAAACTACAATAAAATTTTCTCATTCCATGCTAATTTAACACATGATCGAATAAATGTTTCCATCAGTATAAATAAATGTTCGAATATATTTAAATGAATGAAAGAAATTTTTTTGGGGTGGCTGGAAATTAAAAAAAGAATTATCAATTTGAATACTTTGGATTACGTTGTTTCGAAATTGTGCAAGAATTTAAGTACCTTTAAATTTGAGATTTACGTTTCGATGTCTGTCTTGGAGTTTCGTGACTTAGTGGTGAGTCTGGGACGAAATAAAAAGGTAAAACTGGAGGGTCTATGGCCATTTCTACGTGGAAACGACTCGATTTCAAGATTGGCTGGAAAAGCACGGTCGAGTTAGTTTAAAAAATGAATTAAAAGTGTAATCCGTCGGCTGATTGAGTGGGGCGCGTGCGAGGACGAATGGGGACAGAGGGAACGACCGAGTAAAAAGAGAGAGAGAATACTTCGGTCTCGCCTCATGATTCTCTCTCGCCCTCCAGGGGCACCCCACCAGGAAAAAGAAATTGTCTAATTAAACGATGGGGCACTTTAGACACGGTCGAGCCTCGATTCCACCCATCTCAAAGAATCGTCCAATTCCTATTTTTTATCCTTGTCCCATTACTACTCGAACAATCATTGAAATTCTTAATTTATTTTATTTCCCGTGGATTTTCTATTATATTTAACTCAGATCCTACAATAAGATAAAAGTACCATAACGTAATTAATAATATACACCGATCATTGAAAAATTTTCGCAAATTAATATTTCCAATACAAATAAAATTTCGTAAAATATTGATTTAGAAAAAAAATAACTTAAACACATTTTAGATTGTAAAATATTTATTTGATTACAGAGTTCTTAATTTCATTAAGGCGACAGCTCCACTTTAAAATCATAAAAATTTAGTGATGCTGGAATTGCACAAATGAAACGTAGAAAAAAAAAAAAAAAACACAAAGCCGGCACAAAATGTGAAAGATTTTCATAAGTGAATTTTTTTGTTTTGTAGCCAATTTTATTTGTAGAAATACTTTATATATTTTGTACTCGGCCAAATTCATTTGGCAAGGTCCAATTATCTTCCAGGAAACTCTATCCATTTCTATCCATGTATAGGGATTTCCATTTGCAGATATTTCTCCGAAAATACAAGAAAATTCAAATTACAATTTGCCCAAAAGCGCCAAATATTTTTCAAAATTTTCAGGTATTTTTCAAAAAATTAATTACGTCTCAGAATTTATTGTACGATACTGTAAAAAATTATTGTAGGTAACCAATCTCGTTTTTCATTGTACTTTAATTTTAATTATATCCATGCAGAGTTGTAAATGCCTAATACTTGTAGAAATAATGATGATGATACGATCAACTCTATAATTATGATTTTATAATAATAACATGTAGCGATTGTAATACGATGATTAAACTTTGGAACGGCTGCAAAAATGATTATTTTTCAACAAAAATTCACGGTAATCCTTTTGAAAAAATGGAAAAAAATAAGTAATGCATCACTTATTTCTTCCATTTTTTCCACTATTTCTTGCAATATTAAAGCGAAAATTAGTATTTTTTACAGCTATTCAAATATTTACACTCTATTTTATAATCACTACATATTATTATTATGATATCATAATTACAAAACAAATTGTACTGTAAACTATATCTCATGAATTAATGGGGATTTACAACTCTGTATCCATGTTATATCCAATGTGCTTTTTTTCTTGAAGGTAACAAAATGCAATAATAAAATGGATTTCCATAACCAGTAGATTTATCAAATGACTTTAAGTATCTGAGGTGCGTTAATGACAAATCAATAAATAATAAATGATCAATAAATAATAATGATTTTGTGGCATCGCATCGCTGCAAATATATTTTAATTTTGCGAAGAGAAATATTATAAATATTAAAAATTGTTCAATAATAAAAAACGTTTATATAAGTTTGGATAAAATCGGATATTGAAAATCGATTAACGAGGGAAAATCATTAAATCAAGGCTGAAGGACTCCGGTCGATGGCCTATTGGCAATGCGTTTGCGGTTAGTAACACAGGCATTAATTGGTAAAAAAAAAAATGTATCGCAAGGAAGAAAAAAAAACTGTAAGGCGTATTGTTAATAAAACTCTTTTACTACTACTACTACCACTACTACTCATTAAATCATCGAATAATATTGCTACATATAAATAATGGACGGACAATCATATCTAAAATAAATATATATCATTTTATATTATTCTGCTCAATTATTCGCACCGCAGGTAGCGAATATTATTTTCGATTCGCAGTTTTATTACACGCGCTCAGGTACTTTCTTGGAAAGAACTGCTGGTTTTCTTCAGCACGTGTTCACGTATTGAGTGGAGAACTACGTGGGAACTTGCCGAGATTTTCCACAAGGTGCGTACAATATTATTTTTTTTCTTTTGTTTTTTTAAAACATTTTTCGTTATTTTGCATCAATTAAAATTAAAACAAATTGTACTGTAAACTACATCTCATGAATTAATGGGGATTTACAACTCTGTATCCATGTTAAATCCAATGTGCTTTTTTTCTTGAAGGTAGCAAAATGCAATAATAAAATGGATTTCCATAACCAGTAGATTTATCAAATGACTTTAAGTATCTGAGGTGTACAACGATAAAAACGATGAAAGTTTCGTATAACTATAATGAGCATAATAATAGTCTATACCAGTGCTGAATTATGTAATTGACGTTAGTAAATAGCCGGATGCTTTGGTAAATAGACGGAAAGTGGATAGAGGAAAAGTATTCGAAGACTTAAGTTAACTAGCGCTGACGCATCTTCTACAGAGATCAGTGAGGGTTCAGAGCGTGAGGAGAAGAAACGCGGTATGATAGCCAGGCGCCATCGTCGTGAACGAAGGTGAGGAGGGAGAAGGAAAATTAGACTGCTGGGCTCGCGAGAGCGATTAAAGCTTAAACTGTGAGTCGATCTCGACGCCAGCAGCTTAGCCACGCTTTATTTAACGCGTGTTTAAAAGTAATAAAAGCCCGAAGAGACTCGAAATCCGCCAGTGGAATCCGCAATGCCAGCTGAAAGTCGGCAGCACACGCATTAGTCTGACGTTTTCGTTCAACTTTAACCAACACCACTTTTCCTTATTCTATCCCCAATACGAGAATAAGAAACTACTAGAGTCTATTGCGTTCGAACTCGCTACCAACCGCATAGCTAAAGCCGCATTGTCATTATAGACTTAAAATCCCACTAAACTTATCCGCTAACTATACAAACAAACGATTATCGACAATTTCTGTTAAGTTTAAGATTGTTGAAAGCATTTTGGATACTTATCGTCGTTGAATTGTTTGCTTCTCTTGTATGTATTTTCAGCAGGCTCCATTTTTTGGTTCCTTAAAGAGGGAGGTTTGTTTTCGTGAAAAATGTTTTTTTGCAATTTGGTACGCCAGCATAAATGGCCCTTTGTGAAAATTTGCGAAAAAGTTTAGACATCTTGTCAGATTTTATAAGACTTTGAATTTCTTGAAAAAAAAGTCTGTACGCTCTGCAGCTTTCGCTATTTTTTGGATAATGAGATAAATAGTTGTTAATAAATAAAGAAAATTAAAATTATGGTTAATATTGAATTTGAGCTAAATTTATCAAGGCCTTCACTTTCGTTCTGAAGTCGCATATTTTACTCCAGAAAATACCGGTTACAGTCCTTTTTACCATGATTTTAAAAAAGTGGCTTTTTTCCATTTGTGATTCCAGAATTCACAGATCCGACTTCCGGTCGGAAAATCTAAACTAAATTTTTTTTTCTTTTAGATATCAAATTTTGGCCTTCACTATCGTTCTCAAGTCGCATATTCTATCCCAGAAAATACTGATTACAAGCCTTTTTACCATGATTTAAAAAAAAAAGTGTCTTTTTTTCCGTTTCTGATTCCAGAATTCACAGATCCGACTTCCGGTCGTGAAATTCAACGCAATTTTTTTTTTTTCTTTAAGATATCGAATTTTAGCTTTCACTATCGTTTTTAAGTCGCATATTCACCCCAGAAACTACTGATTACAAGCCTTTTTACCATGATTTAAAAAAAGTGGCTTTTTTCCGTTTCTGATTCCAGAATTGACAGACCCGACTTCCGGTCGGAAAATCCAGCCTAAATTTTTTTTTTAAAGATATCAAATTTTGGCCTTCACTGTCGTTCTCAAGTCGCATATTCACCCCAGAAAATACTGATTACAAGCCTTTTTACCATGATTTAAAAAAAAGTGTCTTTTTTCGGTTTCTGATTTCAGAATTCACAGATCCGACTTCCGGTTGGGAAAGTCAACGGAATTTTTTTTTCTTTAAGATATCGAATTTTAGCTTTCACTATCGTTTTTAAGTCGCATATTCACCCCAGAAAGTACTGATTACAAGCCTTTTTACCATGATTTAAAAAAAGTGGCTTTTTTCCGTTTCTGATTCCAGAATTCACAGATCCGACTTCCGGTCGGAAAATTTAAACTAAATTTTTTTTTTGTTTTAGATATAAAATTTTGGCCTTCACTATCGTTCTCAAGTTGTATATACAGCCCAGAAAATACCGATTACAAGCCTTTTTACCATGATTAAAAAAAAGTGGCTTTTTTTCCGTTTCTGATTCCAGAATTCACAGATCTGTCTTCCGGTCGGAAAATCTAATCTAATATTTTTTTTCTTTAAGATATCATATTTTGGCCTTCACTATTGTTCTCAAGTCGCATATTCTACCCCAAAAATACCCGTTACAAGAATTTTTACGTTAATTTTTTTAAAAATTGCTTTTTTTCCATTTCTGATTCCAGAATTCACAGATCTGTCTTCCGGTCGGAAAATCCAACACAAATTTTTGGCTGCCAAATATCTTGAAAAATTATTAACTTCTGAAATCATTAAGGTTTCAATTTTACTGATCTACTAAATAAACACATTCGCCCACACATTAAAAAAAAACATGTTTTCACGATGGTTTGGAACATTCTAAACTTTTTGATATAAAAATCTCAAAAATAAATGTTTCCTTAATGACTGAAAATTTAGTTTAAACCAAATTTTCCTGCATATGTAAGGAGTAAATAAATAAATAACAAACTATTAAAAAATGTTTTAGAAAATATAAATAAATAATAAATATTTGTTTGTAACTACAGACATAAATCTGCCATTTTGCCATTATAGAATGCGTAGTTGTAGAAACCACGTCAAACAAATATGACTATTTACCAAAGAGCCTAAGTTCCTCACCGGCGGGATCTGTACAGCAATTCACGTGGCTGTAAAGAAATTCCGAATTCTGCTGGTACTTGTTCCGTCCGTCTGCACCTTCATTGTATATGCCAAATGTCCGCAAACAGATGGATTTGTTAAGGGCAATTGTTAACCTGCCGTTTCGGCTGGTGGCAGTATTAACGCGAGCCAGCGGGTGGTCGAAGATCCTTTTTGCCGGCGTTGTCCGTATTGTCCGGTAAGTTCAGCGCCGCCTAGACGCCTTGCCCCTAAAATCCTCGTCCACCTCTTGGATGTGGTCATAAATTTCATGGATTGCAGTGAAAATTTTCCTAAAATAAACGTCGATTTACTTGAACAAACGGAAGTCCAGTCGATAATTAATCCATTGAATTCACTTCCGGTTAATTCAGCAAAAAAATATCTGTACAACTGTACAAAAAATAATAAACAACGCTATTTGTTAATTGGTAGGTGCAAACATCTGTTAACAATTGCTATGCCATCAGCAAATTTCTCCAATGGGACGAACCTGACGATTGCCAATAAAGCGATTTCAACCAGATGTGAATTTTCCTTTGGTACGGTGGACGAATCTTTGAGGAGGAGTTGGACTTTACGTACCTTTAGTGAATGGGTACGTAGCTAATACGAAACACATGTTTAGGGCTTCCAATGACGCACCTGAGTACCGTGCGGGCTACGAGAATTTTAAGGTCCTTCGGACGCATCCTCTGTACACCTTCCGGCTGACAATTGCTGGTGGCGGGTTTTTAGGGATGGTCCACCCCATCCGCGCGAAACCTGCGATACTGTTCGGACGATTCTAGGCACCTGAGCACCCGAAGCTTCATCACGTGTCGACCAGATGTGCGCATGGTTTTGTCGGCCGTTTCTCATTTGCCACTTTGCACCGAAACGAGCCTCGGCGCTCCGCTCGTGCTTCACTAGAATCGTAAAGTGCACCGCAGGTAGCGAATATTATTTTCGATTCACAGTTTTATTACACGCGCTCAGGTACTTTCTTGGAAAGAACTGCTGGTTTTCTTCAGCACGTGTTCACGTATTGAGTGGAGAACTACGTGGGAACTTGCCGAGATTTTCCACGAGGTGCATACAATACTATTTTTTTTCTTTTGTTTTTTTTTTAAGTTTTCGTTATTTTTCAACAATTAAAATTAATGTAAAAATATGACGTATATAGCAGGTTTGAATAAGAATATTAGTAACGAAAAATAAATAGTTATTCTAGGATTTAAATGGAAATGTGAACCAGAAATTCGGGTGCGCTAATGACAAATCAATAAATAATAAATGATCAATAAATAATAATGATTTTGTGGCATCGCATCGCTGCAAATATATTTTAATTTTGCGAAGAGAAATATTATAAATATTAAAAATTGTTCAATAATAAAAAACGTTTATATAAGTTTGGATAAAATCGGATATTGAAAATCGATTAACGAGGGAAAATCATTAAATCAAGGCTGAAGGACTCCGGTCGATGGCCTATTGGCAATGCGTTTGCGGTTAGTAACACAGGCATTAATTGGTAAAAAAAAAAAATGTATGGCAAGGAAGAAAAAAAAACTGTAAGGCGTATTGTTAATAAAACTCTTTTACTACTACTACTACCACTACTACTCATTAAATCATCGAATAATATTGCTACATATAAATAATGGACGGACAATCATATCTAAAATAAATATATATCATTTTATATTATTCTGCTCAATTATTCGCACCGCAGGTAGCGAATATTATTTTCGATTCGCAGTTTTAATACACGCGCTCAGGTACTTTCTTGGAAAGAACTGCTGGTTTTCTTCAGCACGTGTTCACGTATTGAGTGGAGAACTACGTGGGAACTTGCCGAGATTTCCCACAAGGTGCGTACAATATTATTTTTTTTCTTTTGTTTTATTAAAACATTTTTCGTTATTTTGCATCAATTAAAATTAATGCAAAAATATGAAGGATACAGCACATTTGAATCAGAAAATTAGTAACGAAAAAAAAATAGTTATTCTAGGATTTAAATCAGAGTTAGAACCAGAAATTCGGGTGCGCTAATGACAAATCAGTAAATAATAAAGTAATGATTTTGTGGCATCACATCGCTGCAAATATATTTCCATTTTGCGAAGAGAAATATGTTAAATATAAAAAATCATTCAATAATAAAAAACGTTTATATAAGTTTGGATAAAATCGGATATTGAAAATCGATTAACGAGGGAAAATCATTAAATCATCGAATTATATTGCTACATATAAATAATGGGCGAATAATCATATCTAAAATAAATATATATAATTTTATATAATTGTGCTTAATTATTGTACAAAACTTAACATTTTAACTTTTTAAAAATAATTATGAATTATTTAGACGAATCTTTATTTTTTCACAATGTATTCTAATATTTAATAGACGTAACAATTCATAATCATTCAGTGTTTTTGATATACATTGAAAAATATATATGTATATATTTTATTTTTCATAACAAGAAAATCCGAAAAATAAAATAATTAAATACCGAAATTTATACACGTAAGTTTAATAAAAACGAAATTTTGACTCAACACTAAATCATTGTTAGTACAAAGAAAAATAAATGATGTTAAAGATAATTGCAGCAAATTTTCCCATTAGAGAATGGAAACAACGCTTCAAAGTTTAAGACGCTTCGGATTCATTAAAACCGAGTTAAATGCCTTCCCGACGGACTTTACGAGACCACAAGAGCCAGCTTAAATTATTACGTTATATCGCCGCCGGCTCTAGAGATCCTGATGGCCCGATAGGTGCTGCTTCTCTCCTCACGACGATGCTGAAGACGATTTAGCAATGAATTCAAAGGAAGCCGAAATGCAACATTCCCGTCCCTCTCCACAAAAAAAAAAAAAAAAAAAAAAAAAAAAATAATAGTAAGCAGTGCATATTGAGTTCGGAGGAGACACTTGGCAAATGAATATCTCGTAGATCAACAGTCGTTTGATTATTCGTTACTTATGTATGCTGTTTCAAGTTTATTGACTCGAACCAAGTATAGGTAATCATTCCTACGAATATTGAATATCTGTACGTGCCCCAATGGAAGCTGAGAGAGCAGCTTTTGCGGAAGTCACGACATCCATCGATATATGGTGAATTCCAGCTAAATTTTTCACGCATTGACCCCCATCAATAATTTTGACAATTTTTTTTATCAAAAATTATTTTGACAAAGAAAAGACATTTTTTTTTCGGCGCTACGACTCATAATTCCGACAGATGAATTTTTGTACAAATTTTCATTCTTCGGTATTTACATTTTTTACAAAACGTTAAGGGATCTTTCCAGTGTGGAAAAGAAATCGATTTTTTCCGTCTTATCCATTAGTAGGGGAGATGGGGGCAAAATGGGCAGCACCATTAAAAATCGGGATTGGGGACAAAACGGGCACCGTCTCAACTTTCGTAAAAACGATTTGTCTCAGTTTTTTACGTTCCTTAGATAGGGAAAGTGCGGAAAATACGTCAAATTGGTGATGAAAAAAAATTGATAATCTTCGTCAGATCAGAATTTTTTTAACCATCCGTTCAGAATTTTTTTTCGATACTTTGTTGAGCAAAGAAAAAAAATATAGTCAAATGAATTTTTCAAAAATTTTACAATCAAATTAATTCTGTGAAAAAAAAAAGTCGGTATATCATAAAGAAATCAATTAGAACGAAATTCTCATTTTATGATTTGGTGTCAATTTTGACCCCGATACTGATATTTAGCCGAGATGCCTGTTTTGCTTCCCTGCCTGTTTTATTGACATCACCAATTATTTTCCGAAAATTTCAAGTAAGAAATATTAGGAAGTTGAAAAAAGTCGAGTTCGAAAAAGTTGAAACGATGCCCGTTTTGCCCCCATCTCGCCTATAAATAGTCAAAAACACGCTCTCAAATTTTTCAAGCGAATTCGAAATACTTCGCTGGCATAGTTTATGGACCTGGCATCGCCGATTAGTCATAAGTACACAATTTAGGTATATGAAATTTCTACACTCGAAACTTTAAACGTGTTTTTTTCGAAACGACATTTTTCAAAACGGTGGACATTCTCCAGGGAACAGTTTTCAAGCGATCGTTTTCAAATTTTAGGAGAACATTCTTCACGCTACTCTCTATCGTGCTATGGAAGCTTTTTTTTTTAAATCTTCCCATTTTTTTAAAAGAAAAACTGTCGAAGAAAACGGCTAAAATCGGTACTTTTTGTTCAAACCGCCGCCATTTTGTTAATTTTGATTTAAAAAAAGCCTCCATAGCGCGATAGCCAATCGCATACTAATTAATAATCCTTTGGGTTTTTATTTTTAGATCAAATTTGCGACCCCTAGGATGTCCACCATGAGGCTGTCTTTTTTATCAACATTATTTTCAACAATTAAAAAAAATTTAAACAATAAAAATCGTCTTATAAAAAATAATTTTCAGTCATTCATGATTATCTTAATATGTCATAAAAATTTCAGATTGATCGGCGTATAGTAACCATCCGAAAAAAAATCGTGAAAATAGGCTATTTTTCGTGCCGTCACACTGGAAAGATCCCTTAATATGTTGTAAGTAAATAGTCCTAACGGAAAATGTGCATGATAAAATTTGTTCAGTTTGCAAAGAGCTACATAACGGATATTAAAAAAATATAATTTCAGTTTTAAATATCGCTCTGTAAAAAAATCACCACTTCTTACAAATTTTTAATATACTTACAGAAAATCTGTTTAAAATTACGATATTGTTAGAGAGCAAAATTGCAGGATAGCAAAATTTTCGTAAATATCCGATATTAACGATTAAAAAAAATGTTAATACTGAACATTTTTTATTTTTACTAATTTTGTCTGTCGGAAATATTGGTCGTAGTACCAAACAAAAAAAAATACGTGCCTTTTCTACTTCAAAATAATTATTGATAAAAAATTGTCAGAAATATTGACGGGGGTCAGGGTCAGAGTGTAAAAAAATTCAGTTCAAATCTCCCATATATATATATAAATATATATATACACTGCACCAAGATATATGCACAGAGATGGTGAAAAGGAAATTGAAGTTCTTTGAAAGCGTCGATAGTATCGAACAGAGCTGGTAGCAGAGCAGAGAAATGAAGCTCGAGAGCTCATCCATACAGTAGACAAGCGACTATGTATCTATACGCATGACTCTAAAGCACAGTACTCGTTTCATCCTCTTAAACGAGCGAAAGATCTACCTCTTGATATATCTCGTTCGTGACTCATAGCTCACAGGCCGTGGAAAATTGTGTCGCCAGAGTCGTAAAAAGTATTTTAAAAACAGAACTTGTCCTGGCAATATCTCAGGGCTCTTCGAATCAATTGACCAGTTATCAGTGAATGATATTATAGTGTTTATGAATATACACGTTGGATTCATCGTGTATTCACGTATTAACACTTTCATAGGTAAGGAAAAAGATGTGAGACGATAAGCGATTAATATAAACAACATTTGTCGCATAGCTTCAGCATAATATTGCTGTCAGCAGTTTTTGACAGTTTATTTTTGTGCTGTATTTAAATGTCACGATGTTATTTGTACTGCGATGAGCTTTGCGACTTTATTTTTCAGTAGTTTGTCAAGCTTAAGAGCAAATGAATGTTCAACGATTTCGAAAATTCGACTCTTATCAAAGCGGCTGCTTCGAACGTGTGTCTGTATGTGTGACCACTTCGTCAGACGGTTCTTGAGGTATAACCACCTGCGATTAAATTATAGTCGGTCGCCCTAACCCATCTCTAACTTATGTTTCAAGCTAGCTGCTAAATTATGTAACGCCCCACGTAAATACTGTCAGCGTATATACGAGGATGTTCCGCCAGGTTCCGATGCTGAATCCCTGAAGCTCCACCTCTTTTTCCCTCACTCTACATGCAACACGTATCACGTTAACGTGTGTTTCACATAACGTTCGCATAGAAGAAATTAATCGTAGCTTCGAGCAAAAAATTATAATTTTTTTTTAAATCAAGGCGAGATTATAGCCATTTCTGACACTTGCCAAGAATTTTTCATACTTATAGATTTATTTTCCATTTCTATTTAAAAATGTTCAAAGTTTTGAAGTATTTTGCGAATTTTTTTACGATTAATCTAAGTGTGAAACAGAAAAAAAGAATATTAATTTTACTATATATTTGTGCCCACACTGTTAAAAATATTTTGAAAATTAATATATGTATTGGAAGTTCTTTTCCAGTTACGGTATATTACATTTCATTTAATATATTAGTATATTAAATATTTAATATATTTAATAATAATATATTTAATATATTAGTATATTAGTATATTAAATTTCATTTAATATACAGATATATTGTAAAGTTCCAATAATTATATTATAAACACAACTTTTATGAAGTGTTTAGTGAACTGTATATTAATTTTGCAACAATTTTTTTATATATTAATTAATATTTGTATATTAAATTTAATATACGCGCATCCGCAAAAAAACTTCCAATACTTTATATTAATTTTCATACAAAAATTTCTAACAGTGCAAGTAAAAAAGTTGTATATTGAGTATATAAAAAATATGTATAGTTTTAAACATAGAATTGGGCATATATAGTTCCCATAAAGTCTATATATAATCTATGTACAATTTATACATAAACCGAACTTCACAGATGATCTTATATATAAATTGCATACAGATTCCATATAGAGTTTATACAGACTATATATGCCCAATTCCATATGTCAGATTATATATATAATTTTTTTACTTGGGTGGGGCATTTGATTTATCTACAATTTTTTAAAACGAATATATTGATCGGCACAAATTAAATTTTTTTTAGAACTTTTTTATAATAAAAAAAATTATGTTAGAAGAAGTCAGTACTATCGTTAGATTCTTAAGACTTTTTTTTACGTAGCACTGGATTTTGGAAATTTTTCAGATTTTTTCAAACCAACTTAATATGTGTCTTTTTTTTTTAGTAAGATGAAACATTTGAGATTTTGTACATAGAGCGTTAACACAAGGTACACTAATATCAATATTATAGATTAATATACATCTCCACTACTCACTACATTTGGGGACATGTTCGGATATTTAAAAAGAAAGGTTAAAAAAACACCAATTTCCAGAACGCAAAAATATTTCTTAAAAGCCAACATATAAATTTGCCTATCCCATTTTGTACAAAAACGTTGAATAAATTGCAAATATTTAACAAAATGTAAAATAAATTTAGGAATATCCGTCTAGTCCTCCCTTCATAAAACGATTAGGAATTTTGTGAAAAAATTAAATAAAAAATTGATTGATGATATTATTATGTCTAGATGAAGATAGCAACACAAAAAAAAAAATTCCTCCGAAATCCACTCGATCCACAGACGATCAGCTGAAGTGCTGTCCTCAAAAAAAAAAAAAAAAGCGTGAATGTCGATGAATTATATCGATCTGAAGCACACAACGTCAATAACCGGTAGGTCGGGGCATTAAATAAACATGAGACCACGGCTATGACCCCCATGACATCGGTTATGTTGTAACAACTACAAGACGCGACAGAAGAAAAAGAAAAAAAAGAAGATGAGAATAGCGTTCGCGCCCAAACGCGTCCGCCATTCTCCTACGCACAATGGGTTTGCTCCTCGCCCCCTTCACGGTTCTCGGACACTCAGGTATACAGACTATAGCTATGACTATAACCAACACTAGTGCAATTTTCGTTTACATATACAAGCGAGACCACGCAATATTTACACTCACAAGGGCTGCAGGCAACTCTTTCTAAAAATAAGAGGCAAAACCTCTACCTAGTATATATCTTTTCTTGGTAGCATTATAGCACGGCAACATGGAAAACCGAGTGGCAAGCGTAAGAAGAGAGACGGTAGAAAACTGCTCTTTTCTTCCTGATCGATCGTGCGACAACGAAAAGAGGAAACGAAAAAGAGACGCCCGAGACATTCGAATGGATATGCTCTTGGAGACTCGATACTCCTTCGTGAAATACGATGGCAATCGAATGACCCACTTTTCATACACACAGGTGCAACTATACGTATACAATTTATATAAGTTTTTGTATACATTGACACGGAGAAGAAAAATTCTGTTGATCCTCAAGCGACCTCGGCAAACGTCATGCAAAAGGAAACCCACGAATCCAAAGACATCCAGACTATTAAGTAAACACAAAAAAAAACTCCTACGAAAGTGTCTCTCAAAATATGATGAATATTCTATTTCCTTGGTCTATTAGGTTCGAATGTCGTTATGAGATAGTTGGTTAGTTTCTTCATCGAGATGAAGATAATAAAAATTGGAATCTTATCTCATCGAGACGAAGATAATGAAAATTCGAATCTTAGAGATTCCATCCGGATTGCCCATGGCTCGATATCTTCTTTTTGTTCTCCACTGTTTCGATTGCTGCAGAACAACATCATAGACACATGAAAAATTTCTTCATCCCATCCAAACAGAACTGCCAACGTAGACAATCAAAATGTCAGCCTCATGCAAAAGGAACCCCACGAATCCAAAGACGTCCAGACTATTAAATAGACAAAAAAAACTCCTACTTAAGTGTCTCTTAAAATATGGTAAATAATCTATTTTCTTGGTCGATTAGGTTTGAATGTCGTTATGAGATAGGATTGTACTTTAAAAAGAAAAAGGACCCAGTTTAGTGGGTGAATTTGAACGACCCCGGATATTCCGGTATCACAGGTATGTCACAGTCATCGAGACGAAGATAATAAAAATTCGAATCTTATCTCATCGAGACGAAGATAATAAAAATTCGAATCTTATCTCATCGAGACGAAGATAATAAAAATTCGAATCTTAGAAATTCCATCCGGATATCCCGTGGCTAGATATCTTCTTCTTGTACTCCACTGTTTCGATTGCTGCAGATCAACTGCATAGTCACATGAAAAATTTCTTCATCCCATCCAAACAGAACCTCTGACATAGACAACCAAATGTCAGCGTTATGCAAAAGGAAACCCACGAATCCAAAGACGTCCAGACTATTAAGTAAACACCAAAAAAAAAAAAAAAACTCCTACGAAAGTGTCTCTCAAAATATGATAAATATTCTATTTTCTTGGTCGATTAGGTTTGAATGTCGTTATGAGATAGGATTGTACTTCAAAAAGAAAAAGGACCCAGTTTAGTGGGTTAATTTGAACGACCCAGGATATTCCGGTGTCACAGGTATGTCACAGTCATCGAGACAAAGATAATAAGAATTCGAATCTTATCTCATCGAGATGAAGATAATAAAAATTGGAATCTTAGAGATTCCATCCGGATATCCCGTGGCCGGATATCTTCTTCTTGTACTCCACTGTTTCGTTTGCTGCAGAGCAACATCATAGGCACATGAAAAATTTCTTCATCTCATCCAAACAGAACCTCCGATATAGACAACAAAAATGTCAGCTTCATGCAAAAGGAATTAAGTAAACACAAAAAAAAAACTCCTACGAAAGTATCACTCAAAATATGATAAATATTCTATTTCCTCGGTCGATTAGGTTCGAATGTCGTTATGAGATAGCATTGTGCTTCTAAAAGCGAAAGGGCGCAGTTTAGTTGGTTAGTTTGAACGACTCCGGATATCCCGGGTTACAGGTGTGTCATAGTCATCGAGACCGTAGCGAAGATAATACAAATTCGAATCTTAAAGATTCTATCCGGATATCCCGTGGCTGGGTACCATCTTCTTGATCTCAACTGTTTCGTTTGATTCAGAGCAACTGCATAGGCACATGAAAAATTTCTTCATCTTATCCAAAAAGAACCTCCGACATAGACAACGAAATTGTCAGCCTCGTGCAAAAGGAAACCCATAAATCTAAAGACGTCCAGACTATTAAGTAAACAACAAAAAAACTCCTACGAAAGTATCTCTCAAAATATGATAAATATTTTGGGTGGGGGTAAAAATAGAGAATTACCAAAATAGCGAATGGCTGAAAAAGCGAATTTAAATATAATGAACGTCTGAATCTAGAATGGCCATCATTATGAAATTGGCTCTTTTAGCCATTCGCTATTTCGATCGCATTTTAATAGGATGAAGGTAAAAAAAGCGAATAATAAAAATAGCGAATGGCTGAAAAGCGAATTTAAATATAATGAACGTCTGAATCTAGAATAGCCATTATTACGAAAAATTTCTTCGTCTCATCCAAACAGAACTTCCGACATAGACACCCAAAATGTCAGCCTCGTGCAAAAGGAAACCCACGAATCCAAAGACGACCAGACTATTAAGTAAACACAAAAAAAACTCCTACGAAAGTATCTCTCAAAATATGATAAATATTCTATTTCCTCAGTCGATTAGGTTCGAATGTCGTTATGAGATAGCATTGTGCTTAAAAAAGTGAAAAGGCTCAGTTAAGTTGGTTAGTTTGAACGACTCCGGATATTCCGGGGTCACAGGTGTGTCACAGTCATCGAGACCGTAGCGAAGATAATAAAACTTCGAATCTTAGAGATTCCATCCGGATATCCCGTGGCTGGATACCTCCTCTGTTTCGTTTGCTGCAGAGCAACAGCCCAGGCACGCATGCACGCACGCATCGAATGCCGTATCCTTGTAAAGAAGGAACCGCGCGTCTCCACTTCCGGTGCACCATGTGAAATGTAACGTTTCGGTAGAGGAACGTGAGTTTCATACGTATCGACGATACAGGTATACTTGTATGCTGCTATATACCTGAGAAAAGAAGAAGCTTTTCTGTCACGACGAATGAAAGTGTATGTGCACGTGTAGTCGTGTAAACGTGTGTCTGTGTCACACGCCTCGAAGAAAAATGAAAAGAGCTGAGTGAATGAAAGAAAGGATTGAGTAGTCCGGGATCTTCTGAATGTTAGTAACAAAGGGGGTGTCGCGGGGCGTGCAACGATGCTTTTACAATGCCACGCTGATAAACGAGGCGAGATTGTCTGTCTGTCTGTCTGTCGGTTGTCCGTGTGTGCTGGGACGTCTCGCGTTCAGCTACTGCTGTGTCTATCTGTCGGGATGCGAGTGAAGACGCCTTCTTCACCCTCTTTCCTTCCTCAAAGCCGAAGTCTCGGCTTACTTCTCGCATTCTCCTGTCAGCTAAATCGAAGCCAATGGAATTTATATCCGCGAGAACGTTAATGAAGCAGCAGGGCCTCGATTAAGAAAACCCGAAGCTGTCTCGTACCATTTTCTACGATCGTTCCGACTTGTTCTTTTAATTTGGTTACGACCGGGACTTGTACGATTCAGCGGCCTCGTGACTCGTTGTTTTTCATTCATATTTTTGCGAGTTTAATATTCTTGGTCGGCTGTAAATTACAACCTGATTGGGTTGGTCGCTGTATTTGTTTCGGACGCACATTGGATCTTTTGCCGAGGGTTTCTCGTTTACTGTGTAACTTTTATCCTCACTAGCTGCTGATGGTGGCTGCTGTACAGGTAGTGTAAGGTTTTATTTCACAGGCGCGGCGCCTTGAGCCTTCTCGCCTTATCTGCTTCTCAAATATCAACTTCTCTACTTTCGGATCTCGTGAGAGACTAGTTCTAGGGCCAAACCACGAAAGTATCGGTGCTGCTCTCATCGGACTCGCTTATACATCGGACCACGCATTTACACACATACTCACCGAAGCAAACACGAGTGAGACTGCTTTGACCTCGTCGTATACATCTCTAGTTGCGCAACTATTTCGGCTGTTGAAATCGAAGCGAGCGCGTAGCTCTTTTCTGTGTCTTTTCGATGCAAGCTGCAATACCTCGTCTCCCTGTGCCCATATCCCCCTCAGCTCTAAATGGTCCAATCGTGAGCGTGTGAATTCATCCTCTCTGGTTACAAATCTACTATATGTCGCGTTGGCGTTAGTGGGCCATCCGGAGAAAGGGGTTTCTTAGCCATAGAAAATCCCCCGGGAATCGTGATCAAAAGACGCATTCGTAAACTGTTGGAAGGTGGATTTGTAGACACCCACACGCAACGCTTTATGAGAAACACTTTTTTTAAACCGTGAGCCCGATTTAAACCCTTTTGAAAGTCAGGCTGGGATAAATTGGCAACTCTATTACTAGAATGTTTTGTCTCCATGCTATTTTCTGTTCTGTAATTATCCTGTCCTTAGATTTCTTTCACGAATTTTGGGACCTTGTTTTTTAAAAAATTGTTTGTGTATGAAATGCTGTACTATTTACATATTTGAAATTAAATAGATGCGGATCCTCTAGATAATTTTATTTATTCAATGAGAGTCAAATGCATTCCAAAGTTAAACAAAAACATAAATATTTTTCTCTATAGAGACACAAACATTTTAAAAAAAATGTACCTCCAAAATTGCAGAAGAAAATTAAAAAATGTACAAAGTTAATTATAAATAAAATGTAAGACAGAGTAGCTGAATAAATTCAGAACTCATATGTTCTAATTGGTTAAGTCAACTAATCAGTTGCCCAATCGGATTGATCGGTTGAGCAATTTGTCGGTGGGTATAAACAAGTAATTCACGGTGACAGAAAAATTTCTTCATCTCATCGTAACAGAACCTCCGACATAGACAACCAAAATGTCAGAATGCCTATATCAATAACGAAATGAAAGTGACCTGACGCTCTTCGCTTGGAGAAAGAAAAAAAAATGTGAAATTTGAAAGAGTACGACGACCTGAACGGTGTGGCCGAGCGTGTTGCGAGTTCGACAAGCATCGAAGCGTGCGCCGTGTGTTTCGAGGGGGCCCGGGCTCCCGGAGCAGCACGCTATTATTTATTTCGTCTCGGGGTCAATGCATTATTCATGCGCGAATCCCTCGTCATTCATCCGCGCACGAATATGGAATTTCCTCGTAAATCCATCGCTCGTTTCGATATTGATAGCCGATGCGGAAATGCTGGATGAGCAGGCAGCCGCCGGCTACCTGCTCTCTCGACAGTCCGAAGCTGCTGTTACTGTTTCTGTTCCTATATCCCCACTCACCCCGGCCGATGCGCTGCTGCGTCTGTTGATGTTGCTGCTCCAGCTGATGCAGATACAGAACCGAATCAAAATTAACCACATGCAGAAAGGGGGAGGGGATGTGGGGGGGGGGGGGGGTACATTGCTCCTGGTCTCGGATTCATTTACCCAAGCCCTGCAGGCTGTATACATATTTGTGTGTATTCCAACTGCAGCGACAGCAGAACTCCCAGCATCGCAAAACGCCAAGCGGATTCAGTGTTGTCCATCAGCAGTGACACCGTTGTGCTTTCCGAGTAGCCTGTAGGTTTAGCTGCCATTGTTGGAGTGATCAGCAAGATCAACTCATGTAGAAATCCGACTTGCATAACTAACCAATTGGCTATAGATTTGCTCGCCTAAGACTTTCAAACAGCTGCGTGTAGAAATTACAGGGAAATCAATAATTAACATGGATAGATATGCTCCGGGAGAGTACGTTGTTTAGGTCAACCAACTTTTTTGATAAGGCCGAGAAACTTGGTTGTGTCATTCAATTAATTGGTTGGGAACCAATGAATTTGATCAACTCGTTTAGAAATCCGACTTGCATAACTAGCCAATCGGCTATAGATTTGCTTGTCTAAGACTTTCAAACAGCTGCGTGTAGAAATTGTCCAGATACAGGGAAATCAATAATTAACATGGATAAATATGCTCCGGGAGAGTAAGTTGTTTAGGTCAAACGACTTTTTTGATAAGGCCGAGAAACTTGGTTGTGTCATTCAATTAATTGGTTGGGAACCGATGAATTTGATCAACTCAATTAGAAATCTGACTTGCATAACTAGTCAATTGGCTATAGATTTGCTCGTCTAAGACTTTCAAACAGCTGCGTGTAGAAATTGTCCAGATACAGGGAAATCAATAATTAACATGGATAAATATGCTCCGGGAGAGTAAGTTGTTTAGGTCAACCAACTTTTTTGATAAGGCCGAGAAACTTGGTTGTGTCATTCAATTAATTGGTTCGGAACCAATGAATTTGATCAACTCGTGTAGAAATCCGACTTGCATAACTAACCAATTGGGTATATATTTGCTTGCCTAAGACTTTCAAACAGCTGCGTGTAGAAATTGTCCAGATACAGGGAAATCAATAATTAACATGGATAAATATGCTCCGGGAGAGTAAGTTGTTTAGGTCAATTGACTTTTTTGATAAGGCTGAGAAACTTGGTTGTGTCATTCAATTAATTGGTTGGGAACCGATGAATTTGATCAACTCAATTAGAAATCCGACTTGCATAACTAGCCAATTGGCTATAGATTTGCTTGTCTAAGACTTTCAAATAGCTGCGTGTAGAAATTGTCCAGATACAAGGAAATTAATAATTAACATGGATTAATATGCTGCGAGAGAGTAAGTTGTTTAGGTCAACTGACTTTTTTGATAAGGCTGAGAAACTTGGTTGTGTCATTGAATTAATTGGTTGGGAACCGATGAATTTGATCAACTCAAGTAGAAATCCGACTTGCATAACTTGCCAATTGGCTATAGATTTGCTTGTCTAAGACTTTCAAACAGCTGCGAGTAGAAATTGTTCAGGTACAGGGAAATAAATGATTGGCATGGATAAATATGCTCCAAGAGAGTAAGTTGTTTAGGTCAAACGACTTTTTTGATAAGGCCGAGAAACTTGGTTGTGTCATTCAATTAATTGGTTGGGAACCGATGAATTTGATCAACTCAATTAGAAATCCGACTTGCATAACTAGCCAATTGGCTATAGATTTGCTCGTCTAAGACTTTCAAACAGCTGCGTGTAGAAATTGTCCAGATACAGGGAAATGAATAATTAACATGGATAAATATGCTCCGGAAGAGTAAGTTGTTTAGGTCAAACGACTTTTTTGATAAGGCTGAGAAACTTGGTTGTGTCATTCAAGTAATTGGTTGGGAACCGATGAATTTGATCAACTCATTTAGAAATCCAACTTGCATAAATTGGCTATAGATTTGCTCGTCTAAGACTTTCAAACAGCTGCGTGTAGAAATTGTCCAGATACAGGGAAATCAATAATTAACATGGATAAATATGCTCCACGAGAGTAAGTTGTTTAGGTCAACCGACTTTTTTGATAAGGCTGAGAAACTTGGTTGTGTCATTCAATTAATTGGTTGGGAACCAATGAATTTGATCAATTCGTGTAGAAATCCGACTTGCATAACTAACCAATTGGCTATAGATTTGCTCGTCTAAGACTTTCAAACAGCTGCGTGTAGAAATTGTCCAGATACAGGGAAATCAATAATTAACACGAATAAATATGCTCCGGGAGAGTAAATTGTTGAGGTCAACCGACTTTTTTGATAAGGCCGAGAAACTTGGTTGTGTCATTCAATTAATTGGTTGGGAACCGATGAATTTGATCAGCTCGTGTAGAAATTCGACTTGCATAACTAGATAATTGGATATAGATTTGCTTGCCTCAGACTTTCAAACAGCTGCGTGTAGAAATTGTCCAGATACAGGGAAATCAATAATTAACATGTATAAATATGCTCCAAGTGAGTAACTTGTCTAATTCGTAAATAGAACAGTATTAATAAAAAGAAAAAAAGTATATATATATTTTTTTTCAAAAATCAAGAGTCTTGCCAAGTTTTCATCTATCAGTTTGTGGAAACCCAAAGAATACGAATAAATGAATACGCTAATTAGAAGTTGAATATATTTTTGTAAAAATTTCTATTTAGCCCTTAGACAAAAAAACTACACAGTAGCTTGATTTCGCGACATTACATGTGACGCCGGGCACATATTATTGTAGCTTAGCTGGATAGTTGCTAAAACGTGACCAGTGAAACTGATTCGTGACTAGATTGCGGCGAGGTCAAATTTTCACATGAAAAAAGAAAAAGAAAAAAAATAAACAAAACGTGTAAGTCATCGCGACACTGCTGTTTCAACTTGTTTTTGCCACCGGCAAGCATTGTCGTCGGAATTCTCGTAAAATAATTAAGAGTGAGTCCCGCGCGTGCTGACTCCGGTAGCTAACGCTAACGCGCGACGACGCTATTTTAGAGAGTCGTAAAAGGGACATTAAAATCTCGGGTCCTCGTCTCTTCCACGCCTGCGGGGGGTTTCCGCTCTGAGGGCTATCTCGACAACGCAAACTTCCTCTTTTACTCACGACGCTACTCTGCGCGATTACAAATTGTCCCATCTGCCTTAGCAATCGGGATCAGCTGGCGCCAGGTTTTATCGACTCTCGCGAAGAGAAACTGTGAAGGCCAAATGGAAGGACTTGCTTCAGTAAATCTTTATGTCATTTTTTGTATACAATAACACACTAGGCGCAATATTGCAGGTCGTCAAAAGAAAAAAAATAGAAAAAAGAACGTTCAGTAAAAGACAGAATTATATTATGCCGATGGACGTTCCACTGGCCGAGAGTTCAGGTAAAGGTGAAGGAGGAAAATTAATTAATGGACATTGAATCATCGAAGCTACGAGGGAAGTGGCTTACGCGCGAAATGAAGAGCTGTCACTGTAAGAAAAAAACTAATACTCCAATGACGCACTTGTCGACATAGTAAATGCGTATTCGGATATTAGACATTTATTAATTGGGGTTAAAAAATGCAAAGGTTATCCGGTCTGTACAACCTTGCTGATCTACATTTATCATTGGTTCAAATAAATTATACATGCGATAGGAATAATTAATTATCCCAGTAACAATTATACGAAATTATCGTGAATTGCTTAAATCAAAATCATATGTTTGATTTCATTTCAATAATTGCCCATATTTTGGTTATTATCGTTCAATGGCTTGACGTTTATTTCGTTGTTATCCTTGTGAAGGCTTTTTCAACATATGAGAGCCAGGGAGAAGCTCGCATTCAATACCAAGTTACACATCAGTGTGATAAGACACAACATAGCCAGAAACGAGAGTCGAGAGATAAGTCGTAAAGTGGGTTGACTAGGTACAACGGATTGGGAGTTGCAAGACTCGCTGCTGCTGCTGCTGCGCCGCCGTTGCCTCCAAGTCTTGGGGCCCCGGGGCAAAGAACGAGTTTTGGTGACACCGAAAAAGGGGCCTTCGCCGCTTTCGGTGGTCCTATGGAGTCTCTCGAACGAGAAACCAGCGGTGTGGTTAAAGAGCGAAAGAGAAGAAGTCATAGAGAAAGTATATATACGTATTTGATCCAGCAGTCACTATTTCCGTTTTTCATCACGACGAATCTTCACAGACGTCAAATTATATTACACTCGAATACATTTTTATTTATTAGTTGATTTACACTCATTGAGTACAAATTATATTTTCATTATGAAGGCTACTTAGCTGTAGAGTGAATGAATGAATGAACGAATACTCAAGGCCATATAAAATTTGATGTCTTGAATTAAGGAAAATATGGTTGAATTAAGAAGTCTATTTCTCGTAAAATTGGATACGGTAAAATGTAAGGATGAAGTTTTGTTAAGTACATAGCTTCGGAATTTAGTCAAATAGGACAAATCAACTGAAAATCATCATAATATAATTGCAGTTCACAAAAAAAAAAAAATTTGATAGTTTTACACATAAATTTAAAAATGGCAAAATGTTAAAAAAATTTCATCACTATAAAAATATGACACTTCATTTGAATTCAAAGTTAGATTAAAATTTGTTCTAAAATATAAAAATTTAGAGTCTATTAGACTTTTAGTCCAATTTTACAATTCTACATTATTACAGACTTACATTATGCGTAGCTCTATTTAAACCAGATCTAATTTTAACCCCTTTTCGTCAACTAAATCCTACGCAAATTAAATATGAACATTAATCGTATTTTCCTCCGAATTAAACTCGAGTTCAACTAAAAAGATTCGCGTTATTTATTTACAGATAAACTGTCCCCAAGTCGATTTATGGTTAAAGTAGTTTTATCGATGAGTGTAAAATTCGACCGACATTACAGTCACTATTTAGACGCACTCTAAAACACGGTTATGAATTCGGGCTTAAGTATATATAACGGTAGCAGAACAAATGCGTTAAGCTGTGCACCACACCCGACTAGATCTCTCGATCTCGCGTGGGGACCCCCGGATTCTTCACAACGTAGCATCACAAAACGCGCGGTGTTCCTGGTGGTAGGTTGGTGTTTGCTCCGTAAGAGAGAAGAAGTAGCCGCGCGTAGAATACAAGTCGAGGAGTCGTGATACCACAGAGAGACGAAGAGAGGACCGGCCAACTCTCTTGGTTGGAGAGTCGAGATATTGCCGAAGAACGAAAAGGAGAAGCTAAACGTACGAGAAGAACCTCTTGCTTTCTTTATTTTCATCTTTCTCGCTCAACCAGCAACGAGCTTCTCTTTTCTTTGAGTCTCCCTCGGGTGAGCAAGGTCCCCGAGGACCGAGGCGTTATCTTGGATCGGGCATTGTCGCTCGCACTGGCTGACAGCTCTTGGATACACCGAAAGGGAAGGCAAAGGAGCACACACAAGCCAAGGCGACCGAAGAGCTGTTCGGCACTGCACCCGGGCTTCTCTTTATACCGCTGCTGAAGGAACACAACGTATACCAGCTACTGGAAGAGATTGGGTCCCGAGCAAAAGCGACTCAGCTCCCTGGTGAAGATCCATGAGATCAGGAGATGAGCTCGAGCGGTAGAAGCATTGCAGAAGTATAAGACTGTGGTGCTCCGTCCGGAACGGCGCGTTCAGGACGGAGTGCGGACGCCCGTCGACCGCGGCCCGTCGAGATCGCCACGGGGATGTCGTGTTTCGCTCGCGCGCCATCCAATCCTCAGTTGTAGGTATCCTATACCACTTGGCGAAGGTCCTCTTCTTCTCGATCGAAACCCGCTACCGAGCACCGAGTCCATGCCGCCGCTGCCCGTCACATCCTCCCCACATCGACAAGTTGCTTGCTTCGCCAACCTACCGCAGATTCTACAATTACTCCATGTCTTTCTGCAAACTCACTTTGGAGACCTCTTGCACTTTCATCTGGATATTCTGCCTTCCTTGTAGCTAAATGGCTAACATTGAAAGAGTTGTTATATGTTAGAAACTTAATAGTTGGTCTTGTTGAGAATTTGAAGTTGAGTGTGTTGATTCTGATTTTTTAATGATTTAGAAAATCCAGGGGATAATGTCACTTTGTTTGCAAGACAATCATTTTGATGGGAAAATTGTGTATTTTGATTGAAAGAAAGTAATTATGGAATTGTGAAAACTTTGGAAGTTGTGAAAACATTCTTTGACATTTGGTTTGAATGATTCGTTATTACAGGTTCTGTGATCTTCATCGATTGCATTATCATATATTAGGAACTGAAAAATTGGAGCCGTTTAGCCAAAATAGCCAAATGTCTAACATTGAATGAGTTCTTACATATTAGAAACTTAATAGTTGGCTGTGTTGAGCTTTGAAGTTGCGTGTGAAGATTGTGACACTATTTTTTAAAGATCTGGAAAATCCAGGCGATAATGTTTCACTTTGATTGCAAGGCAATCATTTTGATGCGAAAATTGTGTATTTTGATTGAAAGAAATTAATGATGCAATTGCGAAGACTTTGGAAGTTGTGAAAGCGTTCTTTGACATTTGCTTTGAATGATTCGTTATTACAGGTTCTGTGATCTTCATCGATTACATTATCATATATTAGGAACTGAAAAATTGGAGCCGTTTGATCAAAATAGCCAAATGTCTAACGTTGAACGAGTTCTTATATATCAGAAACTTAATAATTGGACCTGTTAAGTTTTACAGTTGAGTGTGAGGATTGTGACAGTATTTTTTAAAGATCTGGAAAATCCAGGCGATAATATTTCACTTTGATTGCAAGGCAATCATTTTGATGGGAAAATTGTGTATTTTGATTGAAAGAAATTAATGATGCAATTGCGAAGACTTTGGAAGTTGTGAAAACGTTCTTTGACATTTGTTTTGAATGATTCGTTATTACAGGTTCTGTGATCTTCATCGATTGCATTATCATATATTAGTAATTGAAAAATTGGAGCCGTTTAGCCAAAATAGCCAAAAGTTGAGTGTGAGGATTGTGACAATATTTTTTAAAGATCTAGAAAATCCAGGGGATAATGTTTTACTTTGTTTGAAAGTCACTAATTTTTAAGGGAAAATTAAGTATTTTAATTGAAAACAATTAATGACGGAATTGACAACGATTTCATCAACTCATCAATGACATCTAGAATTTCTTGCACAAGACATCAAAGCTTCATTTGAGATTTTCTTTAACCGCAAAAGTAATTTTTTAGTGAAATAGTAACTTCAATATTAACAGGAATTTTTATTTTGTATTATTGTATATTTTCTCTTAAAGTGTGAAATGATTAAAGTGTAAAATCGAGAGAAGAGTGATTAATTTTATTAACCATGTGAAAAAGTAGTGACCGGTACTAAAGTTTAAGTGTTTTATCAATTAATTTTAGTTTCAATTAACAGGTGACACGGGTTGTTTAAATCGTGTATGGGAATAGAGTAATTTAGACCTCTTTCTCGTTGTTTTAAAAAAGAGGCCATTTGAGGTTTTTCATGGAGCTTTTGCGTGCTACATAAGCCATATTTTACGCGATATGCGGCGGAGTTTAACTGCAGCTGGGAATGCCGTGAACCGTGCTTCTGTGTTTATGTTCAACACGAGATTCGCAGTATGCCTTTACTGTAAGCAACGAAGCTACTATGCAGCAGGAACAGCGATGTGCGTAACTGCGCTATCCCGCGACCTGGCCATTCCGAGACAGTACTACACCAGGGTTGTATATTATTCGCCATCGTATACGCGCCACCTTTCGCTCCCTGAAACGTGAGGAACTCTATGGGGAACTACGCCTTTCCTCTGTATTCTTGTCTTTCTCGCTCTCTCGCGCATTACCTTTGCCTTTGTATACGAGCAAGATGCTCCTGTAGCTAGTACTTGCTTCCCGTACACTCTACGACCCTTTGAATACCGCACGAAAGGAGATATCGAGTCAATACACCAATGCATTCTGCTCTACCTTTGCGGAAGGTGAAGACGTACGAAATAGTAAAGTAAAATAAGAGAAGATATTGGCGCCATTATGCAAATCATCGGCGTTCTGCATTCTATAAACTGAGTGTTATCCTTTAATAAAAATCATCCTATTGCTGTTTATTACCTACATTTTATTTTTACACCACATATTTGTATCAATATTCGCAATTATAAGGTAATTTTACATTCAGCAAATAATAAATATAATATTCGGAAATTTACACGGATGTAACGTTGATCCAAGTTGAAAGTATAATTTTACTGCAACAAGTAGCTCAACTGATGTAAAAACTTTAAGTGTCTCTATAAAACATCGTAAAAATAGTTATGCCGCTTGAAGCAAATTTTTAGTCGGATTTGTTTCGAGATCTGCTGCATATGTTTAATTATTTTATTACCAAAGTAAATAATAAATGTAACGTTATTAAATTTCTGCAAATAACGTAACAGTCGTAAAAATTTTAAGCATCTGCATAAACAACTGTAAAAAAAATACTATTGTCGTTTAATTTATTTGATTTTTTTGGTTTTGTTTCGAGGTCTGCTCTGCGTGTGTCATTTTTTTTTCTTCTCACGACAGAGTCGTTGGTTTGACTCGACATTGCGAAGCTGTCTAGCCCAGCGGGTGGCGATACCTCCAGAGTTCTCGCGCATCTCAAGATTTATGTCTGCTCCCGAGGCTCGCGGCACTACGTGGCCTACGCTCTTTCGCAATAAGAGCCGCACTTTAATTGGCAGTAGCCACCTTTCAATAGCAGCGCACGTTGATGTAGCAGGATCAATGTGTGTACCTTTCTGCCGCGTTATAAAGTGTCTACTATGTAGCTGGTACAAGATCGGCGATAATGAGTGAAATCCGCGATAACGATACGGCAATATCTAGGCCACTCTCGCAATCTTTTTCATCACCAGTCATAAATAATAGAAAAAAAAATAAAATAAAATGCTACCCGTTAAAATCATCTTTCGCAGGGTCACGTAAAAAAAAACGTGTGGACTTTGCAGTGACAGCCGATTTATCGTTTTAGTTCAAGACGATGAGATCCACAGATGACTTTAGAAGAAACAAAGATGGAAGTCCTCACTGTGAGAGAGAGAGAAAAAACGCGACGGGGACACAGGGGGGACGAGCCTGGTGTGTAATTAGCCTTTTGTAACTCGTCCATTAATCATGGTAGACCTGACCGTGTGTAGACGTCTGCCGGTCGCGTGGGGACCCACAGACGCATAGTTTTTAGAATGTAAACGATACAATATATACGCATCATCTCGTTAGGGCAAAGAAAAATTAATTGGGCAACGTTTATTAATGTTTACAATGTAGTAGAAATATTGGATGATGATAAAGCACGTTGGAGTAAAGGATGGATGTTCGTTGGCCGATAACGATAAGGACGACGATAGAGACGAAGATAGAGAGACGTAGATGGAAAAGGGACTCGGATTGAATTTAAAGCCCGTGGTTCTCCTCTCTCGCCCTCGCAATTGGAAAACTATCACGCCGGATAGTCGTCGAATGATTTTCTTTTTTTCCTACGGCTCGTAAACGTTAACGAAGGACGCCTGGGAATTTTCCGCACTGTGGCCGAGAGCACCAGTAGTCGGGGCTTTGCTCACCGTGCGGTTTCACGCAGTGGCCATCGAGAAATCTAGAAATGCACTCGGCGCGAGCGACCGAGAGAATAGATCGGCAGAGGAATCGGTTGAAGAAAGAACGAGAGAGAAACCCGTGGATTTTTCTCACACGCGGCGTGCGTCTGCAATAACGAAATGCCCCCAGGGCATAAGGTATCGATCGGTTGCACCGCGCCGGATAGCCGCAACCGATCTACCGCACGACCAACGACGAGCCTCGCAACTTGGAATTATCCCGATGTCCCTTGATTGATGTGATTGTCGTTAGACGTTGTTAGAGAAAACCGGTATTCGTTACGTCCGGCGAGAGAGCAGCAGCAGCAGCAACAGCCACGGGTTCTATCGAGTAGCAGACCGGCGCACAACGTATCGATCGTCCAACCGATTCGATCCTCCCCGAGTCACCACCGACAGTAAACTTCAAATACGAATCATCAACGTGGCTCCAAGTACGTCGCAACACAACATCCAGCTGAATAATAGTTACCGATAATATTTATATTTAAATCGTTTCAATTTTTATCTATGATTTAATATGTAGCAGTCTCCGCAATCTCAGCAATGAATGTACAAAAAGAATCAATGATGTCTAAAGACATGTGTACTATAAACGGTGATCAGGTAAGGAGATTAATTGCTCGTTTTACAGCTACCGATACTACCGATCTAGGATACGTTTTTCTCGCATTTGACCTCTCGAACATCGCCAGATGATACCTTCAACTTTCTACAGGTGCAATACGACCGAAGTTTCACCTAACGTATGAAAGCCATGCCGATTTACTGGAACGCTATTAGAAATTATGAGTGTGTCGTTAGTAAACCGAATATTACAAAGTCTGTTTAACTCTACCAAGATCACAAGGCTGAAGCAGACATTCCAAGACGAAGTTGGACACAAGAATTTCCGACTTCACGATGCCGCCACTTAAGTGTCCTTCGAACGGCTCCATAATACCGGTTACGTTCATTATGCAATCTTACCGATCGACGCTCGTTGATCTTCACTCTCTCACTCTCGGCAAGGATCGGTTTGATGGTCACCGATATGACCGTTTAAACGTCTCAACGACTGACGTTGGATCTAAAAAGGAGCTACTTCCTCGTGGCGTCGTAAATCATAAAGAATTACCGATCATAATAGGTGTCAGCGTAATTGAAGAACGGTCATGGAATATGACGTTCCGAATCGGCAGATCCTGTCAGTCTTTGATAAAGGCTACGATGCTTTATCGACCGAATTTATTATCGTAAGTATAACGCAAGAGAGGATCGAGCGAGTTGCAGCGATGCGAGGCGAACGAATTCGCGCGCACCGAGTACGTAATCGATATCGACGAGGCTGGTACACGCTGAGCAAGTACGTATACCTCATCGCGGAGGTATACACCGACGAATCGAACTGGAGACGGCCGATTGGCTTTCAAGGCACGATCTGACCTAAAACCGAGCACGGCACAGTTCGACGTTCGATTCGCTTCCCCCTGTCTACCTCGTCCCGCGTCCCGTGTCGTTACCGCTGGCGTTCGACACGTTCATATACCGCCCAAGTCTGCGCGGCGACGGAATATGAGCCTGATGCCATGTGAGCTTGTAGTACGTATGACTGAGAGGTATGACACATAGGAAGGGATTATAGCTGAGTATCGTGAACGATTCTGCTGCTCGGTTTCTTCGTGGCTCTTGCTTGACTCGGGAATATCTCGTCGTTTAGAAAAACGTTGATTTCACTCGAGCGTCGCGGCGGTCTCGTCCCAGGGCTGCGGAATGGTGACATGCTGTACATCGCCGCATATACCAACGACGTGAGCGCGCGCGTGTCGCCGATCGCCGCTTGCATTGTACCCCACATACCGATCGCGACGTCCCGTATATATCCCGTTAACGAGCCCGCGACGACTACCGTTTCATCGCATCGCTTGTATGTATCGCGTACGCGCATCAGCACTACGGGCCTATCGTTCTCATCACCTCGTCTCGTCTCATCCGACATCAGAATTTCGACTGATTTCTATGTGGCGACATGGAAACATACCGGTGTGAAATTAAAAAAATTGTTCTTGAACGAAGCGTGAGAAGTAGTTGTATTCTGTGATAGCATGACGCGCTAATTTTGAATGCTTTGTTTTAAAAAATTTTACGGAATAGCGTACAATTTTTTATGTGAAATATTTTGTTATCCTTAGAGTCACTTATTTGTCAATCGTTATGGGTATCCTCCCCTAATACTAGTAAAAATTTATATAAAACAGTTGCTGTCTGGCGAAACTAGATTCTTGTCAAAACTAATTAAATTTTTCTGGTAGCGTTTATGTTTATAGCAAATTTACAGAATAACAATTTGTGATGATTATAGGATTTTTTTTCGAATTGAAAAAATCGACGGGCTGTCTTATTAGAAAAAACAATAGATCAAGTGATTCTCGTACATCCATTCCCACAATATCACCAAAAGCTGCAAGGAACTTAAACGCGGTCATCAAAAAACGCAAATAGGAAGTAACGGCATTGCAAAGGGCGGCACAGCAGTTGGATTATAAAATATTTGCGGTAATAAAAAACGTGGAAGGGTGCGGATATATGTATACGCAGAAAGAGCAAAGAACAAACACTCTTGAATTTCAAAAGCGTTTTTTTAATAGAAAATTTACAGAATAACAATTTGTGGCGATTATTCTATCTTATTGGACTTGAAAAAATCGTCTTAGCAAAATCAAGTGATTCTCAGTGATCTATTCGCAAAATATCATTAAAAAGCATCAAGGAAGTTAGACGCCAAATAAAACGAAGATCGAAAGTAACGGCATTGCAAAGGGCGGCATTTGGATTATAAAATATCTGCGGTAGTCGAATGGAAAGGAAGGGCGAGGAGATATGTATACAAGGAAGGAGCGAAGAAGTCAGATCGAAGCGGGTAGCGCACTTATGTTTATAGCAAATTTACAGAATAACAATTTGTGATGATTATAGGATCTTTTTCGAAGTTAAAAAATCTACAGGCTGTCTTATTAGAAAAAACAATAGATCAAGTGATTCTCGTACATCCATTCCCACAATATCACCAAAAGTTGCAAGGAACTTAAACGCGGTCATCGAAAAACGCAAATAGGAAGTAACGGCATTGCAAAGGGCGGCACAGCAGTTGGATTATAAAATATCTGCGGTAGTCAAAACAGTGGAAGGGCGCGGATATATGTATACAAAGAAAGATCAAAGAACAAATATTCCAGAATTTCAAAAGTTTTGTGTTTTTATACCAAGTTTACAGAATAACAATTTGTGTTTATTCTATCTTTTTCGACTTGACAAAATCATCTTAGCAAAATCAAGTGATTCTCGGTGATCTATTCGCAAAATATCATTAAAAAGCATCAAGGAAGTTAGACGCCAAATAAAACGAAGATCGAAAGTAACGGCATTGCAAAGGGCGACATTTGGATTATAAAATATCTGCGGTAGTCGAATGGGTGGAAGGGCGCGGATATATGTATACAAAGGAAGATCAAAGAACAAATATTCCAGAATTTCAAAAGCGTTTTTTTTTTAATACCAAATTTACAGAATAACAATTTGTGGCGATTATTCTATCTTTTTCGACTTGAAAATATCGTCTTAGCAAAATCAAGTGATTCTCAGAGATCCATTCGCACAATATGTCCAAAAAGCATTAAGGAAGTTAGACGCCAAAAAAACGAAGATCGGAAGTAACGGCATTGCAAAGGGCGGCATTTGGATTATAAAATATCTGCGTTAGTCGAATGGGTGGAAGGTCGCGGATATATGTATACAAAGAAAGATCAAAGAACAAACACTCTTGAATTTCAAAAGCGTTTTTTTAATAGAAAATTTACAGAATAACAATTTGTGGCGATTATTCTATCTTATTGGACTTGAAAAAATCGTCTTAGCAAAATCAAGTGATTCTCAGTGATCCATTCGCACAATATCACTAAAAAGCATCAAGGAAGTTGGACGCCAAAAAAAACGAAGATCAAAAGTAACGGCATTGCAAAGGGCGGCATTTGGATTATAAAATATCTGCGGTAGTCGAATGGAAAGGAAGGGCGAGGAGATATGTATACAAGGAAGGAGCGAAGAAGTCAGATGGAAGCGGGTAGCGCACGTATCGTCTTCGTATGCACCCGATTGCCGAGTCTCACTCCCCATATATACGTTTATACTGCTGGCGAGCTTGAAGGGGTTGAGTTGGTGTGTTGGCGCGAGACTGCACTCGTGGTCTCGCACACGCGTGAGAGTGCGAGGGAGAGAAAAGCCTCACGACGTTGGTCCCAGCGTTCCGCGCCGCACCGAGAATGCGGTTATGATAATGCAATGGCCACCGTGCTACGCAAGGATTCTCCGGACTCTTCCTCCTGTGAGAGAGTGCAGCATCCCGCTGACTCTCAAAAGACCTACCTCTCGATCACGATTTCTACACGTAGCCCCACCGCGTACACTTGTCAGACACTAACAACTCGCGACTTATTATACCTCCAATGCCCTCTCTACCTTTTGTACAGTGTATAGGATAGCATTTACCCATATTCAACACGCGATTATGGATATATCCTATGCATTAATACCCGGACAAAGTTGCAATCGTTTTGGTCCGTGACATAGCGACCGTTGAGGGTAGGATTGCCGCATAAAACGTTCACGAATCGACGCCATGGTGGCACACGATATCGTCGTGACCCTCCCGGAAATAAATACCATCCGGACCATTAAACATCAAGCGTGCCGGTGATTCTGATTCGGGTTTCGGTTTATCTCGCTCTTTCTTGGATCCTCGAAGGTTTCTAGCTCGATTCGAGATAGGAAAATTGAGGAGAACGGCAAAGGAAGGCATTATACCCCATGTCTAGCGATATAAGACACCGCAAGACCGAGGGAAGAGCCGTTCGAGCGAGAAAGAATGAGACAGCCGGGGACAAACGGAGAGGAAAGTCCGTCCAAAGACTGAGTAACCTCCGAGCCACTGGGTGGTTTTTAAATAATTCCACTATTTCCATGCATATTGCAGGAAACAATTACAAGTGTAATTGCTAATAGAAGATTCCAGACGAGGCCAGGTTTATCTGCTCGGTGCCGCTTGGGTTCAGGGCTCGTACTCGACTTTCTCTCTTTCTCTCTTGGCCCTCCTATTATCGCCCTTATCTCTTTCTTCTGCCTTCTCTCTTTCTTTTTCTCTCTCACTCTCGCAGAAATCTCAGACGTTGCCGAGATACGCGCCTTGAGTTTCGTTACTCAAGCCTCAGACAAATCTCTACCCACGCGTCCTTTCCACACCAGCCCAACGAAAAAGGGACCAAGATTCTTCATCCTTACGGGTATAAATTGCCTGGACGGATCAACACTCGCTAATTAGACTGTTTGATGGACAATTCATAGACTCTGTCGTGTAATCCTTTTCCTTAGGGGCATCACATTACTGGAAGGCTTAAAATTAAATGAAAAAATGCAAATATATTCAAATCATTATTTTTCTTTACTTTTCGGGTAGTGTCGAAACTTAGACTCTAGATAGACTCTCAGTCTTAAATACTCCAAGTCCTGGAAAAATTGACACCGACTTCTTTACGAAATCACAATAATATGTATGTAACATAATATACACGTACTTTTTAATATTTTTTATCATTATAATTATGGTTATTTCCACACCAGCCCAACAAAAAAGGGACTGAGATTCTTCATCCTTACGGGTATAAATTGCCTGGACGGATCAACACTCGCTAATTAGACTGTTTGATGGACAATTCATAGACTCTGTCATGTAATCCTTTTCCTTAGGGGCATCACATTACTGGAAGTCTTAAAATGAAATGAAAAAATGCAAATATATTCAAATCATTTTTTTTTCTTTACTTTTTGGGTAGTGTCGAACCTTGGACTCTAAATAGCATCTCATAGTCTCAAATAGTCCAAGTTCTGGAAAAATTGACACCGACTTCTTTACGAAATCACAATAATATGTATGTAACATAATATACATGCACTTTTTAATGATACTAAGAGTAAGCGGACTCGGGTGCTTAAGCGCCCGAGTCTCTTTATATAAGTTTTGACATTTGACATAAACAAAAAAAAATGAATGCATGATATTAGTCCCGATCGCAGTGTGACTGACTGACGACACCTCCGACCAATGACAGCACAAATAAAACGATGACAATGACTGCGATATTTTCGATATTTTCGAGATATCTCGAGCCACCAACTTTTTAAAAGAGGATTTTTTAATCATTATAATTATGGTTATCTGTGATTTGTATTATTGAGACCACGTACGTTAATTAAATAAGATTTCAAAGTGTTACAATTTGTTAGATTTTACCGGCACATTTCAATTAGTCTATAAACGAATCTTTCTGAGAATCTGAGATTGCTCTTTGAATCAAAAATCGCGAAGGGAATGTGGGACAGTGAGTTTCAAGTTTGGGTTCGGTTTTTATGGATTCTCTCCCAGAACTTTCCGAGACCATCGGCCAGATTCTTGCGTACAATTATTTTCCATATTCTTGCCCAGACCATTTTCTTCCGCCCACATAGATACGTCCAAAAAATTCGTTACTACCGAAACATTATATTTTCTCTAAAGCGACGTTAAACTAAAAGAACAAAAAAAAATTGGCATTCAGTGAACAAAGGCTTGAAGTTAATGACGAGAGCCAGTGTGTTAACGGCAAAGGTTTCACTTTGTAGTGGGTACAGTAAACGAGAGAAAAATTCGAGTTTTTATTCGAGCGATGAAGAAAATAAGGCTTCGAGTGCGTCGGTGCAGAGCAAAGCTGACGGCGGTAACGTTAACGGCTCGCGTCATGGTAGCTTTGTGGTCTCGACACCGCGCTTTATAACGATATATCGATATCAGGTTTCCTCGGTAACGGGGAAACGAACAGGGCTAGACTGTCGAGAAGTCTCGTTCTTTTACTCTGGAAAACTGGTAAGAGCAAAGAACGTCGAGGCGCGTGCAGCTCGGCGACGGCGTCACTAGCGACGGGTAAAAGCGAAGGCGAAGCAACGACAACGACGACGACGATGGTCCGTTGTGTAGTATAAGGGCAGGCAGGAAGTTGAGCGGGCGGATGAGAGCGAGCCAGAGCTAGCTTGAACGAGGCAGAGCGAGGAGGGAAAAAATCAAGCAAATTGGTATGCAGCACACAACAACCAACCGAGAGGGATAGAGGGGGACGCGAGGCTGATGGTTGTGCTGGGACGCGGGGGTGCGGGTTAGGCCAGCCGTACAGAAGCAGCAGAAGCAGCAGAAGCAGAAGCAGCAGCAGCAGCAGCAGCAGCAGTCGTAGCAAGCAGTAGTGGTAGCAGCTAGGGGTTCCAACTCCAGAGGGTGCGGGATCAATACTCTCTCGTCTTCTTCTCTTCCTGCTCCACGTACCCACTTCTTTTACTTTTTTTCTTTTCACTCTCTGAAAACAAGAATCTTCTTATTCGTATTCCTTTCTGTTTAACGGATGAAATTTTAAACATAGTATCTCCAAAGGATTTTCTTAAATAATGTAAAAGTTGGCTCGTTCTCCATCAGCTTTCCATCCGTTCTCCAAGGTTGTTATGATCTTCGGTTCGATTTTCCAAGATCTGCATTAAGTTAATGGCATTAATTTGGAGATTCATCCGAATTAGGGATTTCGGAAAATCTGACGTGGTTTATTGTATTGAAAAGATATTGTGGATTAGGATAGATTGATGTTAGAGAGATTATGGATATCAACTAATCTTAGCTATTTGGCATTGTGGTTAGTTAGTACAATTAATTAAGGGTTAACTGATATATCTGACTAACCGATTGGTAAAGCCAACTAATTGGAATAGATGAGGTCAGCTATAGCTACACTGAAAAAAAAAAGATTAGCCTTGTTAAGATGTTGGTTGAAAATTTTACCAAGGAAAAATTTGTAGGCGTAACCACGTTATTGATTAGACGTACTAAATAATTGATTGTCTTACCAAATCCTTGGTTATGTTAACCAATAACTTGGTCGAGCCTACCAAATTTTCTTGATAACATGTTTTTTGTAACACGTGCATGAACAGCGGTGCTTTTCATGGCAGTTTTGCGGGCCGAAAGTGGCTAGTTTCATAGCAGTGTTGAAACGATACGTTGGCGCATGCGCAGTTCGCGATTCGTTCACTTTCGACCCGGCTGTTTCACTTTCGACCCTAGGGTGGAAAGTTGGTAACCTCACTTTTCACTGTTCGTCCCGCAAAACTACCATTCAAAGCACCACTATTCATGCACTTGTTACAAAAAGTATGGTGTTCAACACGGGCCAAAATTGGCGTTTACGACTCGTGTGATTGCAGCCTTCGCTTCGCTCGGACGGCAAACCTCACACTCGTCGCAATCGCCAACTTTCGGCCCTTGTTGCACAATATACTATTATTTCACTCAGTGCGTAGAACGCGGTTTTACGCACGCTTCGCGTGCGTCAAACGTCGTTTACACACCTCGTGAAATAAAATTTTGTACGATACTCATGCGAAAAACGTTTTCTTAACTCGCCTTCGGCTCGTGCTGCAAATTCGCACTCGTCAGAAAAAGTTTTTTCGCACTCGTATCGTAATGTACTAATAACTAAGTTTTTGGTAGTTGTACCCAACTCTTTTTCTGAAACACTTGATGTTTGCCTCGACTAACTCTCTTTTTTCAACTAATTATTTAACTTTGTGTATCATTGAAGTTTAACAATGTTGACACAAACTGCGGCAAGATTCAGACGAAATCGTATCTGCTAATTTATTTCTTGCCATTGCGTTGAAAACTTGTGAAGGTGCAGCGCACTACATTACAGAAACATTAAGCATGCACGTGTTCTTAGGCTCAGAAGATTCAACCTTCCAATTCATGAAAACAATAGGCTGTGTAGTTTGGCCGTTGGTCCGCATGACCAGTGAATCCCGAATTGCGGCTTGCGACAGAAGCAGACTTGTGTTACCACACGTAGCCAACATTTCCCGTAGCCGAGTCGCTAATATAATTAGGATATTCACACGGGAAGCTTGCACACCGAAGCCACCGACGGATTAACGAGGCGTATCCTCCGGGAATGTCGAGACTGTGCCGAGTGTCGAGTTCCCCCTTCGAAATACCGGCAACTATATCCTACAAGCCTTTCTCTCCCATCAGCCACCGAGCAAAGGGGTTGAAAATTCGCATCGGCCCCCCAAAACTTCTATATCGTTACGCTAAATAGATCATTAACTACCCTTGCGAATATTTGCACGCATTACGTTCTTTAATACTCTTCTCGTCAGAATTTCTGTTTCCTATCCACAGACAATTGTCTGTCGCTGACGTCTCGTATGAAAATACGTAGGATAAACGTTGGATTCAAAAGTTCAAGACGGGAAAAGTGCCAGATTATTGCTAAAGATGGTGGGGGTAGTTGGACAGGGTTTGAAGAGAAAGTCAGGGACAGAATAACTGCTCGGTCGGTCACGTACCGGGTTAATGCAGCGTGGAGGAAAGTCTCCAGCTTTATTAAGTCGTTTCGTCAAGGAGCGCGTAAGAACGCCGGACCTCCGCCTCGCTCGCTGCCGCAAGGGCGAAGGGTTCGAAGAAATTAAGTACGGAGACGTCTCTAAGCCAATTTTTCAGTAAAACTTTCAACATTTTTTAGAAACCCTCATTCTACGTCTAGAGAATTTTATTTTTAAGAATTTCGTAATCTTAAGAGACATCAGCATTGAATTAGATCGTAAAAGACATATTATAAATGTTAAAAATGGAATAAGTTTGAATTAAAAATTGGATTACACAATTATTTACTAATTATTGAGGCGTTTATTTGTACCGGGGTATGAAAAAATCAAGATTTTGAATTAATTTCAAGATCTGAATTTAATAACTTTATTTATTTCTGCGAAATCTGATTTTATCGTGAGCCAAATTTACCAGATGTGAAAAAAAAAATACAGATTATCTTATTTTCTAGTTAATTCGATACGCTTAAGCTGCGAATGATTTTGAAATTCCACTGAAAAAGAAGTAAGGCCCACTTGAATAAAAACGTCACATCTCATTAGCATTAAGACAATCAGTGTGAAAAATTGGAAGCCGCCAAGTGATATCCTGTTGGTTGACCCGGCGTCGTCACGACGGAAGTCGCCGGGCGACTGAAAAGGCGAACTGTTACTCAGATCGACGAATATAATTTCATTGCGAAACAATAAGCCAACGGCGCAAATGCAGTCCAATGACGATTAGGTATGACGAGACGAGTTCACGGCTGCCGGTGAAGGGGTTGCCACTTCCGGTTATATATATCTCATCGATCAAGGTCACGTTCTTGCGATTTATGCTGTAGAATAATTTCTTCTTTCATACACTGTTAAAAATATTTTGAAAATTAATATATGTATTGGAAATTATTTTTCAGATACTGTATATTAAATTTCATTTAATATATCTATATATTAAATGAAATTTAAATTAATATTCATACTAAATACTTCATAAAACTTGTGTTTATAATATAATTATTGGAATTTTACGACATATCTGTATATTAAATTAAATTTAATATTATTAATTTAAAGAATATTAAATTTATTTATTATATACTATATAATTATTTATGTATATTATATATTATATTATATAATATATATAAATTTATATATTATATAAATATATAAATATATATATAATATATTATATAATATATATGGTTATATATTATATATTATTTATTATTAATTAAATAATATTTAGAATTTAAGAATATTAATTTTTTAATAATTTTTTTGTATATTAATTAACATTTGTGTATTAAATTTAATATACGCGTATCCGCAAAAAAACTTCCAATACTTTATATTAATTTTCATACAAAAATTTCTGACAGTGTATATAACATATACCTGTGCAGTCTTATACCCTTAAAATTCATCTTTATTGCATTTCCTGTGACTCTAAAAAATTATCGAGACGACAGATGGTTGGCGCCTGGTTCAGAAAGTATTGTCAACCACATTGGGCTTGTATTGTATTCCTGAAAAGGGAACCGAGGTGCACAGACAAATCTATGGTTATAGGGATTATATCAGTGCAATAAATAATAATAATAATTGGTCGTACGTGTTCGTTGAAGGTGACGTTATGATTAGACAAACTCATCTTTAGTTCGTAGGGTAGGATGTGAATTTTTACGACAACTTTTTCGTTCTCTGTACCGAATATCCCAAATTTGAATCATGTATGATGATTTCATTTTTTATGACTTTTTTATTAGTAAAACTTTTACTGTGTGCTAAGAATGCGTTACAAATATAATCGCAACTAAAAGTTGGATTTGAGGTAAAATTAAATATTTCGGGACACAAGAAAAATGTAAATGAAATTACAGCCATCAATGATACTGAATGTATTAATTTTTAAATAAAAATAATGTCGGGAATTTATTGATGAATTGGTTAAAATTATTATAAACTTTTTCTTTCCAACGCGAGGAATTCGGAGCTTTTTCGGAATACGTATTATTTTTATACGGTTCTTGTGTAGGATTTTCAATGTTCATTTTTTTATTCGGAAAAAATGTTCAAAGAGTCGTTTATTTTATATATAATACAATCATTGAACGGTCGCATATTATGTATAAGAAGTTCTAGCATCATTAAATACAACATCTCATAAAAAGAGCCTTGAAAAAATCTTAAAAACAGGTATGACAGAAAACTCAAAAAAAAAAAAAATGTAAAACTCATGTTTGCATTCTGAAAAATCACATTTTTCAGAATGGTAAGACAAACTCCAGCGAATCCTAATTATCTGAAAAAATTAATTTAAAGCTGAGTATAATTTGATTACATATGCAAAGGATAACATTTTTTATATTACATCTCACGACAGATTCACGGTCAATGACTGGAGCATTCACCTGCGACGTATTTTTCAATCGTATCGTAAGATGTCCCAGCGAGTGTCGTTTAGTTTCGTGAAACCCAGCCATGAGTCCTCACAAATTACAAGCTCGGTTGTTCAATTACAGCCATCAATAATACTGAGCGTATTGATTTTTAAATAAAAATAATGTTGGAAATTTATTGATGAATTGGCTAAAATTATTATAAACTTTTATACGGTTCTTGTGTAGGATTTTCAATGTTCATTTTTTTTAATTCTGAAAAAATGTTCAAAGAGTCGTTTATTTTATATATAATACAATCATTGAACGGTCGCATAATATGTATAAGAAGTTCCAGCATCATTAAATACAACATCTCATAAAAAGAGCCTTGAAAAAAATCTTGAATACAGGCATGACAGAAAACTCAAAAAAAAAAAAATGTAAAACTCATGTTTGCATTCTGAAAAATCACATTTTTCAGAATGGCAAGACAAACTCCAGCGAATCCTAATTATCTGAAAAAATTAATTTAAAGCTGAGTATAATTTGATTACATATGCAAAGGATAACATTTTTTATATTACATCTCACGACAGATTCACGGTCAATGACTGGAGCATTCACCTGCGACGTATTTTTCAATCGTATCGTAAGATGTCCCAGCGAGTGTCGTTTAGTTTCGTGAAACTCAGCCATGAGTCCTCACAAATTACAAGCTCGGTTGTTCAATTACAGCCATCAATAATACTGAGCGTATTGATTTTTAAATAAAAATAATGTTGGAAATTTATTGATGAATTGGCTAAAATTATTATAAACTTTTATACGGTTCTTGTGTAGGATTTTCAATGTTCATTTTTTTTAATTCTGAAAAAATGTTCAAAGAGTCGTTTATTTTATATATAATACAATCATTAAACGGTCGCATATTATGTATAACAAGTTCCAGCATCATTAAATACAACATCTCATAAAAAGAGCCTTGAAAAAAATCTTGAATACAGGCATGACAGAAAACTCAAAAAAAAAAAAAAATGTGAAACTCATGTTTGCATTCGGAAAAATCACATTTTTCAGAATGGCAAGACAAACTCCAGCGAATCCTAATTATTTAAGAAAATTAATTTAAAGCTGAGTATAATTTGATTACATATGCAAAGGATAACATTTTTTATATTACATCTCACGACAGATTCACGGTCAATGACTGGAGCATTCACCTGCGACGTATTTTTCAATCGTATCGTAAGATGCCCCAGCGAGTGTCGTTTAGTTTCGTGAAACCCAGCCATGAGTCCTCACAAATTACAAGCTCGGTTGTTCAATTACAACCATCAATAATACTGAGCGTATTGATTTTTAAATAAAAATAATGTTGGAAATTTATTGATGAATTGGCTAAAATTATTATAAACTTTTATACGGTTCTTGTGTAGGATTTTCAATGTTCATTTTTTTTTATTCTGAAAAAATGTTCAAAGAGTCGTTTATTTTATATATAATACAATCATTGAACGGTCGCATATTATGTATAAGAAGTTCTAGCATCATTAAATACAACATCTCATAAAAAGAGCCTTGAAAAAATCTTAAAAACAGGTATGACAGAAAACTCAAAAAAAAAAATGTAAAACTCATGTTTGCATTCTGAAAAATCACATTTTTCAGAATGGCAAGACAAACTCCAGCGAATCCTAATTATTTAAGAAAATTAATTTAAAGCTGAGTATAATTTGATTACATATGCAAAGGATAACATTTTTAATATTACATCTCACGACAGATTCACGGTCAATGACTGGAGCATTCACCTGCGACGTATTTTTCAATCGTATCGTAAGATGTCCCAGCGAGTGTCGTTTAGTTTCGTGAAACCCAGCCATGAGTCCTCACAAATTACAAGCTCGGTTGTTCACGTGGTATCCGACAACAAAAAGGTCCCACTCACGTTGGCTAGATATTATGAATTCTTATTTAACCGAAGAGGTAAAATATTAGATAGTAGGGTGAGTCTCTACGTATATAGCGGGTCCACCAAATGGCCATAAATAAGATTTCACCGCGTAATACGTAATATCGCGTGCCGCTCTGTGCTCGTCCTACTATCCCTCCCCATTGTACTTTTATCTTTATTCATTTCGCATAGTTTTATCGTCGAGCCAAAGTTCCAACGCTCGTCCCATGGCTCTTCACGTTCTCCCGGTGCTTGGGTCGCGAACCATCAGGGAGTTGAAACCGCACCGCACCTCGTCGCCGCATTTACAAACTCGTGTTTCGTTCTTTATCTCATTCGGTTGCTCAGTCTCTGACTCTGTCTCCTGCAAGATTTGCCCTGAAGTTAACTGCCCGCGTAAAAATAATGATGTCAAATTGAGATCTCAAATCGACATATGTCAAAAAGTGCCATTTTTGAGATGCGTTAAGAGAAAATATCTTAGAAAATTTCAAAGGGATTTTGAGATCAATTTGATATCACGTGTACTGATACCACATTACAATGTGATGTCAATATTCGTGATATGCACAATTGATTTTGATCTTTCAAATGTACTATTAAATTTCAGCGCAATAATTGAGCTCAGATTAGTAAAAAAAACTTGGTATCAAACCGATCTCAAAATGGCTTTGAAATTTTCTAAGATATTTTGTGTTGAGGCGTCTCAAAAATGGCACTTTTTGAGATATGTCAATTTATGATCACAATTTGACATCATTATTTTTACGCGGGTGAGGCGCACTTTCGTCATATAAAAAAAACAAATTCTAGCAAATTAAAGAGTCCGATTTCTTATTGATAACCTGCGGAAAAACAAGAAGAACATCTTTAATATGAACCACATTTTCGATTTGTAAAGCCATTTGCTTATCTTTCGGATTAATTTGACTCTCGTAATTGTGATTATATTCAAGATTCTGACAACAAAACGCAGCGAAACCATCACGAACATTTCTTCATTCAGAAACCGGTCTTAAGGGTTTATTTGAATTAAATATGGGATCTATTTGAAATACATGCAATTTTATTAATTTCAAATAAATATTATTAATGCGATTTATTTGTATGCGAGAAAATTCTAATAAATTCTTATTAGAATAAGAATATAATGATAGAGATAAGAATATATAAAATAGATATAATAGATATAAGAATATAATATAATAATTATTATAGAATATAATAATAATTCTTGATCGTAATAAAATCCTATTAGGCTGGCAATGAAATAAATTTCTTCTTTAAATGCTACCATAATAAAATATATTTCATTCAAATAAATAGTATAGATTTCAATAATTGGAATAAAATTTCATTGATTTCAAATAGACCCTGTATTTAATTTAAATAAACCCATTAGACAAATTTCTTTGGGTGTATGATTGAAATAGGGGAAAATCAGTTGACTAATGAGCTAACCAGGCATTTTTTAGTATAAAAAATCGGGAGTTTGTTGATGTTATGAAGAGTGACATAATTCTCACATATTGAGTCCTCTGTAATGATGTAAAAAAATGTGTCATGAGTATTTTGAGAATTCAATCAGGAGTTCATTATTTTTTTCAAAATATTTTATTATATTAATCTCATTAATCTAACTTAAGGGGATGGAGTCAGGTAAAAAAAATTGATTTTGGAAATTCGATATCATGCAAATCCTATTGCATATAAAAATACCCAACGCACTATATTGTTGATACTCAATTAAAGGATTATTTACTGTCGTCTGACTTGCATATGCTTTTAAATATTATCTTAAGCAAAGATCTTAGGTTTTCCATTCCGCGCATGATTCAGATCAAACTACTAACCAGATTGGAATGGTTGACGTCTCATTTTCTGCTTCATGAACAGATACACCGGCTAAATGGAGCAAATGTTAATAAAATGTAATATTTTTTAAGTAACATAATTATTAATAAATAAATTTTATGCTATTTTCTAAATCAGTGATTAACTTTGCTTTCAGAATGAAAAAAAATAGTTTGCTCCATTTAGCCGGTGTATCTTTTCATGAAGAAGAAAATGAGACGTCAATGATTCCAATCTGTCTAGTAGTTTGATCTGAATCATGCGCAGAATGGAAAACCTAAGAACTTTGCTTAAGATAATATTGAAAAGCATATGCAAGTCAGACGACAGTAAAAAAAATTCTTTCATCGAGCACCAACAATATAGTGCATTGGGCATTTTTATATGCAATAGGATTTGGATCATATCGAATTTCCAAAATCAATTTTTTTGACCTGACTCCCTCCCCTTAAGGGTTAGTCAGATTGGAATGGTTGACGTCTCATTTTCTTCTTCATGAAAATATACACCGGCTAAATGGAGCAAACTTTTTTTTTTTCATTCTGAAAGCAAAGTTAATAACGGATTTAGAAAATAGCATAAAATTTATTTATTAATAATTATGTCACTTAAAAAATATAACCTTTTATTAACATTTGCTCCATTTAGCCGGTGTATCTTTTCATGAAGAAGAAAATGAGACGCCAACCATTCCAATCGGCCTAGTAGTTTGATCTGAATCATGCGCAGAATGGAAAACCTAAGAACTTTGCTTAAGATAATATTGAAAAGCATATGCAAGTCAGACGACAGTAAAAAAAATTCTTTCATCGAGCACCAACAATATAGTGCATTGGGCATTTTTATATGCAATAGGATTTGGATGATATCGAATTTCCAAAATCAATTTTTTTGACCTGACTCCCTCCCCTTAAGGGTTAGTCAGATTGGAATGGTTGACGTCTCATTTTCTTCTTCATGAAAATATACACCGGCTAAATGGAGCAAACTATTTTATTTTCATTCTGACAGCAAAGTTAATCACGGATTTAGAAAATAGCATAAAATTTATTTATTAATAATTATGTCACTTAAAAAATATAACCTTTTATTAACATTTGCTCCATTTAGCCGGTGTATCTTTTCATGAAGAAGAAAATGAGACGCCAACCATTCCAATCGGCCTAGTAGTTTGATCTGAATCATGCGCAGAATGGAAAACCTAAGAACTTTGCTTAAGATAATATTTAAAAGCATATGCAAGTCAGACGACAGTAAAAAATTCTTTCATCGAGCACCAACAATATAGTGCATTGGGCATTTTTATATGCAATAGGATTTGGATGATATTGAATTTCCAAAATCATTTTTTTTTACCTGACTCCCTCCCCTTAAAAACAAGCGAATTTTATTTAAAAAATTTTATGTCTGTGAAATACTGTCAAAGTTTTATCAGGCATAAGCGTCTCGACCCCAAGTATTAAGTTAAAATTAATGTGGTCACCTTAAGACGATTTTTCTTTTCTAGATATATAGACACATGGATTTTTCGAAAATGTAACCGTGCAAAGTAAACGCCTGTGTGGGAACCGCGATGCTACTTCGTCAGAGGCTGACGTGCTGAAGAGGTGACGATGCGAGAACAGAATCGCGGGCGCACAGAAACAGCTAACGAGGCATCATTCAGACTTGGAATTGCGCGACGACGGGTAAAGGCGTTGCGACGCCCTCGAGCTAGAACCAATGTATATTTTCCTGCCTCTGACTTCTGCGATGCGACACGACAACCCCCCCGACTCTCCACCCGCTGCGTGTGTCACGCTACTGCGAAAATTCGCATAAATATGCAAACTCGTGCTCCCCGGAGAATGTAGGACCAACCGAAAAAAATGTTCCATTCGATACCCACATATATATATACGTAGTATGCGTATATATAGTTACATCTATGTCGCAGTCGCTCATTCGTCCAGAGACATTGGTTTCTTTTTTTTTTTTAGATTTACTTACACTCGTTACTTTCAATTTGATTTTATTTATAAGATAACAATTATTTTTTAAAGGCAAACAAAAATTTCGTCTTTTCCTATGTTGATTTCTTTTCTCAAAATTCGTTCCATGCAAAAAGTACTTTTTACTCCCGACTGTCAAAATGGCAAAAAAAATCGGGTGTATGGGTTTTTGAAATGCACTTTGGCTACTTGTAAAACATTGATATATCCATTTTTTACAAGCAGGCAAGTCGATAAGTAAACAAATGCTTCAAGCGCAGCGACATGATATTAAATAAATAATTTATTGAAAAATTGTATTTTGAAGTAACGGAAAAATGTCAAAGTCCGGTTATGTAAAAATGTACGACGTGTGAAATATGCTGCAATCTTCTATTTCCCAACAGTCACATGTCTCAGTGACAATTGTCATCGAGATATTGCGGCGAAGCTTCGCCAAGTAATATTATTACCGCTACTTTGCTATTTCGCGGTTACTGCCGATTTTTTTTCCATAAGGCTATAGTGGCTGTGGCAGCAACCAGCCGGCTAGTCAACTGCGTGCGTGCCTGCGCATAACTTTAAGGTGCCGTACGCTTTATCGCTCTCTCGTGCGCTTATACCTGTCCCACTTACCTAGCTTGCCGCGCGCGCCCCCTGCCGCAGTGTTTTTTGTCCGCTCTCTGGGCTCCTTATCTCTGTTTCTCGACGGTCGGGCTTCTGCAAATCCTTCCTTCTCTTCCGGGATATCCTCCGAGTGCCCCTTCGAGATTAAAGCTGCCGGAGGGCAAAGAATGACTCGAGATTCAAACACATCTTCCCTTGATGTGCTTAATTCTACCTTCCATAGTTCCATACTGTATAAACTACGCATTTGATGTGCCTTTGCGCTGCACGCACTTGATCGTGGATGCCAAAGTAAAAAAAAAATATATATAGGGCATTCCATCCCAATTTGATTTGGCTCGCAATTTTTTGTAAGATTGGTTAGACCCTCAAATTCACCAAATTTTTTATTTTTATTTTTTCTATGCAAGTTTTTTTTAAATTTTTTTTAAGTGACGTATCGAATGCCATAATTTAAAAATCTGAAAAAATTCTGCAAAATGCTCGGATGAATTTCAAAATTTTTTAGCTTATAGTCAAAGTGGACAAGATTTTTCTTCTTATAATTTTTAAGCTCTTTTTATTTAAAAAACTATTAAATAATAGAAAAAAAAATTAATTTACTACAGGCGATTGATTAAACGTTTATTTATGTAAATTCGGATTTTTTTTGTATTTTGTCAGATTTTTCTGAATTAAGATTATTCCAGCACCGTACAAGCCACATTCTGGCACCAGCATGCCATAATTTAAAAATCTGAAAAAATTTTGAAAAATTTTGACTTTCAAAATTTTCTAGCTTAGAGCCAAAGTGGGGAAGATTTTTCTTCATATAGTTATTAATATTTCTTGATTTTTTAAATTATAAAAAAATTTGAAAAAATGAATCTACTATGGACGACTTGTCAAACATTTCTGTGTTTCATTTTTCAGAATTTCTTCTGCAAAATTTTATTTTTAAAACGATACATATTTTTCATATACTTTACATACAATTTTTTTACCTGAGTGGGCATTGTTTCATTGAAAATTTATTTAAAATATTTTCATGACTAATTGAAATTTTTGAGCCCATTAAATATTTGAATTTATTGAAAAAAAATTTCATCTAAATTATTCAAAATTATTGGAGAAATTCGAAAATTTTAGGTTTTGCATAATTATTATTTTGCATAGTTATCTTAACTAAACAATGGTTAATAATTATGCTAAATAAATAAATAAATTAATTAATTAATAAACTATTCAAAATACTTTTTGTCTCGAATATTCGAAAATTTTTAGTTTTGGATAATTATTAACCATAGTTTAGTTATCTTAACTAAACTATGGTTAATAATTATTATTAATAATAATTATGCAAAACTAAAAATTTTCGAATTATCGAGACAAAAATTATTTTTAATTATTTTCATTGATTGAATTTCCAACCTTGCACTTGATACAGATATTTGGAGAGTTTATTGGCTCGATAAATTTGCGGTGTTGTGAAACGTGTGAGTGCAGATGATCGGCGAACGAGCGTGCCAGCAGCAGGGTTGAAATGGCTGAGGGAAGGAAAACGAGAGGCTCAACACGCACGCACATTCTCCTTCCCAAAACGTAGTTAATCGTCGGATGCCGAGCATACCTGTAAACTTGGCGAAGGCTTGCGGCTTCACTCCCGGTAATGACTCCAAGGGCTATCATTTTCCAAATCCTTGCGGTTCCGGGATAATGCCTAAGGCTCCGGCACACCTGATACAGAAAGTCCGTCCAAGTAGCTTCACTTTCTCAACTTTTTTAACATTTATTCTTTCACCCTTCGAGAACTCGCACCTGATTCTTTTTCACCGCATAACGAGATTCTTGTATAACATTCACGACCTATAATGTGAAGTTCAAAGATATGAATCAGTTTTGCACAAGGAAAATTCTAACACGCAAACCGCAAGAAGTAAATGATTTAAACACTAAAAAAATTACTTTACAATTAATTACCACACGTATATATAGTTTATTATAAGAGAATAACAGTGGAATTCACAATTGCTGGCTGTAAAAATAAATAATAATTAATTATATCATCTTGGCCTGAATTTTAATTAACCGTATAAACATATTCAAACAATATTATCTTCAAATGTTGTTGCAATGGATTCTCAGATTCTTATATAAATAGATTTTTTAAGTGTCCTACATTCCAACAAAAGTATTAACCGAAAACACAATAACTTTTGATACAATCTGTGAACTATAGTGAAACTTAGTGTCCGTCTTTTATGCATAAAATAAATGAAATACCTAAATAAAAATAATAATTTGTCCCAAATCTCATACGTAAAAATGCGCATTCCAGTCAACCAATAAATAAATAAATATTTCTGCAAATACAATAAATTGAAATATAGATATATTTCAATTGTATATAATTGAAATATAGATATATTTCTTATATAGATATATTGAATATATCTATAATAATCAATATATCTATATATTTCATATATAGATATATTTCAATTATATATAAATTAAAAAATAAAAATATATATAAATTTTGTTCATTATGTCATATTTGGGCGGATACATATAATCATTATTAAAAATTTTATTGTTTTTATTGCACTTAGCATAATAACATCTATTATAAAAATGTTTATCATAGATACAATGTGTGTCGAATAAAAATAGTGTTTAAAATTGTTGAGAATGTGAATGTAGGTGTGGATCGCAAGAGAGTAGGTATAATCGACACGCCTTGATTAGATACTCGATTGCTCGCCTACGCGTTCACGAGCCATCATTTACTTAGAGGATGAGGCCCCGAGTTTGGGCTTTTCGTATAGCGATTAGGGGTCATTAGGAGTATCGGTGTGTCCCTGCGCCTACTCCTCCCAAGCTTCGACCGTATGAGGTGTATCGTGTGTTTGAAGCGTGGCGTGTGTAGCTTGGCTCAATTCCAGCCGAGCATTTCAACGTTTTTGGGCCCGCGGGATCTGCACGTCGGCATGGAAGGGATAGCCTCTCATGCACGGGCCCATCGCAACATGTTATTACATGTCTGGCTGTGCGACGAGAGTCCTCCGTCGACGAAGAACCGAAAAGAACAACTGCACCAACGCGACCCGAAAATCCAAACCCTCCAGGCAATTGCGGATCCCGTGTCGGACCCCAAATTCACCAGTGGGCCCTTAATAAAAACTCATGATCGTCAGACGAGCCCTGAAAGCGTCACAGATAAATTGGATCCACGAACAACATCATCAGAGCTCATATTAATTCAAGGTATGAACTAAAGTGTCATCACAAATTAATGAGTAGAGAAAAAATGACAAAGTGATTAGTCAATTATCGATGGAGTCTATGATAACGTAGGAAAGTTGGAAAGTAGGTGAAATGGCTTGTACTGCCAGTCACGAGCTTATTACCTCGAGGGGTCGATCGTTTTCGCGTACGTATGTAGTGGAGAGCCTAAAAAGAGTTAAATGTCGGTGGTACCATGGTGCTCGGGGGCAAACGTCGATTATACTCTTGGAAAAAAGGGTGTCGGCCACTTGACTCGAGTTGTTAGGCCTACACACATGGAGGATACCCTCTGCAAAGAGCTCAGCTATATAGTTCCTTGCCGGTTTCTAAGAAACCAACGAGTATACCTTAAGATAATGTGTTCACGAGCTGTTCGCATGTAACGCGACCTAAATTATCTAATGATTAACAGTCCGGGCCTTCAGTTGGCCCGAGGTGATCTCCTTTTTCAGCAAAAATTGAGGAGATCCTTTAAAAAAGAGAAAAAAAACGAAGAATCACCTCAAGGAGAAGGTCAGTTTAATTAATAAAATGTAACAATGAAATAAAAACTAAAGGAAAATATCGACGTACGAGAGTTTGAACAGAAAAATTGAGGCACGTGCGTGTGAAGATACTTGTGTTAGTCCATGGCAGAAATCGGGACCGATCGATTTTAAAAACGACCGCAATATTTGACAGCTATAACAGCACGTCACCTGTTTCCCCAAAAGTCGACCCTACAAGAGAATTTCCTCTCATTCCTGCAAAACCCTTAGTACACGGAAAGAAAGGGTTGGTTGAAATAACCAAGTGCTATGGTTATCTATGCGCCACACGATTAATAGGTTAGACCAACCAAGTAATTTGTTAGGCTACCAATTTCTTGGATGGACTAACCAAGTCACTTGGTAAGCTAACCAAGTCACTTGGTAAGCTAACCAAGTCACTTGGTAAGCTAACGAAGTCACTTGGTAAGCTAACCAAGTCACTTGGTTAGACCAACCAAGTCACTTGGTTAGACCAACCAAGTCACTTGGTTAAACCAACCAAGTGTCTTGGTTAGACCAACCAAGTGTCTTGGTTAGACCAACCAAGTGTCTTGGTTAGACCAACCAAGAAATTGGTAGCTTAACAAATTACTTGTTTGGTCTAACCAATTAATCGTCTGGCACATATATAACCATAGCACTTGGTTGTTCCAATCAAGCCTTTTTTTCCGCGTACACGGAAAGAAAGGCTTGATTGGTTAGACAATTAATTGGTTAGACCGACCAATTTCTTGGTTAGGTTACCAATTTCTTGGTTAGACTAACCAAGTGACTTGGTGAGCGAACCAAGTGACTTGGTTAGACCAACCAAGTGACTTGGTAAGCTAACCAAGTGACTTGGTTAGACCAACCAAGAAATTGGTAGCCTAACAAATTACTTGGTTAGACCAACCAAGAAATTGGTAGCCTAACAAATTACTTGGTTAGACCAACCAAGAAATTGGTAGCCTAACAAATTACTTGGTTGGTCTAGCCAATTAATTGTCTGGCGCATATATAACCATAACACTTGGTAGTTCCAACCAAGCCTTTTTTTCCGTGTACGGTGGATACCCGTCCCGATATATTTGGAAGTGACGACGACGACGACGATACCTTAAGATAATGTGTTCACGAGCTGTTTGCATGTAACGCGACCTAAATTATCTAATGATTAACAGTCCAGGCCTTCAGTTGGCCCGAGGTGATCTCCTTTTTCAGCAAAAATTGAAGATATCCTTTAAAAAAAACGAAGACTCACCTCAAGGAGAAGGTCAGTTTAATTAATAAAATGTAACAATAAAATAAAAGCTAAGGTAAAACATCGGCGTACGAGAATTTGAAAAGAAAAATGGAGGCACGTGCATGTTAAGATACTTGTGTGAGTCAATGGCAGAAATCGGGACGAATCGATTTTAAAAGCGACCGCAATATTTGACAGCTACAACAGCGCGCCACCTGTTTCCCCAAAGGTCGACCCTACAAGAGAATTTCCTCTCATTCCTGCAAAACCCTTGGTACGGTGGATACCCATCCCGATATATTTGGAAACGACGACGACGACGACGACGACGACGACCCTCGTGCAAAAGCTCGCGTGAAAGCGACGAAGGGGAAGGGGAAGGGTTTCGGAGAGAATCGCGTGTTGCGAAACCAAGTCCGCGGGTTTCACTCTGCACCATGCCGGCAGACATGCCACCAATAAGTGAACATCGGTCGCGTTCTACACCCTCGCTTTGCTTTCGGCTTCTCGTCTCCACAAACTCGACCCCGCCTGTATCCTACTCTCTCACTTTCACTCCGCAAAGCTACTCTGTATGTGGCTCTCCGACATTGTGCGGTTTTGCGCCACATACAACCTACATTTACCCTTCGACATTCAGGCAAATGTTTAGGAAACCCACCATTATCGCGGTGACAGGAACAATTTTGCGTAATATGTCAATGCCTCTATCGAATGAACTCTGTATACATATTCTGTGACTTGCAGATGTCGAAGTGAAGAGAGTGCAGTTATCTGTCACTCCAAGTCACCTCTGGACTTTGTACCTTATATATGCTGCTATATGGTGATTGTGGGCGTTATTCAACATCCTTCGCGAAACAAACTTTACGATGTTACAAACGCATTCTCGACAAAGGATAGACATGTCCAGTGATTTATATTTGCCTGTACGTCAACTAACATCATCACACTAACCATAAATATTTGGTATTTATTAGATCTTTTGAAATTCTTTCATTCAATTTCATGCTTCTCGTCATGTGGTGATCATTAAAATGTTATTAGTGAATAATTAAATGATTGATAGTACTATGATTTCTTGAATTCCGTAAAATTCTTACCTATGTTTTGTCGCTTATGACAGAAAAAAGCGCCAATAACCTTCTACTCACTTTTGTTGATTGATTGTAGATTACTGCAGTAAAAATATTTTTGGTTTGTCAAGAGTTGTCACTTTTTCTATATCATTAAACGTCGAGACAGCGATGGAATTATGAGCAGCTTTTAGATCTGTTGAATAAGCAAATGTGAATTTTTTTTCTCGCAATGTCAACTTTCATCTTTGATAAAACAATTTTAGATGATGTCGTGCAATAAGCTGTAAGTACCAAATAAAAAAAACACCGCAAAACGTAAGTGGAAGTTTGAAGATAACGCGTTGTACATTTTTTCGTTATTGGGGCTGTTCTACTCACTTTTGTTCATTAATTTTAGATTACTGCAGTAAAAAGATTTTTGGTTTGTCAAGAGTTGTCGCTTTTTCTATATCATTAAACATTGAGACAGCAATGGAATTATGAGCAGCTTTTAGATCTGTTGGATATGCAAATGTGAATTTTTTTTCTCGCAATGTCAACTTCCATTTTTGATAAAATAATTTTAGATATTGTAGTGCCATAAGCTGTAAGTACCCAATAAAAAAAACAACGAAAAACATAAGTGGAAGTTTGAAGATAACGCGTTGCACATTTTTTCGTTATTGGGGCTGTTCTACTCACTTTTGTTAATTAATTTTAGATTACTGCAGTAAAAAGATTTTTGGTTTGTCAAGAGTTGTCGCTTTTTCTATATCATTAAACATTGAGACAGCGAAGGAATTACGAGCAGCTTTTAGATCTGTTGAATAAGCAAATGTGAATTTTTTTTCTCGCAATGTCAACTTCCATCTTTGATAAAATAATTTTAGATGATGTAGTGCAATAAGCTGTAAGTACCAAATAAAAAAAACAACGTAAAACATAAGTAGAAGTTTGAAGATAACGCGTTGTACATTTTTTCGTTATTGAGGCTGTTCTACTCACTTTTGTTCATTAATTTTAGATTACTGCAGTAAAGAGATTTTTGGTTTGTCAAGAGTTGTCACTTTTTCTATATCATTAAACGTCGAGACAGCGATGGAATTATGAGCAGCTTTTAGATCGATTGGATATGCAAATGTGAATTTTTTTTCTCGCAATGTCAACTTCCATCTTTGATAAAATAATTTTAGATGATGTAGTGCAATAAGCTGTAAGTACCCAATAAAAAAAACAACGAAAAACGTAAGTGGAATTTTGAAGATAACGCGTTGTACATTTTTTTTGTTATTGGGGCTGTTCTACTCACTTTTGTTCATTAATTTTAGATTACTGCACTAAAAAGATTTTTGGTTTGTCAAGCGTTGTCGCTTTTTCTATATCATTAAGGGGAGAGAGTCAGGTCAAAAAAATTGATTTTGGAAATTCAATATCATCCAAATCCTATTGCATATAAAAATGCCCAACGCACTATATTGTTGGTACTCGATGAAAGGATTTTTTAATGCCGTCTGACTTGCATATACTTTTCAATATTATCTTAAGCAAAGTTCTTAGGTTTTCCATTCTGCGCATGATTCCGATCAAACTACTAGGCAGATTGGAATGGATGACGTCTCATTTTCTTCTTCATGAAAAGATACACCGGCTAAATGGAGCAAACTATTTTTTTTTCATTCTGAACGCAAAGTTAATCACTGATTTAGAAAATAGCATAAAATTTATTTGTTAATAATTATGTCACTTAAAAAATATTACCTTTTATTAACATTTTCTCCATTTAGCCAGTGTATCTTTTCATGAGGAAGAAAATGAGACGTCAACCTTTCCAATCTGCCTTATAGTTTGATCTGAATCATGCGCAGAATGGAAAACCTAAGAACTTTGCTTAACATAATATTGAAAAGCATATGCAAGTCAGACGACAGTAAAAAATCCTTTCATCGAGTACCAATAATATAGTGCGTTGGGCATTTTTATATGCAATAGGATTTGGATGATATTAAATTTCCAAAATCAATTTTTTTTACCTGACTCCCTTCCCTTAAACATTGAGACAGCAATGGAATTATGATCAGCTTTTAGATCTGTTGGATAAGCAAATGTGAATTTTTTTTCTCGCAATGTCAACTTCCGTTCTTGATAAAATAATTTTAGATGATGTAGTGCAATAAGCTGTAAGTACCCAATAAAAAAAAACAACGAAAAACATAAGTGGAAGTTTGAAAATAACGCGTTGTACATTTTTTCGTTATTGGGGCTGTAAAAAGAGCCATATCATAAGAAAATGACTTGAAAAATTGAAAAATCCTTGTGGTTGCGGTGAATTTACGAGCAATGATGAAGGCTCGAAGTTGAGGGGTGACCAACGTAGGGCGACGAATGGACGAGGGGTTGGGATTATTTATCTTAACCCGGTCCGATTGAGGATCGAGTGGCCGCGAGAGGGTCGTGTAAAATTCTTACGAGGCGTCACGTATTAGGTAGAACGACGGAGCGACGGAATGGAAGGAGGCAGGCGATATATTGGCATACCTAAGGAAAAAGAATTTTTCTCCCATCCCTTTAGTCCATCTTGCTGCTGCTGATGCGGATCGTGAACATTGGCATGAGATGCGTGCTCGTCCGTCCATCTATTCGTCCCGGGGCCGTCGCAGCATCCAAGGCTGTACGATGTTGGTCCGATGAACGAACGAACGGACAGACAGACAGACCTGAGGAAAGGAGTGCAGTGCTCAATTGCGAGGCGTGTCGAAGGGTCCTGGTGATAGATGTCCTTTTGGCGTTGGAATGCACGCAGCTCCTGGGACAGCAGCTCGTGAAGGAATCTCCATCTCTCTCTCTACCTCGACGAGACGACCTTCCTGTCCTCAATCTCCCGCTAGTACCACACCACCTTCTCACTTCTATATCCAGCTTCACTTCAAAGGTTCACTGTTATCGACGCTAATCAATGTGACACAATTGACACGTCCTGACCCTTTCAACTCGACCTCCAACGATGAATTTCATTCATTGCACACGGTGATGAATATCCGTAACAAAATGGTCTATCATGCTGGAACATATTCTTCAGAGGCTTCATTGAAGGTGAAGGAGCATAGAAGTAGATGAATAACGATTGTGCTCGCATAGCCTACGTATTATAACACATGAGGACTGGTCATCATGTAACACACGATAGAGAGTCATGGAAACAAAACGGTGTTAGTCAGCTCGCGGTGGCCGTAAAGTCGAAATATGTCAAAGATATAATAAAACAATTAGCCATAAAACATAACGACCCTCGTGTGTTGTTGCGACGCATATGTGTATGAGGCGGTATAGATGCTCGCAGATGGCGGTACCGCGACGAAGCGGACGGCGAGAAGTGTTGGAAACTCGCTCGAGTCTCTCAAGAGAGACAAAGCTTAAGCGTGGAATGAATGAAGGCAACACCTCGAAGAAATATCAACGGAACAATGAAATCTTTTGTCTCTAGCACCAAGATGGGCACTTACGATCGTAAAACCCACCTCACAGGTCACTTCGGTCATAGCTACCTGAAAGTCGTGTCAATCACTCACACACTTTACACTCCCTGGCCAAGAGATCAACAGTTGGGATGCTGGCAATTATTTTTCATCGGCCCAATTATTCTGTCGAAATAGACAAAGACGAATGGAAGTATTTGCTTATCATTAACGCTAATGCTCGAGGGTTGAGAGGGAAAAAAAATGGGGTTCGTGTCACTGCACCGGTGACGATAATAATTAGAACGATAGATGACTTCGTCTCGAATGTATTTTGGCTGCAATTTTGAACCTTCATTCACTCGTTAACTCGATAGAAATTCCAACCGAAAATACGTCAACTCTGAATAAATCAGACAGTAATGAATTTTCGTTGACGTGCACAGAACCGCGACAATATTTTTCCCCTGAAAAATTATTGAAACATTCAATACGAACGATCCAACATTTTATAGTTTGCTAGTTGTCTTGACGTAAAAACTACTGCGTATACATTATAGCTTTGTAAAATAACATGCTGCTGACTTTGTATATGGACAATTTCGTAGAAAGTTATGAGGACATTTGAATACATCAATTTTCCATCATGACACGTAACGCCAATGTGGTGAAAAAAAACCTCGGAGGAATCGAAGAGGCACACGAACGTCTCGACATGTTTCCTGGTTCACGACACCAGAAGAAGTTAGACGTTGCGCAGTTTGAATTGTCATCATCAAACTCTAAGCGTTATAGCTTTACTGCCTTGGCTGTCTACCTACGCGTATTGCTCGCAAGTCTTACGACGTAACATCATCTCACATATACAGAAAAGTCTCGACCGAGTGAGCAAAGCAGTTGGGCAAAATGATACTATTAATTTTTTTCATCGTGAGTGGCACTCGTGCGTAGCGCCCTTTTTGTTCCAGGTTCAATGTCACCCCTTCCCACCCCCTCGCGACAGGGTTTTTCCTGCCATTCCACTGAGCGAGGAATTTGCGTCGTATACCGAAGGGAAAAGCATCATAGCTGTAAGAAGATGGGGAGGCGACAAGAAAGAGAAAATACCAAAGAATTTCGTCGAGATCCACCAGCAAGACGGTAGCAGTCTTTTGAAATAGTCGAGGGACGCGCCGGTCGTTTGCGTTACACCGACTAAACAGCCCTCTCGCTTATTAACTCGACGAACGACGCGATCGTTATGTCTCGAGTTTGATAATATAAGCTATGCTGCTTTTGTTCCTTCCACTGTGAAGCGGCGTCTGCTCCACCAACTTTCAGTCTTCTCTGCCACCAAAAATCTAGTTACTGGCAACCCCAAATCGCCCGAGTAATTACCCGTCATTACTATCTAAAGAAACCACATGGCGAAGTTCTAAAACTGTTCCTGCACCTACTGTTTTTTTTCGAATTTATACATAATTCATATTGCGCGTAATTTATGAACTACGAGCCCATACACGACGCATTCATTTTTCAAAGCCACCCTTGAATACTTTTTTCGGTAACCTGATAGACGAATTTTAGAGGCAGCTTCAAGAATATCGAGTTACAACTGATACTTTAAAGAATCTATGTATCTAGAAACAAAAAATCATAATTTTTATGGATGCAGTATAACATGAAGTCTTTTTAGGAGACAACCGCCTATCATCGACAAAACTGAGAAGCGAGAGCGTGGGTGCACCGACACGTAGCACTAGTCGGTTGAGTGCGTGTTCGTTCAAGCTGGAAGAGAGGAGTCCTCGAGCCTGGAAGCACCCACGCTCTTCCATTATGTGCAGTACAGGACTACATCTTCATCTCCAAGTTTTCATGGCGCAGTTTATAAGTGTAGCGGCCGAAAATGGTGAGAATGAGATGGTAGAAGGTATAGAATGAAGAAAAAAAAAATAGAGGCGTAGAAAATTCTTGGTTAGAGGATCTTCTGATTTATGTATAGTGGCCGCAACAATACCACGAACTATGACCACGTATGTTTTGGTCCTGCTCAAAAGGCGAGAGAGCCAGCAAAGGTGTGGCCAGCGTCTTGCGATGAATGAACGCAAACGTACGGTTTGGAGGCTTGGCCTCTTCCTCGCGTTGTTTGCTATATTACACTTTGCTTTGAATTGGTCTTCACTTCATTCGATCGACGATTAAATCCACAGCGCGAGTATCGATAGAGGACGAAGCGGTGACATGCCTACACGAAGACACTCGAGAAGACGAGTAGATCGGCTGTCTTACACATAGAAGAAAACATGTCAGACATTCTACAAGCAAAGTGCGTGTCATCGGGAGAGCGTCTCCGAGGTCGTGCTCATCCTTCTTGTAATCGAAACATTATTTCGCGTTGTCATCGTGGCGCGGGCGTGCGCCACGTCAAACTGATTCGACTTCGGGGTACATCGGTTGTGTATTAGGAACTATAGCTGTCCAGAGAGAGAGAGAGGTGAATGGACCGGATGGCTAATAGATTATGTCCCGTGTCAAAACATACAATTTGAATAACAGAAGACTACAGCAGTGTGATGTTGTTAAATGTAATGTTGCCCTGTTGGCGCCCTGAAGGCACTGCGTTCGTGAATGAATATTCGTTTGATTGATCAGTTTTGGATGGTTCGGCATGGAGAAACGTAGGGACGGAGAAAAGAAACGAGCTGAATGACTGTAGAGTAAAGTCTGTGGTCAAGGCGAGATCTTCACTTGATGGCGGTTTGTTGCTTCGGTTTGAAGACATTTATAGGAAAAGTGGACAGGAAAATTAGCCACACTGAATGTGACACTAACGTACACATGATCTAACCGATCATGATACAAGCGATTGCAGCACTATAACTGGTAATTGTTTTGTTTAGTTTTATCGATAATAGCGACGTAATGAAAATTTCGATCATCATATGACTGATGGTAAATAAAGAGGGCTGAGGGTCGTTTGGCATTTCGCAGGAATGACCGAGCTGAGTGGCGAGGAGTAGGCGTTACCTCTGGGTGGTACTGGCGGATGTAAGAGGAGAGAAGATGCTAAGGAAAAGAGGGTTGAGTGCAGGAGGTGGCGCTGGAGTTATAGGCGCGCAAGCCCGTTCGGACGAACGCGACGAAACCGCAAATTAAATTAGCGAGTCGCGGAACGACGTTGAGCGCGCAAGAAAGCGTTGGCTGACCGCTGTTAAAACCCGGCTTAATTACCAATTAGCCAATAAAAAGCCACTGTACCCAACGCGATTCTCGGGCATTATGGGGCCTTGCTCAGGAGCGCGCGCGCGCGCCCTTCAACCCGTGTAGAGAGAGAGAGTCCCCCCTATGCCTACACGATCGCGCGCCAAGAAAAACGAGCCTGTATAATTATAACGTCGCAAAACAGCAGACACGCTGCTAAAAGGCTCTTCTCCTCGTCGGCACTCATGGGATATCGTCGTTGGGTCTCTAGCTCACTACGGAGTCTCTCTCTTTTACCGCGATTTCTTGCAAGCCTCTCGTTTCTTCCGGCTCCCTGTTACGCTGTATTCGTCTGCTGTTCATACGTTCATACCGATAAGCCAAGTCACTTCGTTCTCGTTTCTGCCGCTGATGCTTCGACTCTTCGTCGTAAAACCGAGCGAGACGGGCGTGTCGTACCACCACGCTTTACCAGCCCTTCCCTCTCACGAGCCCCTTACCAAATTCAACCCAGCTCCACACCTAATATATGCTTTAGTTATATAATTTTTATTTTGCCATCGCCTACGCTTCGTTTCGGGGAGATAATGCTCCAACGCTATGCTTAGGTTCTAGTTCTAGAGGAGGAGAGGCTCAAACATCTCAGCAGCAGTCCAAACCTCTCCCGGGACTCCCATCCGTCTCTACATGAATTATTTCGACGACCTACCTCGCTACCCCGACACCCACGTCGTTTCCGGTCGCGGACACCCTGTTCCTTCCCTTTCTATCTGTGAACACACGCACACACTCACACTTTCGTAAAGAAGATGCAGCACAAAGGCCCGAAGGAAACGAAAGTGTACGGAGAAAGAGCGAGAGAAATGGTTGGTTGAGGTCCTGATAATTGCCGTGCTCTCCAACTGTTATTATTAAGCCGATATTTTACCGAGGGGACACATGTTCGCGCATATAATTTGCCAAAGCCTCTCTAATTATGGGTTTGTGGCGCCCGCGCGTCTCGTGTACGCAGACATACAGCTCAAAGTTCGGCTCTCTTGTGTTGCTTGCGAATTTTTGCGCGACGATAGACAGGAGAAGAGTGAAAAGGCAGAATAAAGGTGCAAGGGGATAGGCGCTGCTGGACCGAAATATCTGCTGTGCATATACGAGAAAGGACAAAAGAAAGGATGAAGAGAGAAGAGAAAAAGGGCGAGGCACTCTCGAGACTTTGCTCGATTCGCCTACGCGCCAAACAACGCGCGTCTCTCTTCCATCTTCACTCCTTCGTTCTTTATTATTAGGCTGAGACATCCCTTTTACAATTATTTTGACTTCACCATCTTCCCGAGACACTTCCCGGAGCCACATTTCGTTTCTTCGATTATTGTTCACATGCGAGACTCGGGGGACAACAGAAAGGGGTCAGAGAGGGTCACAAATCCTAGCTGACAGACTCAGCTTCGACAATCAATCGGCTTCGAGACGTCAATTGAGCTACCAAGATTGTACGGAAGAATAGAAACGAGATAAGGGAGAATCTGCACGACGAAGAAGGATGAAGTTCTCAGCCACGATGGAAAATACAGGAGTCTATTGTACATTTTAGAAGATCCCTCGTTTTTTTTACCCTGTAGATCAAAACCATGATATCTATCACCAATATCGCGTGCCTATACTAGGCATTTTCGTTTTTCTAGCGAAAGAATATTATCTTCTGTAGCGTTGTAAATGATATTTTAGTGTTGGAAAATCGAAGAATCAGTCGTGAAGGTTATGGGTGAGTTTCGATGGACCAGTTGTCGTGTGTAGGTGTGCAGACCTTCTGGACCCCGGCAGCGCTGAACGAGAACTTGACTGACGTGTACATAATGACAAACTACAAACTAGTGAAAAGAACGACAAGAATCTTCACGCCTTATTCAACCTTACTTCTCATTTGATTTCTGGTTAATCGTTCCCTCATGATCATCTTTACGAGATGATCTGGATATAGTTCATTCAATTTGATTAATTGATCATTCAAACAGATTCATCTTACGTGCCTTGCGTCGGAATTCAATGTCAATAGAATTCGGAGAACGATGATCAAATGCTCTTAGACAAGTCAGTTGAAGTGGTAATCCAATGTGGCAGTACAATGAAAATCGGTACTTCATCAAATCAGCTCTGTGTTTACTCTGCAGCAGCCACTGTCCAGTTTTATCCGCAGTCTTACGAAAAAGCACTTTTTGTGCTATGGACTAAACGGGAAAGCGTGGAAGAGTCATGCCAGACCTCACGCCATTCAACTATAAGGCCCACAAGGACTTTGCTGCAAGTCACGAGCCAACAATAGTACAAATAATAACAAGACCCGAGGCCGAGTGTGGGGATCCACTCGAGAGGAACCACCGTGAGGATCGAGCTGGAGTGGAAGCGAAGCATCTTCTTAAACGGAAACTCAGTCTGGCTACCAGTCTACCCTCGTTAAGTCGGATTCACACCGGATTCAACGTTTACATTCAATCAAATATTACACAATCTCCTTGTCTGCTACCCACAGCAACAAAGTTACAGTACACGGAAAAAAGGCTTGGTTGGAACAACCAAGTGTCTTGGTTATATATGCGCCAGACAATTAATTGGTTAGACCAACCAAGTTATTTGTTAGGCTACCAATTTCTTGGTTGGACTAACCAAGTCACTTGTAAGCTAACCAAGTTATTTGTTAGGCTACCAATTTCTTGGTTGGACTAACCAAGTTATTTGTTAGGCTACCAATTTCTTGGTTGGACTAACCAAGTCACTTGGTAAGGTAACCAAGTTATTTGTTAAGCTACCTCTTTCTTGGTTGGACTAACCAAGTTATTTGTTAGGCTACCAATTTCTTGGTTGGACTAACCAAGTCACTTGGTAAGCTAACCAAGTTATTTGTTAGGCTAACAATTTCTTGGTTGGACTAACCAAGTCACTTGGTAAGCTAACCAAGTTATTTGTTAGGCTACCAATTTCTTGGTTGGACTAACCAAGTCACTTGGTAAGCTAACCAAGTGACTTGGTTAGACCAACCAAAAAATTGGTAGCCTAACAAATAACTTGGTTGGTCTAACCAATTAATTGTCTGGCGCATATATAACCAAGGCACTTGGTTGTTCCAACCAAGCCTTTTTTTCCGTGTAGCCAAGTATCTTGATGCAGTTTTGTATCCAGACATTAGCAGGAAAGTTTTGATGATTGATTACACGTTTCATTCAGGTTTTGTGTCTTCTTGTGGATGAAGCTTGATGCGAACCAAGCAGCAATGATACAGTCGCGCGGTTTGTACGTGCGTATACCATAAGTAGCGTATTGGATTGTCCGATAGAAACTATACGGCAGTAAGTTTAGCTGCAGCAACAGAACTGGCCACTAAATGCAACGGGTATGCAGGTATTGCCATCATTGCTATGGTCCCAGGAGCAGCAAGCCCACCCACAACGCACGATCTCCGCGAGTGCCTCGCTACCGGTATTGAATCCAGCGCATTGTTTTTGCCCCTCCCGGTCATGCGAGCCCCCCTTGCGGGCACGGATTATTTGCATCGGTTGAGTTCTGTAGCCCCGCGGTGCAGAAGCTACTGACCGGCAATGCCGAGTCTCACGGCTATATGCGCGCATCGCAATTCACTGCTACTCCATACCATCAACAGCAGCAATACTCTATTTAGCTCACAAACTATTTTCAATGGAAAATTGATAACATTTCCAGAAATGTGTCAGGCTCTTGATTGGAAATACAATTAAATCTAATTCATCACTTTGACAAACAAGAAAATGTCCGTAGTGTTTTCCTGCTATCATTATTATTTTTTTGCTATTTAAATAATCAAACTCTATCAATAATCACATCTCATTTATTTTTAACTCTGTTTAGTTTTTCTCGATATTTTTATTTCTTTGACATTCCCAAGATTTCAATATAAGCACTCAGAGAAATCGTAATAGTACAGTCAACTATAAAGTGACAACTATTCATTTTTATTACATGCAACTATTTATATAGTTACGATAATTACCAAAATAGTTATGGTAACTATTTGCTAGTTATAGTAACTATTTGATAGTTGTGTCAACTATAAAAAAATTGCTAATACCATAATTTTCTCTCAGTGAGGTATCAATATACTTCAAAACAGCAAAAAATTGACTTGAATAAAAACAAAATTTTTCGTTCTTATTCGTGAATTAATATCAGTTTCTGAATTCAGTTATTTCAATTCATTTACGTACATGCTTGGAACTGTATCAATATTTTGGTATGATAATGTACAAAATGTCTCGAAGGGTATGTTATGTATCAGGTTAAATTAACATTATTAGATGGTACTTCGTCAAACATAGAATCCAGCAAATGATATTCGCAGTACAGTAGCAGACAGGAAGTACAAGTGAAGAAAGAAAAAGAAACAGAGAAGGAGAGGAGTATGTATGTCTAAAAGCAATAGGGTGAGAAGGTAGAAAGATGAAGAAGGGCGGACTGCCGTCCGGGGTAATGGTACCTAATACGGGCACGTAGCTATACTATACGCAGTGCTGGTGGTACATCGCGCGCGCTCGAGAGAAGAAGGTATAGTTTATAGTGATTACATGGGGTCAGGTCCCGGCAATAAACCATCTCATGGTGGCCATGGTGGCGGAGCAACTGCGTTCGGCTGAGGCCCCGCGTACCATCACCGTCATTGCCAGCAGCTCGACGGTGGTATAACGCATCTCGTGAGGGGGCTTCAAGCCGACGAGCTTCGGACGCGCCTACGCACTGTGTTCAGAGCGAACCGTGTGCCAAAGCAAAGCTAATTCAAAAAGGCAAAAGGACGATAAGGTGTAACGTTCCAAGAGTAAAAAAAAAAGAGCGACGCGCTCTTGGCTCTTACGTTGATGAAAGAGTGGAAGAGACCTAGCATGGATCATTTTGTGCGTGAAAGAAAGAGGACGAGAGAACGAGAGATAAAATGAAGAGGAAAGGAAGGGAAGAAGAAAGCCGCAACACCAGAAGCCATCCTACTGGAATTTTAATAGTGATTATAGTGTTTATATATGATAGCGAAAAGTGAGGGTAGTCTACAACGATCCACAGAGAAGAGAAGGGTTCATTCTCATCCTCGACAGGTCAGTACGATGAACAATTAAATAATGAAAGATGGACGAAACGTTTTGTTGCTGCATTGTAGAATGATAGCACTCTATTAGGCAATTATCTGGGTGTAGTCAGCGAATTCTCGTTGAAACCAACCAACTCACTCGAAAGCTACCGGACAAAATATTCTCACGTGGTGTCCCGCAGGAATCCAGGAAGAAAGAGCCGTGTCTCTCTGGCGGAGGTTTTGAAGCGCGCTCGTCACCGCACTGGCAGCCCCTTCTATTATCCCTCACGCTTTTGCAGATGTACGCACGCCCGTTCTTCGCTTTTAATAGTTCGACCACTTGGATCGTCAGCGAGACCGTGCACCGACTATTACATGTACCTATTCGTCCCGGTGGCCACAATGCACCGCGTGACGTTATTGCCTCGCATCTTGCGAATGTATTAATAAAATTTATTAGCTGGCGTAAGTGCGCGGACGTACCGCTTAATGGATTTTCAACCAACGCCGCACCATCTTCCCTTTCTTTTTTTTTTTTACTTAACTTCACGCTCCAGTCGAAGTTGATCCAGCCTCTGAGCCGACCCTGTCGACGGGCCGCAAGAGGTTTTAGACATGCTGAAAAGATTGCTTTATTTTCTTATTGCATTTATTTATTATATCTTTCAACAAAGCGACAAAAAAATCATTTTTACAAATTAATATTTCTTTATAATTTTACTCTGGATCGATTTTTCTACTAAGAAAATTTAATGAAAATTTTATACTAATTTTAAATAAAAATTAATTTAACATCTAAAATTTATTAGACCCTTCAAAATTATTTAATTAAATCTAATGTTGTATAAAAATATAAATTTAAAAGTAAAATTTAACTTAAAATAATTTATTCCTTCTCCAAATAATTTATTTAATGAAAATTTTATACTAATTTAAATTTAGAATTAATTTAACATTTAAACTTTATTCGACCCTTCAAAATTATTTAATTAAATCTAATGTTGTATAAAAATATAATTTTAAAAGTAAAATTTAACTTAAAATAATTTATTCCTTTTCCAAATAATTTATTTAATGAATATTTTATACTAATTTAAAATTAAAATTAATTTACCATTTAAACTTTATTCGACCCTTCAAAATTATTTAATTAAACTTATTGTTTTATAGAAAATCAAATTTAAAAGTAAAATTTAACTTAAAATAATTTATTCCTTTTCCAAATAATTTATTTAATGAAAATTTTATAACAACTTAAATTTGAAATTAATATAACATTTAAATTTTATTCGACCCTTCAAAATTATTTAATTAAATCTAACTTTTTATAAAAAAAAATAATTTAAAAGTAAAATTTAAGGTAAAATAATTTATTCCTTCTCCAAATAATTTATTTAATGAAAATTTTATACTAATTTAAAATTAAAATTAATTTACCATTTAAACTTTATTCAACCCTTCAAAATTATTTAATCTAATTTTTTATAAAAACATAAATTTAAAATCAAAATTTAACTTAAAATAATGTATTCCTTCTCCAAATAATGTATTTAATGAAAATTTTATACTAATTTAAATTTGAAATTAATGTAACATTTAAATTTTCTTCGGCCCTTCAAAATTATTAATTATTAAGTAAAAAAATAATAATCATCTCTGGTACCAAAGTGAGCGAGTCCATGAGTCCAACAGTCCAACAGACAGTGGTCACGCTCGGCTTGTGTTATGCCCCAAGTCGTAACTTGCGATTTGTTCTTGAGCCTGCAACCCGGTAGTCTTTCCTCTGGCACGCTGTGTGCTTCTCCACCCACCGAGTCCTGATCCTACGTCGTTCAGTTATGCGAGCCTCAAGACGTTCCTCGTCAAGAGGTGCAAGGGTGATGCTCGTTCTACGACCACAGGAGTCAACGGAGCATCAAAACTGCCCAGCTTTTACTTTCTTCCGTGTCTCTCCATTCTCTGTACAAAAGTACTTGATTCAACTCATTTATCCTCATCTTTCATTGCATTCAAAGAAGTAATCTATTGTTAGTGATAATTACTTGTGATCATCGAATTGACATCATATTTGTGTAGGTTTTTCGGCATGGAAAATCTGCTAACTGAGAGATAGATTCAAGAGGAGCAAGTCGAAAGGGAACGAGGAACAACCTGGAGGTTAGGTCGAGAAGAGCCACGGAACGTCCAGACCTACATCAGCCCTGGGCTTGACCACCGGCAAAGCGAGACGAGACGAGACATGAGACCATGAAGAGAGTCAGTCGGAACGAACCGGAGCCCGAGCTTCATCGCTCGCGCGTCTCCATGAAAGCCTTCACGTCGATTTATTGCCTCGCTGAGAACATCCACCGCAGCTATATCTACCTCATTCTCAACTCTCCGGGTACTTCATGTTCGTCCCCTGCTTCTAAGACATTTGAGGTTCACTGTAATACTTGTATAGTTTTGCAGAGTATCCCGTATATTGAGATTGTGCGTCTAAATCAAACCTGCAGTCAACGTAATTTGAAGAAAATCTCATGATCAGACATTTTTTCCGAGTCACTATGACCTTTTCCTTGCAACGAATCAACGATACTCTCATATAAATGACATGATGTCGAATGATACAAGTGATGACTGTATATTGGTATCGAAGCGTCTGGTGCAGATGTGCATCCAGAAAATGGAGATAAATGACTGTAATATATCCATGAGACACGCATCTACGATTAATCAAATGGACATTTTCAATGATTAACCACGTTCAACAAAATAGTGATTCCGATTAGAATGATAGTCGAAAGTGTCCAAAGCTGTGGTGATCTCATTCAAAGGTTTTCACATTTCTGGATGTGCGAGGTTTTTCAGACTTACAATCGATAGTTTGGTCAGTTCAAGTCAGAGGATAAACATAGAACCTTACTAAAGGTCAATTCTCGTTATTCTTATTGGATTTAACGAAAGATGCAAGATAGAAAGAGAACTATCCATGAGTAACAGTCCAGCGGGGGTGGACAGATAATCCGACTATTAGAGGTGTCCCCGAGAGATTTCAAGGGTCGTAGTGGAATGTCGATGGATCGCGACTAGGGTCACCGACGATAGGAAGCCGGGGTTAGGTCCGTTACGCTGAGGGGGTAAACTGGGCAGCGCCCCAATTTGTCCTAACAGGCGTCGGACACGTTTTTTTCCTTTTTTTTCTCCAACTCCTTATCCCTAAGCAGGCTCTCCCTTGGAATCCCTCACGCCCGGCACGTTTGAGGATCGGCAAGGAGGACCAGAACAGATATTACCCAAAGATGACTCTAGTTCCTCAACCGGACAAACTGAATCTCCTTGATTCACCGTTAGCCTATCGATAACAGATCGGGAAAAAACTGAAGGAGAGGTCTAGACACGAAGAAAAAGCTGTCGCACTAAGATGCGATATGACGATATGTTTTGCAATTTAACATCAACTCCGCCGTCAAGAAATCAAGGAGTTTGAGCAGGGTTCGGAAGACATCTTATCGATTAACGGCATCTCGAGTGGATTAATTATCCAGCGGGTTAATTGAGTTAGCCAGCTATGCCAATCATAGTTTGATCTTCTTGTTAATCCTGTAGATGAGAAAAACGAGAGGTGCGATTGGTGCCTTCTGTACAGCTCGTCAAAGCACTCGGATGACTGATGTCATCAAGCAACTACTCCACAGGATAGAGTCGTCTACCAGGAAGGGTGACCCCCAATAGGTCAGCTATTTTGCGCCCGCTCGTTTACAAAGATGCAGATACGAAAATAAAATAAATGGCTACTGTCCGGCTGTCATTGTCAATTTGGCGGACAGCAGCATGATCCTCTTTGCCCGGGTATACATTCAATGGAAAGAAGAAAGAGGAATCAATGGAACTGTAGGGCACACCCCGCGGCGCCGCTTCGATTCCATGCTTTAGTTAGAGGACAGGGAGGGGGGACAGGAGAGGGACACAGAGCTGACGCTCGGTCCCCGGTGATTAATGATTTAGCCAATCAGATATAACCGTGCACGGACAGAGTCCGGGATAGATGTATTGCGTGGGTATCCAGAGCCGGTAGCAACATTTTCAGAGCTGAAGAGCAAAGCGAGAGAGAGAGAAAGGTACAGAGATGACTCGCGTGTGTGCCACTGTCACGGCTTGTACACGTCGATCCGACGGAGAGTCGCACGTACAGATCAGTAATATTGTTCTGGTACGCGGGTGGGTTTTGTTGCTAGCCTGCTCGACGATAGTGTTCGTTCGACAGGCTGCTGTCGAAACCACCGTGACGAAATAGAGGAGCTCCCACGGCAACACAACTAGCAAACCCGAGTAGCACTGCGTGCACCTACCTCACCTTCACGTATAGTGTGTATTGTGACGGACGTGCATACCGATCGCTCCTCGCACGGGAATACGAGTGGACCAATGGTTTACCGTCAGTTCAACCTCGCCTGGTACACATTCCAACAATCACCCGTGTTACTCGCGTTAAAAAAAATAGCATACCACTCTAGATAGAGAGAATACCGATACACGCGACGAAATATCATGATGACAAATGGAAATCGTCGTACATTGATGGGCGACGCCCGCCTACAGTGTCCGACGCCGTGGCAAACGACTCAAATAAATCAATGTTTATATTCACGCTCTTTATGCCTGTCGGAATATCTCTATAATTATGATAGAGCCCGAATCAAATTTGAATTCCATAGTCGGCCTTTCAGTTTGAACGCTTTTAAGTGATCTATATTAATCGACATTGATGCCGATCAGAATATGCCGATATGATAAACGCGAATTATTTACGGAGATCGAATGAAAGCTCGTGAGATTAGCGATTTTGGTGAATTGTTCGAACTGACATTCCGAAGAAATTAGGGGATAGTTTGGTTGGAGAGGCTGTTAAGGGTTTTGTTATAGGTAAGCGATATTAAATGGTCAGTCTGGTTACGCCGAGCTCGTCGTTCTCGCTCTTGCACTCTTGTTCGGTGCTCTTCGTACCTCTGCACTGGCAAAGAGGAGAAGACTGCGAACCGCGCGCGGCAGCAGCATATAATCTCGCTGGTTATTAATGGCGATGGTTTGGGAAACTGCTACCGGGCAGAAGCTTCCCCTCTGCTCCTCTCTGCCCCGCTCAATCACTCTCTCTTTCCTTTTTTGCAAGCGCGCTCCTTCTTTCACTCTCGGCGCGTCGTGGCTATCTCTCCGCGTTTTTTTTTTTTATCTTCTTCGTCGTCTTCTTCTTCTTCTCGGTTTTCTCGGGCTTCTTCGCCATCGTCAGTCTCTGCCTCGGCGGCCCTCGCTCTCTTTTTATCTCAATAAAACTGCATTCCATTCGGCGTTAGGTCTACAGTAGAAGCTGGGGTGCACACCGCACAAGCTAAACGGCCACTGCTTTAATTATCTGAGCAGAGGTCTCAAGCTCGCCTCCGGGTTAATCACCTTCGAGCCTCAGACTCTCGACCGATCGTTTCATTATGTACCAACAGAGTACAGCTGACCTTGCAAACGACTCAACATCATCACTCATTGATATTTATTTGCAAAAATCGATATATATATAATAAACAGTTCATCATCTTCTGTTTTCCAGGAATTTTATTAAAATGCGACTTCACACTGTACCTTTAAAAATTAACGATGAAATAAAATAAGAGTTCCACAATCTGTCGAGCATCAAAAGCTTATTTTTTTAGCATTTCAAAGAAATTAGCGTTCTTTCAAACTTCCGGGGGGTGAAACGTCCTAGAATATAAACTTAAAGAAGCAAAGCATCGCTTAGCCGTCAAAGCAGTCTTTTAATGGACTCACGGAACCACAAGGGTCAGCAGTCGCGCATGGTTTAACGTTGAAGTAGTGCGAAGGGCTCAACCAGCATCGGATCTTCTGATCCGAGAAGCCCTCGTAAATCGGGAAAAGGGCTCGCGCTTCGCGCCGATGACCTCAGCGAGCGATAAAAGAAAGCGGCAAGTTCATTTAACAGGCCATAAAGTGAAGAAGCATCGTTGCCCGGGTCGTGGCACCTCCTAGTCCAGTAGGGACAAGAGGATTTTCGGAGTGGGTGAAACGAAATCTTTTTCAAGATAGAGTGCAAGAGGAAGGAAGGAAGAAAGGAAGAAAAGCAGGAGGATCGAAGCGAGATGGGTGGGTTAAGGGTGACGGGGTTATCGTCGATCTGCAGCTTCGGGCAGCAGCACGAATTCGGCTTATCGTGCTCGGAAGATGTCCCTTCACCTCGCAGAGCCTTCCTCGACGACCTCAACGAGACACAGTGAGTACTAAAGGCACTTGCTGCCTCACTAAATCTCGGTATTGACAGGGTGTTTGATACAAAAATTGGAATTGCCAGGCGTGAAGCTATAGAAAGACAGCAGGAGTCTACTAAGCTCATTAGACACCAAGGAAGTTGATTAGCAAAAGGGGAAATGGAGTATTAAAGTTCTCACAGACGGGACGAGGAAGGAAAGAGTGTGAGAGGGAGAAGCTCGAAGAGGGTTTGGGGTAGAAACGAGCTTCGGCGACCCGTGAGTATTCCAGATAATGGGGTACTTTGTTAGCTCCGTGTATATCCTAGGGGATCGTACCGGATTAATACTTTCTCGTTCGAAACTTCACGCGACTTTACCCGCGAATCGCGAAAGTAAGTATATACACAAACGCATCAGAGGTCTGTTTTATGTTGCTATAGCTAAAATTCGTTCATCTTGAAAAGGGCTGTGGACATTATTTAAAAAAAAAATGAAGACGTTTTATTCGTTCTGTAGGTATTTCGCTTTTGCTTTCTCCTGGAAGATGTTTTATTTTTAACATTGAAGCTAAAATTCTAATTCAAGTCAATTTCAACCAACTCAGTTCGAATTTCCTGCAAGGATCAACTAAGCTCCAGCTGTTGTAATCTTAGACACATTTACATAAAAATAGGAGAAAAAAGTCGCGTTATATTGCATACTTTTGTTTTTCTTTAAGATATCGAATTTTGGTCTTCACTATCGTTCTCAAGTCGCATATTTTATCACAGAAAATACCGTTTGTAAGCCTTTTTACCATAATTTGAAAACAAAGTAACTTTTTTCCGTTTTTGATTCCAGAATTTAGAGATCCGACTTCCGGTCGGAAAATCAAACTCAATTTTTTTTTTCTTCAAGATATCGATTATTGGCCTTCATTGTCGTTCTCAAGTCGCATATTCTACCACAGGAAATACCGATTACAAGAATTTGTACCATGATTTAAAAAAAAATAGGCATACCTTGCACATTGCTTCCTCATTATTTTTCGCTTTTTACAAAGCTATCTCTATGAGAAAGTATGTTAATCAATTTTGGCTTCCTCATAGAGGAGGCTTTGTAAAAAGGGAAAAATAATAAGAATTATTTTTTAATAATTTAATTATTAAGGGAAAAATAATAAGAATTATTTTTTAATAATTTAATAATTAAGGGAAAAATAATAAGAATTATTTTTTAATAATTTAATAATTAAGGGAAAAATAATAAGAATTATTTTTTCCACTCGGTTTTCAGCTAATCAGAGCGCAGTGTTTGAAGCTAACAGTTTTATATCGAAAATTTTTTACAAAATTTCCGATGAGCTTTCATATATTTCTCTTCATTTTCGGCGCATTTCACACTAACTATTCTATGTGACGTTAAAAATGTGGGTTACTTTAAACGTGATTGAAAAATGAGTCGCTTTGGAAAAGTTTCTCTAAAAAATATCCAGATGCTGTTTCCTGCACTCTGATTGACCGAAGTCCGAGAGGAAAAAATAATCCGTCAAATACCACTCGTGCTTCAAAATTAACCGGATATTTTCCTCAAGTTTCCCTGCCTAGGAACGAGTCTGTCAAATTTTGCAGAAAAATTTAAACCTGCAAAATTTGACACACACAATCGTTCCTAGGCAACGAAGCTATCGGAAAATATCCGATTAATTTTGAAGCACTAGTGGTATTACTACTGAAACAATATGCGAGTTTCTATTTTGCATCCCCATGTAGGAAAAATATGCGGTGTAAAAAAAGTTTTAGTTTAAATCTCTTATAACTCGAGGACCTCTTGAACTGTCTTTTTCCTATTAAATAATGTACAAGATTCGACTTTGCACCCTTTTTACCCCAACATTATTAAATCAAGTTTGCATAATAATTATGTTAAATTCATAGCACATTGAATTAAAGTATAATGTAAATAAGATATTTAACGCTCATTGCATGTCAAAAATCATAGCCAATCATTCTAAGGTTTACTGCCAACCCAGACATCCCAAATGATGCAGTTCTGTTCGGAAGTGGGAAACTCGACGTGAAAGAGCTATATAACGTGCATAGGTGGTGTACACAGGTAGAAGGTATATACATAAAGTTCGCACGTATCCGAAGTGAAACGTTCGACCGTAAAGCCGAGGGGTTTTGAACTCGGCGGATCTTCCCAAGTGGCATTCCACGTTACGCTCGTAGGTCACGAGGCATTCGCACGTCGTTGCTCACGGTGTATATCCGCGGCTAGTTTGCGAGCGTTATAGCGTTGGTTCGGTGAGAGAGATCAGCGTCAGAAATTTCGCCACGATTTTCTGGTTAGTACGCGCACTGATTGTGACTACCGATTTTCCGCCTTGCCGATTCTGACAATTCCGCAGTGGCCCTAGACTCGGAATATTTCGCGAGCTGTTCGACGATTCATCTCACCGCTTTCACAGAAATTCTCAGCAGTTCTGTATATGTTTCCCAAGCCGATCGCGTACTACCGATCCGCGTCGCTGGTTCCTGATGTTTTAAGAGTGTGCACGATGCGATCGAAATCGTCTTACGATCTGGGGAGTAACATCATCGAACGTTCTGCTTGCCCAGTCTCTCCATGCGCAAGTACTTGGAGTGTGAAAAAGCGGATAGGCAAAATGGCTCTCTTTCGTTTTTGTGGCAATTTGCAATCGAGCAAACTGACGATCTCCAATTACATTGTTTTTTTTTACATCGCTTCAGGAGGTCGTTGGTATTTTGAATTTGAAAAATATTTGTTTGGACATGATGTTGAGCTGTATACAGCGCAGAGACTGATGCTACCGATTCCAGTTCCAGTATGGCGGTTACCGGGCTTCGTGATAGATGGGGAGAAGGATTTTCCGGAGCGCGAGTATTTCGTTGGTGCGACGAGAGCGACACTGATTGCCAATCAATATGCCCATCTCGCTAGAGTCTAATTCAGCAACAATGTTGATCAATCAGTGCTCGCTCCGCTCGGTGAGAGCATGGACGACAGGACGAACGGCGCGGAACGTTGGAAATTCACCACGATCCTCTGCCACTACGTCCGGCACTGCTTCTCTTGCTCGCTGTATATACTCATGTGTTCGTAACATACTGTCTATGCAGAGAGTACACGATTCCTTCATACTGCATCGCTGCATGTGTGTACGTACCACCGTGTTACGTTCCCGGTTACTCGGCTACCTGCAACCGCGTGACAACAAGCAATCTAACGAACGCCTTCGTACACGATCGATACTCCCACAATTCGACTGATGCCTGCAGTATCACAATGAATTATTAGATATTTCACTCATTATTCCTTCTGAAACTTCACTGAAAGAATTCGTTCCATATAATATGGTCGAATGGACCATACATGTTCTATTCGAGCACACAGAGAGAGGAGAGTGTTTATTCTAAGTTATTATCACAATTAAGGGGAGGGAGTCAGGTCAAAAAAATTGATTTTGGAAATTCGATATCATCCAAATCCTATTGCATATAAAAATGCCCAATGCACTATATTGTCGATGCTCGATGAAAGAATTTTTTACTGTCGTCTGACTTGCATATGCTTTTCAATATTATCTTAAGCAAAGTTCTTAGGTTTTCCATTCTGCGCATGATTCAGATCAAACTACTAGGCAGATTGGAATCATTGATGTCTCATTTTCTTCTTCATGAAAAGATACACCGGCTAAATGGAGCAAACTATTTTTTTTTCATTCTGAAAGCAAAGTTAATCACTGATTTAGAAAATAGCATAAAATTTATTTATTAATAATTATGTTACTTAAAAAATATTAAATTTTATTAACATTTGCTCCATTTAGACGGTGTATCTGTTCATGAAGAAGAAAATGAGACGTCAACCATTCCAATCTGCCTAGTAGTTTGATCGGAATCATGCGCAGAATGGAAAACCTAAGATCTTTGCTTAAGACAATATTTAAAAGCATATGCAAGTCAGACGAGAGTAAAAAATCGTTTAATGGAGTACCAACAATATAGTGCGTTGGGCATTTTTATATGCAATAGGATTTGGATGATATTAAATTTCCAAAATCAATTTTTTTTACCTGACTCCCTCCCCTTAATTTTCTTTTCCAAAATAAAAGCTTTTTGGTCTTGAAAATATTAAGGATCTGAGTAGTTTCGAATTTGTGTGATTCGCGACATGAGAAAAATAATCTATTGCATTCAGAGTATTAAGAACATTCATTTTGAATATTATTAGTGTCGAAAAGTTATTAATAAATTAGTGAAAACAAAAAATGATTAAAAAACGTTGATTTAAAAAAAATGTTTCCCTTATCGTAAAATACTCGAATTCTGCATATTTAATTGCTCATGACAAAATCATATCAATGAATTACAGAAATAACTTCGATCCGAAGATTTCGGGGTCCCAACGTTTGTGATTAATGCTCACTCATAGACTCATGTTTACGACTATATCACAGCTTACAATGTGTACCAAAATTATGTTCCACTTTATATAGATCAGTGATTCATTGGTTCCCTAGAGGAATAACGAATGAGGCTATGAGAAGGCAGTTTTTTTTATACAATATAGCAGATAAATACGAATTTGAGTGATTCGCAACATGAGAAAAATAATCTATTGCATTCAGAGTATTAAGAACATTGATTTTGAAATTTATTAGTGTCGTAAAGTTACTAATAAATTAGTGAAAACAAAAAATGATTAAAAAACGTCGATTTTCAAAAAATGTTTACCTTATCGTAAAGTACTCGAATTCTGCATATTTAATTGCTCATGGCAAAACCATTTCAATGAATTACAAAAATAACTTCGATCCGAATATTTCGGGGTCCAAACGCTTGTGATTAATGCTCACTCATAGACTCATGTTTACGACTATATCACAGCTTACAATGTGTACCAAATTATGTTCCACTTTATGTATATCAGTGATTCATTGGTTCCCTAGAGGAATAACGAATGAGACTATGAGAAGGCAATTTTTTTAAAATCCAATTTAGCAGATAAATACGAATTTGAGTGATTCGCAACATGAGAAAAATAATCTATTGCATTCAGAGTATTAAGAAGAGTATTTAGTGTCGAGAAGTTATTAATAAATTAGTGAAAACAAAAAACGATTAAAAAACGTCGATTTTCAAAAAATGTTTACCTTATCGTAAAGTACTCGAATTCTGCATATTTAATTGCTCATGGCAAAACCATTTCAATGAATTACAAAAATAACTTCGATCCGAAGATTTCGGGGTCCTAATGTTTGTGATTAATGCTCACTCATAGACTCATGTTTACGACTATATCACAGCTTACAATGAGTACCAAATTATGTTCCACTTTATGTAGATCAGTGATTCATCGGTTCCCTAGAGGAATAACGAATGAGGCTATGAGAAAGCAGTTTTTTTACACAATGTAGCAGATAAATACAAGCAAGGGTCGGTGAAGAGCTGGCTGCTAGTGGGACCGGAAAGAATCGCGAGGGATAGCTGGACGTAGACAAATGCTAGACTTCCGAAGCGGTTGCCGTCCACCCAAAGGGTCACTGACATTTATTATGGGAATCCATAGTGTCCACGTGAGAGTTTGACGCTCGTACGAATACACACATTATATATATACAGAGATTCGATGGGTCTTTGAGAATCGGCCTAGTAAGATGTATGCGAAACGGAAGCCACCGTACCCGGAAGCTATTACTGCCCCTCTAATTTCTTTACGATCACAATGCCATTGGTCACGCTCCAGCGCTTCTCGGTGCTTTACTGCTTCGCTCTGCGGACCAAAGACGCGATATACAGTACCATTCGATACTTATTTCCAGTGCAGCTGGATACTTGGCCGCTCTCAGACCCAGAGACCTCTTATCTCCACTTGGCTCAGTTCTGAACCGCAGTTGCCACGGATATACGCAACTGGCAGTAGTAGTACCCCGTGTGATCGTTCTCCGAAGGATCATAAAAACGAGCGACTCGTGGGGCAACAACTAGCGCATACAATTATGCGTTTGCCCGAAAGAATAAAACAAAATCCTGTAATAGTCTTTGTGAATTCCTTCGGAAGGTTCGACCCGATATTCCAACAGGACAAAGAGGAATTCAAACGGCGAGGCATATCTCAGTGTTGGGAGGTTGTAGTAGGAGGAAGAGGAGAGAAGGAGGTGGAGAAACTGATTAACTGCGAGAGAAAGAGGAGAGATAAGATGATCGCAAGGTTGGACGAGAAGACACGGTGGAGTCTTTTCTCTTCACGAAGAAAGAGAGGGAGACGGAAAATAAGAGAGAGAGAGAGGGAAGATGGGGAGGAGAGAAAGATAAAGAAAGCTGAAAGATAGCAGAGACGCGGCTGCAAACTGGTGAGAGTAGATGAGAGGAGAGCGAAGCTGCTGGAGGTTGTATAGTGGCAGATAGGAACGAGTGGCTCCAGGCACAATGAGCCTATCAGATTATATTTCTATTTTCGACACGCGGCCTATCGCGCAATCCCATCTCCGGTCGCTGCTACCGCGACGTCGTGGCTTCCCCCGCACAACTACTACCGGCAATAGCCACATGCACAAGTCCTTACTATCATCAACACATCGCAACATTCGCGCGGCGATTCTGTGCTCATGGCCAACAACCGGACAGACAGACGGACGGACAGACCAGCAGCAACTCAGCATCATACTCATCAACGTAAACGGAAAGGATCACTGAGCAATGAGCATCACGGAGGTAAAGACCAAGGACCGATCCGAAGACGTACGCCGCTCTCGCTGCTGACACGGAAGGCATTATAGAGCCTCCGGCTTCCTTCAGCTTCATACTGAATCTGACGGTTAGGCTTCTGCCGATGCGTACGTGCTGCGTATTATAGATTATATAGTACCTATCAGGTACGTATCTACTTTTGCAATGGCAATTCGAAATTATGTATAAATACATGGAATGCAGTATACATATGTATGCCCGCAAAATTCGCCACTCCTTAACTACGATTTGCTCTTTTTGTAATTCAATTATCTCAACAAATGGAAAAGTTACAAACACGTGAAGTGAGAGCTTCAAGAATATTGAGAAAATTGTCCGTCGTTCGAATGATGATCATTTTTTTTTCTAGATCAGAACATTGTTGTGAATATTAGAAAATAAAAATAAAACTTAAAATTCGCACTTTGTGAGGAGTTTTTAAAAAAATTTGGATCTTTTAGTTCTGACGATTTCACTTTTTCCTACTGTGTTGAAACCCTTCGATTCATACAAAAAATGTTGAGAGTTTACTTGAATAATGAATAATGGAAAGAACATTTCAAAATGAATAAACCACTCGATGCTTACAAATGACGAAAAAAAAAGTTCGTATCACGTTTTTCCGTGTAGAAAAGTAGTTGAGGCTCTAACTTGGCCCTTTCTAGTTTGCCTCAGTTCTATTAGGGGCCCTACTAGGCTAGTCACGCTTGAAGTACGGGGCCTTTAGAGGCTCAATATGGGCGACCCTAGTGAGGGTTTCACATTTAAGCCTGATTAGGCCCCGAAGTTTGTCGTGGCCGTCTCTGTTGAGCCTAGTAGGATTCTAGAGTAGATTCCCTATTGTAGATGCCACGTTTATACCCAAAAAGGCCCATTATTTAATCGCGGCTGCCCGAACTAATTTCTGCACGGGTTCTCGATGGGAAATTGTAGGAAAATCCGGTCATGTCAGTTTCTTTCTTTTTCCTACACGGAAAAAAGGCTTGGTTGGAACAACCAAGTGCCTTGGTTATATATGCGCCAGACAATTAATTGGTTAGACCAACCAAGTTATTTTTTAGGCTACCAATTTCTTGGTTGGACTAACCAAGTCACTTGGTAAGCTAGCAAGTGACTTAGTTAGACCAACAAAGAAATTGGTAGCCTAACAAATAATTTGGTTGGTCTAACTAAGTCACTTGGTTAGCTTTCCAAGTGACTTGGTTAGTCCAACCAAGAAATTGGTAGCCTAAAAAATAACTTGGTTGGTCTAACCAATTAACTAACCAAGTCACTTGGTAAGCTAACCAAGTGACTTAGTTAGACCAACCAAGAAATTGGTAAGCTAACCAAGTGACTTAGTTAGACCAACCAAGAAATTGGTAGCCTAACAAATAACTTGGTTGGTCTAATCAATTAACTAACCAAGTCACTTGGTAAGCTAACCAAGTGACTTAGTTAGACCAACCAAGAAATTGGTAGCCTAACAAATAACTTGGTTGGTCTAACCAATTAATTGTCTGGCGCATATATAACCAAGGCACTTGGTTGTTCCAACCAAGCCTTTTTTTCCGTGTATTGTATTGAATCCACCCGCAGAGTGCATACAAGTTGTCCGTTCGTTGTACGTGTACACCGGTAGGCATATTGCATGCAAGTGCACAAATAGCAATATTCAGCGAGTAAAATAACGCCCATCTACGATGGTAGCTACCGCAGCGTTTACCAAACCCCCGACAATTGACGATCGCGTATAGTCTTATGGTCTCGGTAGTACGCAGATAAATCTCAACTCCTGAGGCTACCATCATCGTGTAGAGTCTCCAGTCTGCAGGAGGATGCAACTCGCCGTTCGCGACGTTTCGGTTTTCTCGTGTCTCGAGGGCCGCGAAGGACCCGCGAGCGATTCGTGCTGTGTTCAGCTCCTGCATCGACTTCTGCGCTTCGCTTCAACATCTACCTACCAACCTGCCCTCGCCTACATCCTCGTTCGCCATGCAATGCTGCTTGGTGCACATATGAGACGTCGGGATCGCGCAGGTTGACGTCGACCAGATGAGACGAAAAAATCGACGGTGAAGCGAGAGAGGAAGATAAAAGGATGGAAGAGGCAGAGAAGACGAAGTCTCAGTGCCTTGAGGCGATTCAGCTTCTTCTGCGTCCACCGTTCATCTTGATGATCGTCTCGCGTCTTCTCTCGGCTCTTGAGAGCTTCACACGACGAGCTCCTTGCTCTTGCGTGAAAAACTTCTTTGCTCACGTTCACTCTCGAATATGGAATATACACCGGTTAGATTACTATGCTGAGAGGAGTATTAGTTATTGACAGATGATCTTCCTCAGGCTAATCCGTCATCACTGACTGCAGACATAACGTGGTATTATGGCTAAATTCAAACACGGACATCTGCAGTTTCTAATAGATACGCACGTTTTTTTGGTTACTTATCTTATGATTTATTTAGTATTATAGTATTTCCACAATGCATTTTTTAAAAAGAAGAGCTAATTTAATAGGTAACGGTAAAAGAATCAATCGCTACTTTTGTTTACTGTAATTTTTGTCATATCAGGTGGTGAAAAAAAAAAATTTAATGCATTGTTCGTTTTTGGAAATATTAATAACAAATGTGTCTTTCACATTTAAACATAGATATACCTGCATAATATAGAAGATAAGCTGTGAATCGACATCAACGTGAACCAGCTACGGGAGTTGCCCAGGAGCGGACATACTCCGAGCACTCTTTTCTCGAAGCCCCTGTATATGATGGACGAACGAACAGACGCGTACCCACGACAGTGTAAAATTACCGCGTCAGAAACAATTACGTTACGGACGAACGGATCGCGACCGAGTTGGCGACTACTTGCAATCCCCACTACCCGGTGTGATTTTATAAGCAGCGAATGCTAAGCGCACGACTTTCCCAACACCAAAATATCAAACGAACAAATATATCATATACACCAAATTATTAAACGAACAAAAAACAAACCATTCAACAAATGACAATTTCCTAAACTGTGTCTGCAATATCAACGTGTGAATCGTAATCCTCGCACGCTTAGGTTCAGCACGATCATAGAAAGAATTTAGAGGTAATTGCGAACTGTCAGAATAGTTGTGGGGCGAACAAACCGAAGCTGCTAGTGCATTATCAAAAACGGCTGTTGGCAATGTTGCAGTAGTACACCAATCATATCATACGACTTTCCCTACACAATATATCATACACACCAAAATATTAAACGAACAAAAAACAAAATATCAAACGAACAAAAAACAAACCATTCGACATGTCCATTTAACAAATGACAATTTCCTAAACTGTGTCTGCAATATCTACGGGTGAATCATAATATTCGCGCGCTCAGGTCCAGCACGATCATAGAAAGGATTTTGAGGCAATTGCGAACTGCTAGGATAGTTGTGGGGCGTACAAACCGAAGCTGCTAGTGCATCATCGAAAAGGGCTGCTGTCAATGTTGCTGTGATACACCGATCATATCATACGACTTTCCCTACACAATATATCATACAACCTAAAATATTAAACAAACAAAAAACAAAAAATTAAACGAACAAAAACCAAACCATTCAACATGTCCATTCAACAAATGACAATTTCCTAAACTGTGTCTGCAATATCAACGGGTGAATCATAATCTTCGCACGCTCAGGTCCAGCACGATCATAGAAAGGATTTAGAGGCAATTGCGAACTGCCAGGACAGTTGTGGGGCTCACAAACCGAAGCTGCTAGTGCATTATCGAAAAGGGCTGCTGTCAATGTTGCAGTGATACACCGATCATATCATACGACTTTCCCTACACAACATATCATATACACATAAATGTTAAACGAACAAAAAACAAAATATCAAATGAACAAAAAACAAAATATCAAACGAACAAAAAACAAAATATCAAACGAACAAAAAACAAAATATCAAACGAACAAAAAACAAAATATCAAAGGAACAAAAAACAAAATATCAAACGAACAAAAAACAAAATATCAAACGAACAAAAAACAAAATATCAAACGAACAAAAAACAAAATATCAAACGAACAAAAAACAAAATATCAAACGAACAAAAAACGAACCATTGAACAAATGACAATTTCCTAAACTGCGTCTGCAATATCAACGGGTGAATCATAATCTTCGCACGTTCAGGTCCAGCACGATCATAGAAAGGATTTAGAGGCAATTGCGAACTGCCAGGACAGTTGTGGGGCGTACAAACCGAAGCTGCTAGTGCATTATCGAAAAGGGCTGCTGTCAATGTTGCAGTAGAGAACAACGATCATATCATACGATTGTTGGATGACTCGGGGTGGTTGTGGGCGCTGGGGTTGAGTCCTACCGAGTGGAGGGTACCGAGGGGGAACCGTAGCAATGGGTCGCGACTGAAACGGTGCGACTGTGCAGCCGCCGGTCTCGTTGTCGAGAGAGCCCTGTGTGGAAACTGGAAAGGGGTCCAATCAATCAGCCGGAAATCAGTATGCACGGCACGTACGCCTAATGCCGCCACTCTTTCATCATATTCATTTGATCGCGAACGGAGAGGAGTCGCTCGGAGTGCCCGCACGTACGTACTCCGATGGCTGTTACTCCAGAGCATAGGTCCGACAATAACGTGTCGCGTCACGCCGTTTCCGATCTCCTCTCTTGGCTCACTAAGGAACGTCACGAGGCGTAAGGCGGATCATGTCGGGTGATCTGGCTTTGGTACACTTTCGACACTCCTTCGGCGCATTCCGACACTCTCAATGTTATTACGTACTCGCGAGGGTTTGGCCTACACATTTTTTTTTGTAGACGGAAGAGCAATGGAAGGTTTCATTAAATATGCAGACAAGAGTGACACTGAGATCATAATTCTGCAGGTATATGTTGGAGACCTACTTGACAGTGGAAATTAAATTAATATCTGACGTGCCTCAATCACTTAACGCCGAATTTAAACGTCGCGTGTCATTAGATTTAATGATTTTGTAACATCGTTAGTTATTTTTGTTTTGTATTATTTTGGTCGACATGATTAACGTCACTGAAAAATGATAAACGATTACTTTTAACCGAGGATTGGAATACGTGTATGTTGATGAATGATTCAAAGGGTTTGAGCATTCACATTTGAAATATGTTTGAACGTTTTATGCTAATTTTTTCAAATTAAATAACGCTTAGTTATAAGTGAAGTTATCAAATTATCGACTTATCAACATTTCTGTTGGAAATGTTCAGAGGTTTCAGTCATCTGAAATCATGAAAATAAAATGTGTCGCATCTGCACATATAAAATCTTGCACATTTATTAAAAATACCATAATATCATATCTTAAGTGAATATTTTTAGCACAGTTGATGGGTGCAAATATATCTTGTCACTTTTCAACTTGTCGTCGAGTTCAAGTTCTATCGATGAACTAAATTGAATTCTCTTCGTGAGAAGACTCTATGCGGGCTCAGTATAGTTATTTTCATTCGAAATGCTTACGAAGAAGTTATAACGAAATTCGGTGAAAAGGTTATCACTCATATGGCCCCAAGAATTTTAAATAGAAATATCTAAATAGAATCAGCCGTTGCAAAGTCAATTAAATTCATCAGTTTAACATAAACTCTTCAACGAGTTAAAAAAAGAAAGTAAAAAAGTCTGCAACGATGACCCGAGCAAAAATAAAAATAGGACACTTATAAAAATGTCTAATTATTTTTTTTAGTTTGTTAATCCGTAGTATTTTTTTTAAATTCAATTCTGTTTTCATGATTTATTGTATAAGCGACCTCCTCAAGAGGGTTAATGCTGGAAGGTAAAGAGTGAACACTCAGAGAAATCGTAATAGCACAGTCAACTATAAAGTTACAACTATTCATTTTTATTTCATGCAACTATTTTTATAGTTACGATAACTACGAAAATAGTTATGGTAACTATTTGCTAGTTACAGTAACTATTTGATAGTTGCGTCAACCATAAAAAAAATGTTGTACCAACCATAAATGAATAGTTGTCACTTTATAGTTACTAATACCATCATTTTCTCTCAGTGAACCCAGGTATTTTGCACCTGGGTTCACTGAGAGAAAATGATGGCTTGCGGTTCTGTTTCCTCAGTCAAAATAGGACACTTATAAAAACGGCTAATTGTTTTTCTGGTTTATTAATCCGTCGTTTTTTTTTACGTTCGAGAATTTATATGTACAATTATAACACAATTCTGTTTTCATGATTTATTATATAAACGACCTCCTTAAGAGGGTTAATGCTGGAAGGTAAAGAGTGAACCTAGGTGCAAAATGCTTGCGGTCCTCTTTCCTCAGTTTATATACCAGCAAAGTGCTAAACACGTACGCCGCTCAGCAGATTACCGTCCCAACCAGACGCAAGGTCTTAGTACATGCGGGGCAAATACGTCTTTGGCTTGGACGCGGCAGACAAGATCGAGATGGCAGCAGCAAGCGAGACTCGGGCAAATACGTAATCCGGATTATCGGGGATCCGCTTAACGTGTACCGCGGACACTTGTGTCGTGCAATGATACCCTAAACCAATAGCCCAAGACCTTCTGCATGTAACTTAACTCATGTGGTATATGTACATATTTATATTCCTTTTGAATTGTCTTTATGTGCCTTCTTCCCGTTTCCCTTCTGCGATTGCTGCTGAGTCCAAGTTTTTCTGTATAATTTCCAAATGCGCGGAGAATCAACCGATAATTATTCTCCGAGTGATTTATAGATGCGGCGAATCAGAATAATTTCGAGTCACCGTGACTGTCGTTTGGTTAATGGAGGCGTCCGACTGATCGATAGAATCCGAAGTTGTGAATCATAGTTATATATGAACTGCCGGGATTAAGCAGAATATGACTGGTAGCTCAAAAAGGATCATTAATGACATACCAGGAAATGATTTCAATTCTGCGTTCATTGAGACGGTTGACCTATCAACTATAGTCATAAGTCATAAGCAATGCTGCGTGTAGACTCTTTTTGTGATATAAATTACAATAATTATTATGGAAATGTATTACTACAAAACAAAAATATGCAGGTTTTGATCTTCCGATTAAATGAAAGAAAAAAAAATACATAGCACTGTTTATTATAGAGATATTTAAGATGTGTTTCCAATATTTTGTTGTAATTGAAAAATATTGGAATATTTTAGACGAATTTTGTTGAAAATTATGTCGAAAACTTGTACTGTTTATCTTGTGAAATATGTTTTATATCATACATTTATATTTTCGAATTTTTACATGTTAGCTTATCAGAAAAATATAATTAAAAAAAATATTACTTGCAAATATTTTTCAAGTTTGTTCCAATTAGATTAAAAAATATTTTGGTAATATAGAAATATAAAAAAAAAACTAACTAAAAAATATATTATGTACTGATAAATAAATAACACTGATAAAAATAGTGAATTTATTGAATCAACGAATATGATTGATTGACATAACAAATAAGTTAGTTCACTAAACAACAATTATATTCCAGCGCTCGCTTGACTCCCGACAATTTTCGATTTATCTCAGTGCATATAAAGTAAATGAAAAAAAAAAATTCCAATTTCAAAGTAACGGAAGCTGGCCATTTTTGTAAGCCCACAGAGATTGATTATGAAAATGGAGACTCGTTAATCTCGCCGCGAAGTGAAACAAGTTGAGATTGGTGTTGCATGGCCATCGTCTCGGGAGTCGAGAAATGGCGGCCGTCTGAAAATTGATGGAGGCTTAATGAAGTCGCGGATGGCGATCAGAGTGTGTCTCGGGCGTAGCGTGAAGCCAATGAAAAACGGGTGCGTACCCGTGGGCAATGAGAGGACGGAGGAAGTGATCGCGTGATGCGGGGGTTTGCGGTAACGGCGGTGTTGGCATGGTATGAGGGAGTTCCAATTTAAGCCGTGCCCACGGTGCAAAAATGCTTGGGAAGATCGTCGGCGTAAAGCCGGTGGCCGGTCGGTCCGCAGCAGCGCGTTCGGGCTGCCTCGGTTCATTAACTGGAAACCCAATAGCGGTTGTTTGCATTGGCAGACGGCGAGAGTCCGTCCGGGGCATCGAAATTGCGAGCCATATTGCATACGAGAGCCCGTGCGCCGCCAATAGCGTCTGGCACGGCCCTCTCCGAAGCTGCTCGCTCGTTATTGACAACGAGGGACCCGTCCGCGCACACCGGATCGCAAAGCGCCCCCGCGCACCCGTTTCTCTTGCCGACGTCGGTGTCTACTTGCCCCGTCGCTCTATACCATTGCTGCACTTGGCCCAATAGTGCTATCCTCCTTTTGATAGCACTACGTACCCACCGAGTTCGACGACTTCATTATCGATAGTTCCGGTCCCCTTCCCCGCAAGCCCACCCCGCGTAGATCGGCTTAATCGTTTTATTTTTCGGTCCGCTCGAGCGGACAATTTGTTCGCCATTATTCTCCAAACTCTTTGCATCCTCCAATCGCAGTCGTCAAATAGGGCATGACGATGATATAACAACATTTCTTGCTATTTCGTTCTACAACGAGAGAAAAAAATATGGTACTCATTCCCAGATTCGTATAGTAATCGGGATCCAAAGTGGAAAAATGGCATTTTTCCACAGTCAAAGATTTACTAGGCGTCGTCCGCTGTACTATTTAGCGTAAATAGCCGGCGACGTCTAGTAAATGTTTGTAAATAAATATTTTAGTAATTCTTCGTATGTGTCTGGAAATAAATTCCAATTTTCCACTTTAGATCCCGATTACTATAGGAATCTGGGAATGAGTACTATATTCCTTATCTCGGTGTAATATCTGCTCTTTTGTCTATTAGACTAGGACCTACTCGGACAATTGTGATAGTGTTGTGATAGACTTAAAAAATGTTTTTTATTCAAAACTTATTCGCTTGCGGGCTGTCAAAAACTGGAAAAAAATGTTTTGTCCATTTGTGTTTCAATCTGTTGTAGAAATTGTAGAAATTAGAAGTCAAATTAAGTTCACAATGCTTGATTTTGGCAACCCGCAAACGAAATGTATTTTAATCAATAACATTTTTTTTATTGTGCACTGGACGAAATTGGATGTTTGTGCACTTGAAAAAATGTAATTCCTTGTTTGATTGATATGAAATCAATTCTGTGGGAAATCAAATGGTTCGATATTTACGCAAGTCGAAAATTATAGGCTACGAATAACATAGATAACGTATCATAGGTTAGTCCAATCACCGAAAATGGTTCATAGTGCGTAAGCAAAACAATAGAAACTTACAATTGTCACAAAGTAAAAACGAGAACCCAAAGTCAAATACATGGAGAAAAATAGCATAGTGACAGCAAACTTTATTTGTTGGCCTAGAAAATATACTTGATGGCCTAGCAAATCTTTTTATCAAGCCTAGCAAATAATTTTTGTTAGGTTAAGAAATAAGGCTTTGCTGTCACTATATTAGCAACTGATTTGTTGATGCAACAAAAGTTTTCTCTCCGTGTAGTATGTCGGAAGAATTTGATAAAAACAATTTGCTAGCATAGTGACAGCAAATTTTATTTGTTGGCCTAGAAAATATATTTACTGGCCTAACAAATAATTTTGCTGGTCTAACAAATTTTTTTGTCCAGCCTAGCAAATAATTTTTGTTAGGCTAAGAAATAAGGCTTTGCTGTCACTATATTAGCAACTGATTTGTTGATGCAACAAAAGTTTTCTCTCCGTGTAGTATGTCGGATGAATTGGATAAAAACAATTTTAAAAATAGCCTAAATACCAGTTTATTAAAGTTCAACACTGCAATATTCTGTCACAAATACTTCGGTTAACCATATCATCGCAATTTCTATGAGATTCGGGGGCTTTTTCAGTTAGATAGAGTTTTGCCTAGAGTTTGTTGAGTTGCCTTGAACAATGGCGGAGGAACGATATGCGAGGTTCGCAGTTAAAACACAATTACGGTGAGTCCCCGGTCGGCATAGCCCGTGACAGACCGCGGGCGTACCGCCCTGTCAAAATAGATAACGCTCGGGGTAAGTCACCCCCAAAGTTAAAATCGCACCCCTGCGGCGAAGCCGCGTGCTATGCGCCCGCACGCTGCTGCTACTCACGTAGACTCACGCTACTTCTCTGCGTTATTATAATACCTATACGATACCGCCGTCGTCCCATCGCCACCCTTCCATATACTAGACCACTGGATGTGTACGTCATCCATTCACTTTCGGTTAACGTCGACATAGGGGTGGACAGAAGGGTGTAAAGCGGGGAGCGAATGGTATCGCGTTCTTTGCCCTGATATTCGTGTGACTGTCAACTATGTTGACAAATACACAACGTCTAATATCCAATAACAATAAGAGTCAAATTTGTGGACATTTTTTTTTTTTCATTTTAAATTTCTTTAAGCTTTTGATAAAATGGAAAAAAAAGATCTGGATGGCAGATAGGATTGAAATCAGGCCCTAATATGGCTGGTACTTATTGAACCGGAAATGGCAAAACGGATTAAAATCACATTTGTCGCTTATCAGGCGAATATCAGGCAATCCTGATCAGGTATGCCTTACTAATGGCTGCTCCGGTCCAGATCAGGTTGCACTCAGAGAAATCGTAGTTGTACAGTCAACTATAAAGTGACAACTATTAATTTTTAGTCCATTGAACTATTTTCATAGTTATGGTAACTATTTGGTAGTTATAATAACTATTTGATAGTTATGGCAACTATTAAAAAATTGGTCGCACGAACTAAAAATGAATAGTTGTCACTTTATAGTTACTAATACCATAATTTTCTCTCAGTGTGACAGCTGACAAAATTGTTCAGGCATACGTTAGTGCTATTTTAGTGCTGTTGAAAAAAATGCGGAATTATGATGGACGTACTAAAATTCATCTTTCAAGATTTTTAAAAATAATACTAGGGGAAATTATAAAAGTTTTTATGCACTGTTAAATTTATTTATGCGGTTTTTAATTTGGCATGGTGAAAATATTATAGTCTGTATACAATAGCGAATATTATAAAATATAAACCATGCAAAATTGGATAAAATTCTGTAAAGATCATCATAATAATCAGTGTGTTATTAGATTGAAAAAAAATAGTGTTCCTTTATTTTTATACCAAGAATGACGATTCTAGTGACAGTTAGTATATTGAAAAAAAAAAATAGTCTTCCTTTTTTTCATGAGAAGAATAACCCTTCTAGTGACATAAAAATTATGATTGCGATTTCATAGAATAATATTTTTAAGGCAGACACAAAAAAATTTAATATGTAAAAGTATTAATCTGATCTGACTAATTGTGAAAATGATTCAAAAGATCGACAGAAAAAAAGAGCTCATATTAGTCATATTGTGGGTGCATTTGCAAGACTCTTCATTGTAGTAAAGGCGATGCGGCGCACCACGTCGAGAAGTACAATGTCGCGTGACGAAGGGGTTGCTTGCATACGCCCAACAACCCTTTCATTATACCGCTCTGGACCGGTTGACTCTAACTATCCGCGGCGACGTGACAACATTAGCGGAACTTCGTGACGTTAAATGCCTAGGGGGAAATGGCTAATCCTCGTTACCTACACACGGCTCCCAGTTCTTGGATTCAGATTTTATTTTTCAATCGATCCGTTTCTCAATTACGTCTTCTATCATTGAAACCTGTTTAACTGTCGCGATTTAGCTCCATTAAAAAAAAAAACTTGCACCAAAAAAATGTATTTATAGCGATAAAAAAAGAGGTTCTTATTCACCTAGTAATTACACCTCTTACATCGAAACTCCTGACAACGATGAAGAACATGCTAATACACTCATTGACTTTTTTAAAATACTCTTTCATTAATATTATCGTTTGCAAATATAATGTCTTTGCTTGAGCTTCGTAATACTTTATTCGAATATCATGTGTTACGAGTCATTACAATATCGATTGTAATTAGAGTCCGAGCTAACCATTCATTTTCACAACTGCCAATCATCATCTGGTATTGCTATGATTTTAGTCGTGTGACGTTATTTTCCGCAGGCAGATAAGATCTTAATGATGGAGTGACTGGAAAAGGAGATTAAACGGAATCCGTGCGAAGCGGAAGCAAAAAATGCAATAGAAGTTGTGTATTGGACAGAGAGGAAAATATCTGGTTGGGTCGAAGCGATCGAGAGCATCTTGAAAACTGTATCTCATTCATACTTTTGCATCCGAAAGTAGTAATTTACACGCACTGTGAAGAGATAGGCGAGCGAGGAAGATACTAACACCCTAAGAGTGAGCTACGAGATACTATGAATCGAGACACTATGTACATTCGCCCCGAGCACTCGGCTTTACGAGAGAGATAGACTCTGCTATTATAATAGATATGTTCAGCATGCAAACGTTGTGTTCCGTTGTGTACATATACACGTTTAACGCAGTCTCAGCAGCAGCATCGAAGTATAACTACTTGATGTACGTGTGGTGGGTCTTGAAATTCAGGATCGTCTCGAGAGATCTCAGCACCTTGTATACAATTATATTGTAGGGCTCTGCATTTTTTGTTCCTTTTTTCTAGTAGAAATCAGAATCTGACAAAAATGTATAAAATATTGTTAATTACCTAAAAATAAGGGGAATCGTTGCGAAGGTATTTTTGAACTATTTTTTCTTGTGTAAATTTGATTAAATTTTTTTTTAACTTATATAGAAATAGACTTAATTTTGAAATTAATACGGAAGGAAAATAAAAGTTTGGTGTGAATAGCTTAACTGCTATAAATGAGGCATGATAATCATTTATTCTGTTTCTGTAAATTAATAAATTGTTGTCACCAACTATTTACGGTGAACTTATAAAAAGGCACAGCTTTTTTTTTCTTCGTGAACATAAAGCATTTTTTGAGAAATAAATTGACGCATTCATAAAACAACTAATCAACAATTGATATGAAATCATTTATTAATTTTGGCAAAATGGCATTGAATGTGACACAGACTGAATATTTCTCTCTCTTTTGTAACAGAAAAGTCCCTAACAAAAATGTATAGATTATTATTAATTTTCTACAAATAAGGCATAAAGTTGCCAAACTGTCAAACTATTTTTTTTTTCGTTTAAATTAGATTTTTAAAATTTTTTCAAACCTTATATATTGCAGCTTATGATTAATAGAATACTCAGAAATAGGCTTAATTTTGAAATCAAACCAAAACCAAAGTAAAACTTTGGTGCGAATAGCTCAAATACTATAAATAAGTTGCGACAATCATTTATTCTATTCCTGTAAATTAATAAATTGTCGTCACAAATCATTTACAGTGAATTCATAAAAAGGCACAACAACTTTTTTTTTCTCCGCGTACATAAAGAATTTTTTAAGAAATAAATGGACGCATTCATGAAACAACTAATCAGCAATTGATATGAAATCATTAATCACTTTTGGCAAAGAGACATTACTGAAAATTTGACATAGACTTGCTAGGAAGGATTTGAATTTGCGTATTTTAAGGTAACTATTTATTCGGTTCCTGTAAATTAAAAAACATAAATTTTCTTTTTTAACTTGGCGTCGACTCGCCACTACGACTCTTGATTGTTGTCACAAACCATTTACAGTGAATTCATAAAAAGGCACAACAACTATTTTTTATCTCCGCGTACATAAAGAATTTTTTTTCGAAATAAATGGACACATTCATAAAACAACTAATTAACAATTGGTATGAAATCATTAATCACTTTCGGCAAAGAAGGATTACTAAAAATGTGACATAGACTTTCTAGGAAGGATTTGAATTTACATATTTTAAGGTAACCATTTCCTGTTCCTGTAAATTAAAAAACTTGAATTTTCTTTTTTAACTTGGCGTCGAGTCGCCACTACGATTCTTGATTGTTGTCACAAACCATTTACAGTGAATTCATAAAAAGGCACAACAACTATTTTTTATCTCCGCGTACATAAAGAATTTTTTTTCGAAATAAATGGACACATGCATAAAACAACTAATTAACAATTGGTATGAAATCATTAATCACTTTTGTCAAAGAGGCATTAGTAAAAATGTGACATAGACTTGCTAGGAAGGATTTGAATTTGCATATTTTAAGGTAACTATTTATTCGGTTCCTGTAAATTAAAAAACATTAATTTTCTTTTTTAACTTGGCGTCGACTCGCCACTACGACTCTTGATTGTTGTCACAAACCATTTACAGTGAATTCATAAAAAGGCACAACAACTTTTTTTTTCTCCGCGTACATAAAGAATTTTTTAAGAAATAAATGGATACATTCATAAAACAACTAATCAGCAATTGATATGAAATCACTAATCACTTTTGTCAAAGAGGCATTAGTAAAAATGTGACATAGACTTTCTAGGAAGGATTTGAATTTGCGTATTTTAAGGTAACCATTTCCTGTTCCTGTAAATTAAAAAACATTAATTTTCTTTTTTAACTTGGCGTCGAGTCGCCACTACGACTCTTGATTATTGTCACAAACCATTTACAGTGAATTCATAAAAAGGCACAACAACTATTTTTTATCTCCGCGTACATAAAGAATTTTTTAAGAAATAAATGGACGCATTCATAAAGCAACTAATTAACAATTGGTATGAAATCATTAATCACGTTCGGCAAAGAAGGATTACTAAAAATGTGACATAGACTTTCTAGGAAGGATTTGTATTTACATATTTTAAGGTAACCATTTCCTGTTCCTGTAAATTAAAAAAACTTGAATTTTCTTTTTTAACTTGGCGTCGCGCAATATAATGTAATACAATGTAATACAACAATAATACAATGAAATAAATGGATGCAATCATAAAACAACTAATCAGCAATTGATATGAAATCATTTGTCACTTTTGGCAAAGAGACATTACTAAAAATATGACAGAGTTGCTAGGAAGGATTTGAAATTGCATATTTTAAGACAACTTGAAATACTGGTCAGACAGGAGTGTCTGAGTTTTAAACAGTAGCAGGAAGGGCGGTGAGGGACATGGACTCCTTGAGCATCGCTAGGGAAGAGACGACGGCGTTGGCGTAGAAACGGGTGGGGGGCAGCGCGTCCGGACGAAGAGAGTAAGCGTATAGGTCAGGGGGGCTGGCGGCGGCAGGGGTGCTTACTACTTACCATACTCCCGATATAGCAAAGTCCCGCGTTACTCCTGCCGGCACTGTGCGCCGTTCAACTCGCCGGTCGGATAGTAGTCGCTAGCGCACGGTTCTCAACAGAGCCGCGGCAAGAGAGCGGATCGCACATCGCCAGGATTCGCGCGTTCAGGAACAAAACATAAGACACAAGAGCGCATGACTCTATTCGATCACGATCGCGCCCCAAGAGACACGACGAAACTTTCGAATACGAGACTGAAGAACCCACAAAGAAAAAAAAACAAAACCAAGAGAAAATATTTAATCTATTTTTAATCACCTACATGAAAAATAAAAATTATCAAGAGAGTAACTTACAAAGCCTGAAAAAAATGTCATTTATCAGTGGTAATTTGGTGATGCGAAAAAGACAAATTCGTAAGGAGGTGAAGCACAGATAAATAAACATGGATGGAGAAGCTCAGCAAGTGCGATATGTTGGTAGCTGAGTCACGAAGATTTGTGCGATCTGCAGGTTCGCGGTGCTGGTCACGTGGTATCTGCTGAACATGCAGCGGCTATCGAATGGGGTGGGGTGATGTGGATGTGGGAGGGGGTGGATGTTAGTGGGGGTGGATGCCGGAGCTGAGATGAAGTACCTGAGGTGGGGACATGGAGAATTCGGTCAACGAAGAGGATGAAGAAGAAGGCGAAGATGATGACGAAGCAGAGAAGAAGCCAATCGAGGAAATGGAGTCTCATGACCGAGTGGCAAGTTGGAAACACGTGGGGTACGTTTCGAGCATTCAGCATATTTCATTGAGTGAAACTTTTATAGTTTATAACCGTGCCGAAGCTTTTTACGACATTTATATCCGCACATTTTTTTATAACACTATTACGGATATGCATAATAAAAAAAAAAAGGGAGTTTTTTTGACACTCGATACGATAACGTGTTTCGGGTTTATAACGATGAAATTGTTGAAAAAGTTTTAATAGAGTGTTCAACATTTCGGAGATATTTTTCACGCAGAATGGGCATTTATTGGACGTGTTTTCAACGACACTGCTGCTCAGATACTTTACGGCTTGTAATACATTCGACGGGGAACTTGGCACGCAGGCTAATTGAGCCCATATATCGAGATAAAGTCACATGCTTTATCGAGCCATCCATAACAAGAGGAGAAGCAGTCTCTGAGTTTTAACGCCGATGAGACGGTCCATTAAACACGGGATATCCAAGCGGCGAACATATACTCGCTACGCGAGGATTCACGCCGACACAGCTACTACCGACTATACTGCGCGCACGCGTATTACATTCTCATTCGATTTCGCATTCGATCGCGCACGTGGAATTACTACCGACTAGCACACGTGCGTTCATTCAGAATCTTCGCTCACTCACTCAAGTGCATTCCATATAAATAATTACGATCGTTTATACTATTTTTTTTTAGGTTTTATGAATATATAATTAACATGCGGTCGTATTCAACATTTAATTAAATTAATCAAAAGAATTCAATTTGGTATATTTTATAATACAGAATATTCATATATTCTATCTCAGAAAATAATGGTTACAAATCTTTTAATCATGATTTTTTAAAAAAGTGACGTTTGGCCGTTTCTGATTCCAGAATTCACAGATCCAACTTCCGGTCGGAAAATCGAAACTAAATTTTTCTTTCAAGTTTTCGAATTTTTACCTTCACTATTGTTCTCAAGTCGCACATTCTACCGCAGAAAACTCCGGTTACAAACCTTTTTACCACGATTAAAAAAAAGTAACTTTTTTCCGTTTCTGATTCCAGAATTCACAGATCCGACTTCCGGTCGGAAAATCCAACCTAAATTTTTCTTTCAAGTTTTCGAATTTTGACTTTCACTATTGTTCTCAAGTCGCATATTCTACCTCAGAAAGTAAGGATTACAAACATTTTTACCATGGTTTTAAAAAAAGTGACTTTTTCCGTTTCTGATTCCAGAATTCACAGATCCGACATCCGGTCGGAAAATCCAACCTAAATTTTTTTTCTTTAAGATATCGAATTTTGAACTTTACTATTGTGCTCAAGTCGCATATTCTACCTCAGAAAATACGGTTTACAAACATTTTTACCATGATTTTAAAAAAATGTGACTTTTTCCGTTTCTGATTCCAGAATTCACAGATCCGACTTCCGGTCAGAAATCCAACCTAAATTTTTTTTTTCTTTGAGATATCGAATTTGACCTTCACTATTGTTCTCAAGTCGCATATTCTACCTCAAAAAATACCGATTACAAATCTTTTAATCATGATTTATAAAAAAAGTGACTTGGAGCCATTTCTGATTCCAGAATTCACAGATCCGACTTCCGGTCGGAAAATCCAACCTAAATTTTTTTTCTTTAAGATATCGAATTTTGAACTTCACTATTGTTCTCAAGTCGCATATTCTACCTCAGAAAATAGGGGTTACAAACATTTTTACCATGATTTAAAAAAAGTGACTTTTTCCGTTTCTGATTCCAGAATTCACAGATCCGACTTCCGGTCGGAAGAATTTTGGCTTTCACTATCATACTCAAGTCGCATATTCTACCTCAGAAAATACGGGTTACAAACATTTTCACCATGATTTTAAAAAAAAGTGACTTTTTTCCGTTTCTTATTCCAGAATTCACAGATCCGACTTCCGGTCGGAAAATCCAACCTAAATTTTTTTTCTTTATGATATCGAATTCTGGCCTTCACTATCGTTCTCAAGTTACATATTCTATTACACAAATACTGGTTACAAGCATTTTCACCATGATTTTTAAAAAAGTGACTTTTTTCCGTTTCTGATTCCAGAATTCACAGATCCGACTTCCGGTCGGAAGAATTTTGGCTTTCACTATCATACTCAAGTCGCATATTCTACCTCAGAAAATACGGGTTACAAACATTTTCACCATGATTTAAAAAAAAAGTGACTTTTTTCCGTTTCTGATTCCAGAATTCACAGACCCGACTTCCGGTCGGAAAATCCAACCTAAATTTTTTTTCTTTATGATATCGAATTCTGGCCTTCACTATCGTTCTCAAATTACATATTCTATTACACAAATACTGGTTACAAGCATTTTCACCATGATTTTTAAAAAAGTGACTTTTTTCCGTTTCTGATTCCAAAATTCACAGATCCGGCTTCCGGTCGAAAATCCAACCTAATTTTCATTTTCTTTAAGATAACGAATTGTGGCCTTCACCATCGTTCTCAAGTCGCATATTCTATCAAAGAAAATACCAGTTACAAGTCTTTTTACCCCGATTAATAAAAAATTGACTTTTTTCCGTTTCTGAAAAAGAGAGGAGGTTGAAATTCTATTTCCAAAGCTCAACTAAGGTTTAAAAACCACCAGTGATCTATATACTCATAAAATCTTAAGAACCCTAAAAAAGCATTAATTTATTCGTTGCTTGTTTATTTACTGGTGCACTAATCCTAAAGATTGAGAACTTCTAAAAAAAATATGTTATTTAAACGGAAAATTGAAGCGGGTAGAATCCAATGGTCAGAAGTGAAAGAAATAATAAATCGGACAAGCGGGAAACGTCAAGTTGCGGTGGTAAATTCAATTGGTAGCGTGAATAACGACTAACAAACCGCAGTTATATAATAAAAAGCAATGCACCGGGACATGAATTAATTTTGGTTGGCGCCCTGCGCTACGCGGTCCCTTTGGTTTTGCTCTCCCTCACTCTTTTCCTCCCTTCACACTCATTCCTCTCAGCAGCATCAAGCGCACCCTCTACCCTCGAACTGCCTGAATTTCGTACAACGCGGAGCTTTCTCTCTTTCTCCAACTCTGGAATACTACCAAAATTCAATAAAGTTGAACGAGAACTAGAACGAAAGAGCCCTTCGTCTCTCTTTCCCTTTCTCGCGCTCAGCATCGTTTCTTCGTGGGGAGAGTTTGCGCGTCAGAGTCATCGCGGAGATCCGGTGCATACATTAAAGGGTCACAGAGAACGGTGGATATACTAGCTAGCGAACAAAGGGATCGTACCAAGGCACGTACTATAAGACGATTAAGGCACGCAGATAAGCAGTTTCTTTCTCTCTTTTTGTGACTTCCCTTTTGACCTCATCCCTCTTCTTCTAGTAAAAATCCAACCTAGTACTTTGGCCATACGAATTAAGATCCCTAAAAAGGCGGTTTAATCATCAAATTAATTTTAAGGAAATAAAAAAGAAAATTAGTTCATAAATAATGTTATACTAATAAGCAAATAGAGTTTATCGAATAGTCAATACGAAAATGTATATATGTATGTTTAATAGAAGATGATGACCCTGCAAAATAGGATCTTGATCATTATTTATCTTATGCAATTATTTCAACCAATCGTGTAGGAGTGAATAAATTCCTTCATTGGTAATAAAATACCATTTTTTTATGGATATGATGAGATATCATGCGAATAATTAACGTTTTTTTATTTGAGTATATAATAGATAAGCAAATAGATAAATTGTGTCAGTATGAAAATAAATTCATAATAGTAATTTTATTTAAAAAAAAACAGAAGTATCTTTTAGTGTCGGTAAATTAATAGGTGCAATAAGCTGACAAAAAATTCTAAAGTTCATGTACAAGCGCAAAAAGCGTAAAAACTCCACTTAAAACCATTCACTGCTGTTACGCAATCCAGCAAAGTTGACGGCTGGATGTTTGACCACTAGCCGGAGGGTCGTAGCAGTAGCAACAACTCGGGCACCGGCTGACAGTACACAATATTGCAATAACTTCAATTACCGGGACACGGCAGTGGCGTGGTTGTTACTCTCCGCGTCATCGTGGTTTGTACCGTAGTAATATATACATATAGTTCGGAGGCTTTGAGTGGTTATGCCGTTTGCGGTAAATGTGGTTTTGCTCGACACTCCCCTCCGGTGTGGAAAGAGATTCACGTTCAGAGGAGCTACCGCTGTTTCGCTTCAAACAACTCACTCTTCGTCACTCTTGTCATTTAAATATTTTCCGATATATTCACACACCACATTGCTCTTTCTATATACATATATATACTAGGGTTTATTGTGGCTTACATTGTCGTTTTTTTTATTGTTGTCATAAGGGAATTATAAAAATTCGGACTTTGGGAGCCCTTGGGGGACTTAGAATAATTGGACGTCTGGGGGAGGGGCCTTGAGGGACTTAGAAAAATTCGCGCTTTGGGGGCTCTTCAGGGACTTAGAAAAATTCGGGCTTCGAGGACCCTTGGGGGACTTAGAAAAATTTGGCGCTTGGGGGCCGTTAAGGGACTAAGAAAAATTCGGGCTTCACGGCCCTAAAGGGACTTAGAAAAATTCGGGCTTCATGGCCCTAAAGGGACTTAGAAAAATTCGGGATTTCGGGGCCCTTGAGGGACTTAGAAAAATTCAGGCTTCGACGGCCCTTGGGGGATTTAGAAATATTCGAACTTTGGGGGCCCTTGGGGGACTTAGAATAATTCGGGTTTCTGGGGCCCTTGAGGGATTCAGAAAAATTCGGGCTTTGAGGGCCCTTGGGGGACTTGGAAAAATTCGGACTTTGGGGGCCCTCGAAGAACTTAGAAAAATTTGGCGCTTGGGGGCCCTTGAGAGACTAAGAAAAATGCGGGCTTCGCGGTCCTAAACGGACTTAGAAAAATTCGGGATTTGGTGGCCCTGGAGGGACTAAGAAAAATTCGGGATTTGTCGGCCCTTGAGGGACTAAGAAAAATTCGGGCTTCGCGGCCCTTAAGGGACTTAGAAAAATACGGAATTTGGGGGTCGTTGAGGGACTTAGAAAAATTCGGGCTTCGGGGACTCTTGGGGGACTTAGAAAAAATTCGGGCTTCGAGGCCCTTGAAGGACTAAGAAAAATTCGGGACTCGCGGCCCTAAAGGGTCTTAGAAAAATTCGGGCTTCGAGGCCCTTCGAGGACTTATAAAAATTCGGGCCAGGTAGACCATACATGGCAGGAACTTCTCATGAAATGTCCTATATATGGCTCGATTCTTGACACGGCGGCGACGGCGTAGAGACCTTTTTATAATATAAAGAGATATACATATCTACCGCTAGCGATGCGAATTGGCTTTGGATCTGTCAGCAGGACGGGACGCCAGCGGCGAGGGTGCCCTTTTAAACAAGTGCTTCTTAATAAAGCATTGAAGCGCAAAACCACCCTCGAAAATTCGCCGACGCGCTCCGAGAGCTCAGAGTTCCCTTGCAGCATAGTCCTCGATCCCTACGGCGCCTCGGGGCTGTGGTTCGCGCCCCGCGAACACTCCGCACTAATACGTACGTACAAACTCTGTACTGTAACGCGGGTACCACAACGACCAAGACTCGTAGTGGGTTTTCGCAACCAGCCCAGTTATTCAACCAACCCTCCGCTCTTCGTTATTTCGTTAAATTTTGGAAAGAAAATGTACTCTCCACGGAGTCGGAGAGACACGCAGCTGAAGGGAACTCTCAGGGTTGTCGGGAACGAGTCTGTGTTCCTAAGGGGACCGGATAAATCGGGTTCCAGTTCCACTAGAAAGTCCCTCGTCGAGTCAAATCCATTGGGACCTCTTCTACGTCAAATCGTTCCTTTCAAACAGCGAAAAATTTGTGTAAAAAATAAAAATGAAAAGCAACTGTAATATTTATCAGTGAAGGGAGATAAAAGTTAGCTAAGAAATCATCGTTTTCTCTTGAGAATCGATAAGACGATTCTCCGTATGTACAACGATTCGCGGAGGTGAAACTTGAAAAAAAAAGACTGTACACTTTGCCTCGGGGTAGATTCTCAAATGGAGCTGGGGTTGGCGAAGCAGTAGTGTATATACCACTGTGGATGTACGACGTGACCCCTTGTCGCGCGTCCTACTCGAAATTTCGCTCGACTAGCGCTTTTTTTCAACATTTATTTGACAGCTGTCGGCCGCAACGCGTACATTTTACCCTTATAGCTGCTGTAGTGCGATCGCGGTACTACGAGGCCTGCTGTCTTCGACTTTTGTCTCGAGGGTCGACTTTCTCTCGCGCTCTCTCTTACTCTCTCTGTGTTCTCACCCCAATAGCACGTGCACTGATCTCGCGACGTATGCATGAAGTCGACAAAAAATTCTTCTTGCTGATCGTGGTCAGAAAATTCAAGATTCAACTGTCAACGTTACTCAATTGCTGATCCTTGAAAGAAATAAAATTGAGTAGATAATATTTTAATTGTTTTAATATTTATTTTTCATCGACGCTTTTCGGTCAATTCTTAACGATGGAGTTTTGCGAATCACATATTGTTTTAATACTTAATCGACTTTAATTAAATGTAGTTGTGCATTTTTCTGTAATTTACTTTAAATAGAATTGTGATTAAAGATTTACGAATTTTTGTGAAAAAACTTAGAAAAATGTTTGTGTATTAATCTTTTAATAAACAAAAAAACTACAGAAATTTGCTAACATCACAGAAACAACACAGAAAATTGCAGCCAGATATTTCAGAATTTACACGAATTGATATGTTTACAGACACCTAAAAAATTAAAATTATAATAAAATTGAAAACAATCTAGCGATTCTCATCAAATTTAGTACCGATCATGATTAAATTTTTAGCAATACAAAATTTCAGCGTTATACCCCATAATTTACGGAAGTTATACTGAAAAAGGATTTTAAAAAATTCAAAATGCTGTAAAATTTGAAACTCTCAAATAATTCGTGCCAAATAAAATCTGAAACAATATTAAATTGCACTTATAAATAACTAGCAAAATAACGTATTTCACATAAATCATTACAAAAACGGATGCATTTACCCAATGATAAACACAGCAGCTTACATTACATAAACCAATTGTTTTTTTCCGTAAAAAAAACCAGTATTCCAAAAGGTAAAACTATAAAAACTAAAGTGTAAAACTATCGTCGATGTCAACAGAAAGTAAGAGCGTCTCGTTATTCCATAACTGACCGAATAACTGATACATAGTGTCCAGATCTCACGCGATCAACTTCCCCTGAATAACTCGTCATAGACAGTCGGCAATAGATGTTCTGACGTGCCAGCGAGGGCGTTCCACTGTAAAAAGAGAAATCACGCTGTTAACAGTAAAGCGGAGAGAGTACCGAGAAGCAATCGTCAAAGCCTGAGAACTTTGTCAATTAGAAGCGAACAATTAGTCGTTTGTCCGAAGTATATCGTTGGATCTCGTAGCCGGTCGGTTTCCGAGTGATAGGTAATAAGTAATAACGGATCGCGTACGTATTTTACAACGAGTTAAGGGGGAGACAACTCTTTCCTTCTCGCAGTCGAGTATTATTATATATACATATACAGCACGCACGTCGCTTAGCTCACGTATAGGTAAGTAGATAGTGGCGTCGAGACACGCAGGTAGTTAACTATAGGTACACATACTAGGTGCAGGTATGTCGGGGAACTCCAGGAGCCCGTTAATCCCGTATTACACGTGCGAACGCCGAGGATAATCGCTTCCTCGGGTTTTCTCGTGCAGAGAGTAGCCCAGTAGCGTAGTAAATGACGAGTAGTCGCCTTGCGAATATCGATAACTCAATTCTGTTTCACCTGGATGACGACACAGATTTTCTAGTTATTATATATCAGCCGATTGCAATAATTACCCGAGATTCTGTTCTCACACACGATTTTTCGTCTCTGCTTGGAATATTATAGTTTTATTCAATGCGAAACGCGTGCCCTCTGGTTGAAGAATCTCTCAACGATCGGCGCGTGCGAGTCACGTAGACTCGCAAGCATATCGTGCAATATCGATGCGATTTTTACCTCGTTACTGGAGTCGTTTCGATAGATATACATGAGACAGCGGCGACGGCGACTGGACGATAAAAATCGTCGAGAATGTTGCTCCTGTGGTATTGCGCACGAGAGGGAGCGAGTAAATTATATATATATATATATATATATATATATATATATGTTGTATATATCAAAGCAGAGCTAGAGGCGAAAGCCTACTTTCCGGGCTTCGAGCTCATCGCACCGCAACAGCAACGACAGCTCGTTCTCCTTTCGAGCATCGTCACAGTAGTAAATGCGCGCGAGAGATCCGGACAGATTCTATACCGATTGGATGTATAAAAGCGCGCGGCACCGGACGCACGCCGGACGCGATCGCGATGAAAAAGTCGCGCGATCGCTTGGCTCACCGCGACTTACTCGCGTACGTGAGTTACGTGACGCCTTCAGCCAACTCTTAACCCGCACTGGCGGCGGTAGTTGTCGACGTTTATCGATGTAGTCTCGTTCGCGATGCGTTCACTGGGGATTCGAACGACACCGATCTTTCTACATAGACTGTATTCGTCGCGCGCTTTCCCTTTGCATCACTATTGTCATTACTGTGCATTATGGGGTAGCACGACGATTTATTCCGGCAACAAGATCTCACGACAAAATTTATTCTTTCAATATATTCCGCTTAAGGATTTGCGACTATCAAATCAAATCTAATTTTCGGCCTCAATTTTTGGATATGCTGTATCTGAAAAGTTTCACGCAAATAATGACGAAGTTTGAAAAATTTTGACCGTCTAGTTTTTCCGTAATACGATTTCGAAGTGGACCACTTTGAACCCTCCCGCGCAAAAATAATGATGTCATCATAATTATGTGATCATAAATTGACATATCTCAAAAAGTGCCATCTTTGAGATGCATTAAGACGAAAAATCTTAGAATATTTCAAATCGATTATGACATCGATTTGGTACCAAGTTTTCTTTACATATTTGAGCGCAATTGCGCTGAAATTCAATTGTATACAATTGATTTTGATCGTTCAAATGTACAATTGGAATTTGAGCTGAAATGTACAATAATTGCGCTCACATCAGTAAAAAAAATTTGCTATCAAATCGATCTCAAAATCGCTTTGAAATTTTCTAAGATATTTCCTCTTAACGCGTCTGAAAAATGGCACTTTTTGAGATATGTCGATTTCTGATGTCAATTTGACATAATTATTTTTACGCGGGGTCTTTAACATCTGCCCTTATGGGCGACAGCCACTATGAGGTGGATAATCATTAGTTTACTGGACACTGATCTAACTACAGATTATGAAAAACCAGGTTTAAGGAGATGAACCATCAAGGTTTGTTGAAAAAAAAAATCGCATGTCACCGTCTGAACTCAAAGTTATATCGACATAAAGAACTTTTCTTTTCAATCGAGCGATAGTGTATTGACTAAACGCAGCGCTCCTACAACCCGCCGCACACTACCTCGTCTATCTTCCTAGAGTTGTTTCCCCCTCTCATAGTCGTATATCCTTAAGATGACGAGATATTAATCCTTTGACGTCCGAGATACTTTCCAATTTAATTTAAAAAAATTATTGGACGTTGAATACGTATCTGAATCAAAATAGTAAGAAAATGTACATTTATCGATGTAGTCTCGTTCGCGATGCGTTCACTTACCGCGTAAAAATAATTATGCCAAATTGAGATCACAAATCGACATATGCCAAAAAGTGCCATTTTTGAGATGCGTTAAGACGAAATATCTTAGAAAATTTTAAAGCGATTTTGAGATCGATTTGACATCACGTTTACTGATATCAAATTACAATTTGATATTAATAAACGTGATATGTACAATTGATTTTGACCTTTCAAATGTACAAATGAATTTCAACGAAATAATTGGGCTCAAATTGGTAAAAAAAAACTTGGTATCAATTCGATCTCAAAATCGCTTTGAACTTTTCTGAGATTTTTCGTCTTAACGCGTCTCAAAAATGGCACTTTTTGAGATATGTCAATTTATGATCACAATTGGATATAATTATTTTTACGCGGCTGGGGATTCGACCCGCGTAAAAATAATTATGCCAAATTGAGATCACAAATTGACATATGCCAAAAAGTGCCATTTTTGAGATGCGTTAAGACGAAATATCTTAGAAAAATTTAAAGCAATTTTGAGATCGATTTGACATCACGTTTACTGATATCAAATTACAATTTGATATTAACAAACGTGATATGTACAATTGATTTTGATCTTTCAAATGTACAATTGAATTTCAGCAAAATAATTGAGCTCAAATTGGTAAAAAAAAAACTTGGTATCAATTCGATCTCAAAATCGCTTTGAACTTTTCTGAGATTTTTTGTCTTAACGCGTCTCAAAAATGGCACTTTTTGAGATATGTCAATTTATGATCCCAATTGGACATAATTATTTTTACGCAGGTGAGGATTCGAATGACACCGATCTTTCTACATAGGCTGTATTCGTCGCGCGCTTTCCCCGTGCATCCCACAGCAGTATTGTCATTACTGTGCATTATGGGGTAGCACGACGATTCATTCCTGCAACAAGATCTCACGACAAAATTTATTCTTTGAATGTATTCCGCATAAGATGACGAAATATTAACACTTAAACGCCCGAGATACTTACCGATTTAATAAACAACAATTATTGAACGTTCAATACGTATCTGAATCAAAATAGTGAAAAATTGGAAAATTTGAAAAAAGTTCTGCAATCGCAGATATAAAATCACTCTCAAAATCGCTTTAAAATTTTCTAAGATATTTTGACTTAACACATCTCAAAAATAGCACTTTTTGACATATGTCGATTTGTGATCTCAATTTGACACAATTATTTTTACGTTGTTTGACAACTTTAAAATGTTTTGGGAAGTAAGAAATATCTTCAATGTTTTAAATACGATACGTTGGCAGTTAAAGAGCTTATAATTAATAGACTGATAAAACGATTTATCAAGTAGTGAGCGATGAGCTGAAAAGATGAATAATATTCTTGAATTAATATATTTCCCAATTACTTCGCTTGTAGCAGTTTATTAATATTTAAATGTTTTCCACTTCTATTGTGGCAACGATTAATTTTTTTTAGTGATCAATCTTGTCAGGAAATCACACAATGGTCAAGTTATTTATACACCTAAATATCCTATTTTGATTGTGAACAATGTAAACATGTTGACGCCGATTTTCTCAAAGCTACCAAATCCACAGAAAGATCGGATGAAGTGTAGAGTCTTGTGGAGCCTCAGGCAAGGAAACGTTCGAGTAGATTGTCTAGGTTGAGGAAGAGAGCGGAAGGAACGGCGTAAAGTCAAAATCGTTTGGGACCCCCGAAGATCGGCAATTTTCGAGACGGTCGCCAGGCATAATCATGATATTTATCCCTAATGAAATTAGTCGTGCTTCTCCAAACGCATGGTATGGACGTCGTACCGTGAAATTACTATAATGGTCGCGAGCGAGGGCCGTCAAAATCTATCCGGGAATTCAGACAAACGATCGGCCTCACGTATGTTACACACATGGTGCCCTCTTATCCTATGCACTTACACCATCCTACGCTGTACTATAATTCTATAATAACGATTTGGTCTCGCAGGAAGGCAGGCAGTTCAAGGAGGCCTCTTTCCTATTCCCCCAAAGACCGAGCGCCTACCAAACACACAGTTTCTACAGTTTTTTGCCAGGAATTTAAAATTACGGTCGTAAAAAGGCCTCCAGTCCAGGCGAGAGAGGCCAGGCTAGAGTAAATTAGAAGATTCGACCCCCCGGGCTGTCAAAGTTATTCTTGAACGTTCTGACTAAAACTCTTCAAGATTTGCCCTCAACAATCATCATCGATACTTTCTTACTTCCTCATAGACGAAACTTGGTGTTCTTCTGTTTTTGTTTTATTTCAAGGACACTTTTCAGTCTAGCGGACAAAAATAATAAATCCATATTTAGAAACTTTTTCAAATTAAATGGGAAAATTAAGTCCTCGCGAGGACTTCGAAATTTGTGCAATGAAAATTCGATTTCTGTTTTGACGTTAATGAGATCAATATTTTAGTGCAAATGTATAAATGTGCGGCGATATCTTATTGAAAAATTAAGCTAAAATGAAGAAAAAAAATCAGGCCTTTATAATTCATATTTTATCCGTATTAGCACCAAGAAAAAAAGAAGCCATAAATAAACATCGTCAACAAAATGATAGCGCTTAAAAGAAAAATAAACAGTTGTTTCTTTGCTGTTGTTTAAAGTACGAATAACCGTATATTAATACAATTTTCTCGCGATTCTTGATTCAACGACACTTTTCTTTTGTCGTTCTTTTCCAAAACATTTCTAAACATATCTCAATTATTTTTCATGAAATTTCAAGATCACGTGTAATATCCGAACTTCTGAAAATCAATTTATTTTATTTGAAACGTCTGCGAAAAGTGTTTATTTTTTTTATTGTCTGTTGGTTATTCGTTACAAGCGCAGTTTAACCGGATGTACGTATGGGGTACCTGATCCGCAAGCCCGAACGTACGCGACTCGTCGCACTCGGGGACCCACAGCCATAAAGCCCAGCGGGCTCGCTCCACTGGAAACAATTGCTGCCTCCGGGCATCATTTACATCATAAGCAATCATAATGATCGAATTTTCGGCGAACGAACGATGATCCAATGAGTGGAACGACTAGGGGGAGCCAATTCAGAAGTGGGTACCCACTTACCGACGGCTACGATGCAGAGAGCCACCTCGTTGTATGAGACGGAGTGAGACCTTCCTTCCTCTCCTATCCACCCTCCACCCGCTATGTTCATACTCTCGTTTGGCCTCTCTCTTCTCTCCTCAATGCCGGCGATCACGTGGCCTCTTTCGTTATATAGCTCGAGGCTACCTGCGCCAGTTTATACCAACTGGCACCCACCCTGAAGCTGCAGACCACTTCTTCCAGTGTTCTCTTTTACACTCAAACTATCGTTCAGATCTATCGCGCTCCTTCACGCATCGTCGAATCCGAAGAAGCCCGGCTTTTGAGAAAGGTAATCGTTGTAAAAAGTGCTAGAAGCTAGTAGTCGTTTCGCATGTGCCCCCTGGCTCGTAATACCTCGTTAAGTACTAGACCATAGCTTCCTGCAACCAATTTTACCTCGTGTCCCTTGCGTCGTTTGTTTCTGTCAATCATTGCTGCATTTTATTAGGCGGATAAAAAATATTGGCTATACAATTGAATTTCAACGAAATAATTGGGCTTAAATTAGTAAAAAAAAACTTGGTATTAAGTCGATCTCAAAATCGCTTTGAACTTTTCTGAGATTTTTCGTCTTAACGCGTCTCAAAAATGGCACTTTTTGAGATATGTCAATTTATGATCACAATTTGGACATAATTATTTTTACGCGGGTGGGGATTCGAATGACACCGATCTTTCTACATAGACTGGATTCGTCGCGTGCTTTCCCTTTGCATCCCCTGTGCATTATGGGGTAGCATGACGATTGATTCCGGCAACAAGATCCCACGATCATCGTCGAATCCGAAGAAGCCCGACTTTTGAGAAAGATAATCGTTGTAAAAAGTGCTAGAAGCTAGAAGTCGTTTCGAATGTGCCCCCTGGCTCGTAATACCTCGTTAAGTACTAGACCATAGCTTCCTGCAACCAATTTTACCTCGTGTCCCTTACGTCGTTTGTTTCTGTCAATCATTGCTGCATTTTATTAGGCGGATAAAAAATATTGGCCATACAATTGAATTTCAGCGAAATAATTGGGCTCAAATTAGTAAAAAAAAAACTTGGTGTCAATTCGATCTCAAAATCGCTTTGAACTTTTCTGAGATTTTTCGTCTTAACGCGTCTCAAAAATGGCACTTTTTGAGATATGTCAATTTATGATCACAATTTGGACATAATTATTTTTACGCGGGTGGGGATTCGAATGACACCGATCTTTCTACATAGACTGTATTCGTCGCGCGCTTTCCCTTTGCATCCCACAGCACTATTGTCATTATTGTGCATTATGGGGTAGCACGACCAATGATTCCGGCAACAAGATCCCACCATCATTGTCAAATCCGAAGAAGCCCAGCTTTTGAGAAAGGTAATCGTTGTAAAAAGTGCTAAAAAAAAACTTGGTATTAATTCGATCTCAAAATCGCTTTGAACTTTTCTGAGATTTTTCGTCTTAACGCGTCTCAAAAATGGCACTTTTTGAGATATGTCAATTTATGATCACAATTTGGACATAATTCTTTTTACGCGGGTGGGGATTCGAATGACACCGATCTTTCTACATAGACTGGATTCGTCGCGTGCTTTCCCTTTGCATCCCCTGTGCATTATGGGGTAGCATGACGATTGATTCCGGCAACAAGATCCCACGATCATCGTCGAATACGAAGAAGCCCGGCTTTTGAGAAAGGTAATCGTTGTAAAAAGTGCTAGAAGCTAGTAGTCGTTTCGAATGTGCCTCCTGGCTCGTAATACCTCGTTAAGTAGTAGACCATGGCTTCCTGCAACCAATTTTACCTCGTGTCCCTTGCGTCGTTTGTTTCTGTCAATCATTGCTGCATTTTATTACGCCGAAAAAAAATATCGGCTATGACAGCAACATTTTCCATTTGCTATACGCAAGTTTATCAGCATCAGCGACAAAACTCTGTTGGAAAGAACGGTATGTTTGTATTGGGTTACCGCAACTGATAGGTAATCAGCCTAAGAAAGTTAGTTATTTTCCCTTTCATAATCAAATAAGAAAATCAATATGATTGACTCAATCCATTGTTTATTCTGACGGCTCATTCTTTTTTTCTATGCGACTTGAGTTGACTTGTGAATTTTTAAGTCCACCCGTTGAGCAATTCATCTCATAATCTTTGTGTTGCTGTTGATAGACTTCGGACTGACCCGTCAAGCGCCACATTTTAGACTACAGTTTGGATCGGCTGTAGTTCAGGATCTATTCGGAATACAGGGTATGATCGAAACCAGACGTAATGCCGAACTAGCTCTACTTTGTACAGATATTATGTTATTCAACGTTTCTATTGTTATTCCATACAGTTCGAAGCATTGATTCTCCGACATTGAGTCAGCCGCAGAAACAGTAAAACCGGCTGCTGTTTTCTACTCCACCGATGCTGCTTTTCTCAGTCTCTCCTCGAATCCCTTGTATTGTATCTTTGCCAGTTCTACCCTGAGGAGTACCCGCGTAGTATACATAGAAAACACAGACACAATGATAAAGGCGCGATCGCGCACACGCACGCACCTTGTCTTATTCTCCAGAGCGCGCACATTCGGTCTGCCCCCGCATCAGTATGCGGACCACGAACTCTCTGCCTCCCCCGTTTCACGTGCCCCACCCTTTTCCCATCTCGCTCACTGCCTCTCGGTCTATCCTCTTGGTTGCTTGTATACGGCCCCTACAGAAACGTAGGCCCTTTCCAAGAGAGTGTTTCCACCGAGCGTAATGCCGAAACAGTATTGATTGCAGTCGGGAGGCCGTTCTAGAGCTTAACACTACCTATACCCATTCGACCACCTCTATAGCAACTGCTTTGCAGCACGAACAACCCAAAATGTCCACTGGCCTCCAACGTATCACCATCTCTATAGATAACCCTCATCTCTAAAGGTTTCTACCCTACCCATACTTTTTGCTTGAGCCTGACCCTTTCTTTCGCTTCCGTCAATATTGTTTTGTCAAATCTTCTGAAACAAGCAATATCTGAAAAACGTCAAGACCCATGCACGTGATATCATTGGATTCATCAGTATTTCGTGTACCAGAGGGCGTTGCTGAACCCCAAGGCGAATTCCCTCTCGGAACTTCGCTAGAGGGTAGTAACGAGGTAACAATGACCTTTGAGGGTCGACGAGAGCGAAAGCAGACGAGGGCCACGCGAAGGGATGCGGAGGCGGCTTGTATAACCGCAGATCCTCCTTTTGGAAGATAGGGTTGGCCTATCCTGGCGCGCTAGATAATTAGACGGGTAATCGAGAGCCCTCACGAGTTCGGAAGTATTACCTAGTCGGCAGAACTCAGGCTCAGCACCTATCTAATGGCAACGGGACGACTATGGTGAAGTCTCGTGAAGCAGAGACTCGACGGTTCTTGGTCGGGAGGACCTCGTTTTCACATTACCTCCAAATCGGTCCTTACTCCGAGGCATCCTATCGCAGAATCTTTATTGCTGACCATTTCCATCGTCGGGATGTAGAGGACTGTATTGCTTTTCGTATCCAACAAAGTACCTAATAAAATACTTGGTTATTGCTACATCCAAATTATTAAGCGACAGTCCACGACTCTTTTTTGAACAGAAAAAAAACTGCTGCTTCTATTTCCGAATTCTTGTGATTGTCTTTTGATTTACCATCAAGAATTACATATACGTTCCTCATACTTGAATGTTTTCAGCTGACAAGGTCGTGACCAATTTGTAGAAAATTCTTCTACGGTTTCATCGAGAGTTTTACCCAGTCTAGGGACAAAACAGTTTTCGAACGGAGATACAATGGCAAATTGAGCTTTCAAGTGATAAAGTCAACGAACAAAACTCTTGATACCATCAGTGAAACTGAAAAATAACTGCTGCTTCTATTTTCGAATTCTTGTGATTGTCTTTTGATTTGACCACCAAGAATGACATATATGTTCCTAATACTTGAATGTTTTCAGCTGACAAGGTTGTGACCAATTTTTAGAAAATTCTTCGACGATTTCAACGAGAGTTTTACCCAGTCTAGGGACAAAACAGTTTTCGAACGGAGATACAATGGCAAATTGAGCTTTCAAGTGATGAAGTCAATGAACAAAACTCTTGATACCATCAGTGAAACTGAAAAAAAAACTGCTGCTTCTATTTTCGAATTCTTGTGATTGTCTTTTGATTTACCATCAAGAATTACATATATGTTCCCAATACTTGAATGTTTTCAGCTGACAAGGTTGTGACCAATTTTTCGAAAATTCTTCGACGATTTCAACGAGAGTTTTACCCAGTCTAGGGACAAAACAGTTTTCGAACGGAGATACAATGGCAAATTGAGCTTTCAAGTGATGAAGTCAACGAACAAAACTCTTGATACCATCAGTGAAACTGAAAAAAAAAACTGCTGCTTTTATTTTCGAATTCTTGTGATTGTCTTTTGATTTACCATCAAGAATTACATATATGTTCCTAATACTTGAATATTTTCAGCTGACAAGGTCGTGACCAATTTTTAGAAAATTCTTCGACGATTTGAACGAGAGTTTTACCCAGTCTAGGGACAAAACAGTTTTTGAACGGAGATACAATGGCAAATTGAGCTTTCAAGTGATGAAGTCAACGAACAAAACTCTTGATACCATCAGTGAAACTGAAAAAAAAACTGCTGCTTCTATTTTCGAATTCTTGTGATTGTCTTTTGATTTACCATCAAGAATTACATATATGTTCCTAATACTTGAATGTTTTCAGCTGACAAGGTCGTGACCAATTTTTAGAAAATTCTTCGACGATTTCAACGAGAGTTTTACCCAGTCTAGGGACAAAACAGTTGTCGAACGGAGATACAATGGCAAATTGAGCTTTCAAGTGATGAAGTCAACGAACAAAATTCTTGATACCATCAGTGAAACTGAAAAAAAAAAACTGCTGCTTCTATTTTCGAATTCTTGTGATTGTCTTTTGATTTGACCACCAAGAATGACATATATGTTCCTAATACTTGAATGTTTTCAGCTGACAAGGTTGTGAACAATTTTTAGAAAATTCATCTACGATTTCAACGAGAGTTTTACCCAGTCTAGGGACAAAACAGTTTTGGAACGGAGATACAATGGCAAATTGAGCTTTCAAGTGATGAAGTCAACGAACAAAACTCTTGATACCATCAGTGAACGATTGCTCGTAGATTGTGAATAAAACGTCAAATAGGGTGAGAAAGTTACCAGAGTCTTGGTGTACCCGTGTGACTCTCTAGATTTTTTGGGGGTTTGGTGACATAATGAGGCAGATCGATTGCCGGATACATTATCATAACAATGCCGAGACGCCCCTCTGCGACCATCGCGACTCTCGCGCCCGTGTGCCTAACACAATTGATAGCCGACTGGAATTTCGGAAGAAAACGGGAAAAATTGGGGTGACTGCGCGACGCTGTTCCACTGTGGATAGATGTCATGAGGGTGAGAGAGGTATAGTTCTGGATCGAGAAGTGGCACACGCACTAGGGGCCACTGCAGGAGAAGCAGAAGAGGGTCAGCTTCGCGTCAAGCGGCTTATTAGCTAGCAATGTGATCTATTTGCCCTGTATGCGCATAAAGAACCAACCATAGCGTTATTGTACCACTATGTTACGAGCGAAGGGCATATTATTGGCCAACGGGGACTTCTGGTTAGCTCCGCCGTACGATACGTACAATATACATACATACGCACAACAATACTGCAATGCAGCTATACGATATAGTTAATAACGGAATGGAACGCTCACAATCGCGTTTCCTTCGCAAAAGAACTCCCCTTAATTTTCCCTTCATTCCAGATATTGCTCTATTATTTTCTATCTACTACAAATTTATTGCCGATACACTATGCCTAACTTCTTCAGACCTTTCTCTTTATAAGATCGACAATATCGACGCGTGACAAGGAAATAATTGGCGCTGTAGAATTTATCGAAGTGACCTAACTGGTCCTCTCATGGTGCACGAATCTCCTGTCTCGAATTCCACGAGGAACTCGTGCCTCTTCGAGGGTCACTTAGGAATTTCTTGAAGAGCAAACGGACAAGCATTGAACACCTCACGTATACCTAAAGTTCTTGGGAGCTCTGGGATCTCACCATAATATTCTGACGCGAAATATCCGGCGCTAAAAAACCGCGATGCCCCCCCCCCCCCCCCCCGCTCTCCCCCAATTAAGTATATATAACTTAAGAGGAGGGAGTCAGGTAAAAAAAATTGATTTTGCAAATTCAATATCATCCAAATCCTATTGCATATAAAAATGCCCAATGCACTATATTGTTGGTGCTCGATGAAAGGATTTTTTACTGTCGTCTGGATTGCATATGCTTTTCAATATTATCTTAAGCAAAGTTCTTAGGTTTTCCATTCTGCGCATGATTCAGATCAAACTACTAGATAGATTGGAATGGTTGACGTCTCATTTTCTTCTTCATGAAAAGATGCACCGGCTAAATGGAGCAAGCTATTTTTTTTCATTCTGAAAGCAAAGTTAATCACTGATTTAGAAAATAGCATAAAATTTATTTATTAATAATTATGTCACTTAAAAAATATTACCTTTTATTAACATTTGCTCCATTTAGCCGGTGTATCTTTTCATGAAGAAGAAAATGAGACGTCAACCATTCCAAACTGCCTAGTAGTTTGATCTGAATCATGCGCAGAATGGAAAACCTAAGAACTTTGCTTAAGATGATATAGGAAAGCATATGCAAGTCAGACGATAGTAAAAAATCCTTTCATCGAGTACCAACAATATAGTGCATTGGGCATTTTTATATGCCGTAGGATTTGGATGATATTGAATTTCCAAAATCAATTTTTTTGACCTGACTCCATCCCCTTAAGCTGTTTGGTTTATTAGATTCGCAAAGAATCAAAATCAATTTTAGTCGTTGAAATTTTATAATAATATCGAAACATTGATTTTCCAACCGAATTGGCCGAAATTTCTTAAAATTATTGGAATGTGAAAGAAAATAAGCATTATTTCTACTTATTTTTTCTCTTCATGATTATTTGTGTGGAGCGAATAAGCCGTACGTTGATCCGAATGCCGGCAACAGGGCGCCCGACGCTATGGCCTCCATTCGTGGCTCTCTCGATTCCATTGTCGGTTTTGGTGTCACTTGTCATGCCAGAAGGCATTGTTTAACATAGCGCGGGTTCAGCCCGTGCGTCGTCCCGCTCTGACTCATGTCATTGGTTTCCGTTGTCGCCACCCCGCACACCTCTTTTGCACGTTACCTCTGCAATCTACCTACACCTTTTACGTGTCTGGACATTTTATCTTGATCGCCACTTAATTCTACTGATTACTGTATATAAATAGAAATATTTTTATAAAATCCACTGGCCTACATTGTAGGTAATTTTATATACCTCGATATCCCAGAAAATAATAAACTGAATACTGCAAAATGCACATAATTTATAAATTATATCTGAAAGTTGAAACTAACTTTGATGCAAATATATTTGTACAAATTTTAAATAAATCTTGTGCTTATTTTTATGGGGCTCAATTACATGAAGATCATGGAAATAAGATTGTGCAATTGTACGTATAAAATGACAGTTTTTTGTATGTAATTTTATTGATGTATATATTTTCTTTAATCTTCAACTTGTACAGTTCAGAATCATCGATTAACTCATATTACTGGCAAGGTTTGCTCTTGTTTCTAAGCAGGAGTGTAGGAATTTCCATTCTAAGTTTTTATGCAAAAGTTACGAGGAATTTAGGTCAAAAAGTACTATTTTACTTTTGAAAATACTATGTTCGAACTGCGCTCCGAAAATAAGATACTACAATTAAAAACGTTAATCTATTCGTGTTTACAAAGTAGTAATTCTTAGCAAGTTGTAAAATATCATACGAGCAATTACAACGCTAGTTTATTATCATGATGTTAATACGATTTGACCTCTTTTTACAGTAACCGATAAAAAAAAATACTATTTGCGATAGAATGGCGTACCTATAGTCACGACCTGTAAAAGCAACTGTAGAAACGCTTTTGGAAAATCCATACCCGGGTCAGAGCGTCGTCGTGGAACGTACGTACGGGATTTCGCTGTGGCGGAGCACAATGGCGCGTTCTGGAATAAGGCTCGAGAAGAGCGGCGGTAGCGAAGGCTTGGGAAGCGAAAAGAGTGAGACAGTAGTAGAGCTCTAACTGCCGGGAAATGGAGAGTGTGCGAGAGGAAGCGATGGAAGGTGCAAGAAGGGGAAAGGAAGGAAGGAGGTAGATAGCGAGCGAGAGAGCCAGCGAGCTTGCGGCGGTCCTTGCCCCGTGTACGTGCTCCGAGTGTCAAAAGCTTCTGGCATGACATGGGAGCTGAGCCGAGCTCCGTAGGCGAGCCACGAACTCGGGGATGACGGTAGACCAAGGTCTCTGCCGATCGATAAACACTCTTAACTGAAACACACAGTACGTATACGCGATCAAGTTTGCATGGTGATTGCGACCCAACTGACTAGATCGTCTGCAATCGTCGTAAGGAGCCACGCGACATACTTTTGTGCATCAAACCCAACCGATATTTTATGACAAATTGTCCATCTTCTGATAAATGCCGAAATCGTTCTACCATTTTACCATACATTTTCTAAAAACTCTTTTGAACTTGCAACGACGTTTCCTTATACCCCAAATCCCTCACATGCACTGGACTTTCGACGACGATCGATAAAAAAAATAATTTTCTCATCAAATTTGCATGGTGATTGCGACCCAACTGACTAAATAGTCTGCAATCGTCGTAAGAAGCCACGCGACATACTTATGTGCATCAAACCCAACCGATAGTTTATGACAAATTGTCCCCCTTCTAATAAATTCCAAAATCGTTCTACCATTTTACCATACGTTTTCTAAGAACTCTTTTGGACTTGCAACAACGTTTCCTTGTCATGCCCCAAATCACTCACATACACTGGACGTTCGACGACGAGCGGTAAAAAAATTCATTTTTTCATCAAGTTTGTACGATTCGTACACTTTTGTGCATCAAACCCAACCGATATTTTATGACAAATTGTCCCTCTTCTGATAAATTCCGAAATCGTTCTACCATTTTCCCATACGTTTTCTAAGAACTCTTTTGGACTTGCAACAACGTTTCCTTATCACACCCCAAATCATTCACATGCACTAGACGCTCGACGACGATCGGTAAAAAAATTCATTTTTTCATCAAGTTTGCATGGTGATTGCGACCCAACTGACCAGATCGTCTGCAATCGTCGTAAGGAGCTACGCGACATACTTTTGTGCATCAAACCCAACCGATATTTTGTGACAAAATGTCCCTCTTCTAATAAATTTCGAAATCGTTCTACCATTTTCCCATACGTTTTCTAAGAACTCTTTTGGACTTGCAACAACGTTTCCTCATCATACCCCAAATCACTCACATGCACTGGATGTTCGACGACGAGTGGTAAAAAAATTCATTTTTTCATCAAGTTTCTACGGTTCGTACACTTTTGTGCATCAAACCCAACCGATATTTTATGACAAATTGTCCCTCGTCTAATAAATTCCGAAATCGTTCTACCATTTTACCATACGTTTTCTAAGAACTCTTTTGAACTTGCAACAACGTTTCCTCATCATACCGCAAATCACTCACATGCACTGCACGTTTAACGACGATCGGTAAAAAAAATCATTGTTTCATCAAGTTTGCTTGGTGTTTGCGACCCACTGACTAGATCGTCTGCAATCGTCGTAAGGAGCTACGCGACATACTTTTGTGCATTAAACCCAACCGATATTTTGTGACAAATTGTCCCTCTTCCAATAAATTTCGAAATCGTTCTACCATTTTCCCATACGTTTTCTAAGAACTCTTTTGAACTTGCAACAACGTTTCCTCATCATACCGCAAATCACTCACATGCACTGCACGTTTAACGACGATCGGTAAAAAAAATCATTGTTTCATCAAGTTTGCTTGGTGATTGCGACCCAACTGACTAGATCGTCTGCAATCGTCGTAAGGGGCCACGCGACATACTTTTGTGCATCAAACCCAACCGATATTTTATGACAAATTGTCCCTCTTCTAATAAATTCCGAAATCGTTCTACCATTTTCCCATACGTTTTCTAAGAACTGTTTTGGACTTGGTACAACGTTTCCTTATCATACCCCAAATCACTCACATGCACTGGACGTTCGACGGCGATCGGTAAAAAAAATCGTTTTTCCCTGCGACCCCAAAGAATGACGAACCGCACAAACAGCTCTCGCGGCTACATCGTACATGTTCGAATGTATACAGGGAGAGAGGTTGATGGGGCGGACTGTGACAGAGGTGTCGGTAGATCTCTATCTCCAGCCCCATCGACAATTCTCTCTCGTCCTAACGCGCTCGGCTCTTTGGAAGCGTGAAATGAAATTTGACAGATCGAAGCAACGACTCTACTCCAGCACTGACTCTATGCATCCGTTCCACCCATATACCTCCCCCGAATTGTCGTTTTCTCTTCGGATCCCTCGCGCCCCCTTCGACCGTATCTATCTATCTATCTATCTACCCTCTCCGGCCTCGATCTACACGCACCTAGTTCCTCCCTTAGTTGTTATACAAGCGTACAGAGGCATCTCAGTTTTTCTATTCACGTATCGCCGTATCTGTGATGTAGCTATCAAGCTCCGAATGTTCCCAAAATGGCGTTGGAATTGCAAGACCAACGGGTTTCTGGCAACTCCCGCGTAGCCTACGGGGTCTTCCATGTCTATCAGCACCAAAGGACACGCAGCATCCTTTCCATCTCCTTTTTTATACATATACCCCACGTGGGTTTCACATAAGCTCACACACCGTCAAACAAGCTCGCCCTTCATCCACGTTTTCGCGCGCACCCCATTTTATACAATTCTCTTTTATCTGTTACTTCGGCGCGTTTCACTGGCCCGCCGCTTACATTCCCTCGGGGCGACCCGTTCGTCCGCCGAGCGCGAGGCTCCTTAGTTCCAACCCGACACCTTTTTACAAATACATCACACGCCCTTCTGCTCTCCCCGCGCTGTTGCTCTACTACCCTGTCGCCCTTCGCCAATTCCATCCCACTCTATCTCACTTGCTGGTATTATTTAGTGGGTGCTACATTTGCCTAAGCACATCAAATGCTCAGGGCCACTCGGCCCTCGGTTCGCTGGGCAGGTACTTAAGCCGCCTCGGAGCAGCCACTGTACAACATTGCGAGTGTTGCCCTTCACGAGGCTCCACTTTCAACCTCTATGCGCTGTAGATAACGACAGGGGGGTCCCAAACCGCCGGGGGCCATTTTATGAACTACTCGTCGAATAGGTGTAGCTTAGTGTACATGCGTAGCTTTTCACGGGTTTTGGACCATCGTTTTAGGTTCGCAGTGTCTATAAAGTCGTCAGAATAAAGTTGATCGGTGCGGGAGACCAGGGCTCGTGTGGACGAGAAACGAACATAATCTGTCCGATCAAAGTGCGCGAGGCGATGGCTGAATCCGATCGTCACCTTCATCATTGGAGAGGTCTGACCAACATCCATGGGGTAAGCAGCGTACAGGACATTTGATCGAGCGACAGCTGTCCCTGCGCACTGAAAACCAAATTATATCCTCAAAGGATCGTTGATCTCTATTTAGATGTTATCTCCACAACGTGCGATGCGAAGCACTGCAGCCCGACACCCTCATTTCAAATCCCGTACCATTTCATCTCCGACACCATCAACACCTATGTCCCCCGGCAGCGAAACTTCAATGTTTCCTTCAAACAATCTTGATACCATCTAATGGGAAATGTAACGCGAAACTGTTGCGCAATAATTTGACGAATTCCGACCATTTTAAAAAGGAAATCCAACTACAAACGTAATTATCGGTTTTTGTTTATGTCAATAGAGGAAAGAATACTGAAAGTTAAACTTTGGATCTTACGATCATTTTATGAAAATTTTAAGAGGCAATAAAGCTTTATTTTATCCGTGTCCTCGACTAATGCACTCGTGCTTCATTCCACCATGTCTAGGGGCTCTGCACGTACCATGACCGCTGCACTCTATTACCATACGTACATTAGAGGTTGGTACTTACATTTTTTTGCGTGGCCATCTCAGTTGTGAATAATAAAGTGCTATAGCATTATAGCCAGTTCGTCTACGAGGTGTGGCTTTATATCTTTCTCTTACTTTGTCCTGCAGGGTTACAGTTACAGCGGATCCGTTTTCTCCGTATTGCATTGTTCTAATCCATGATTGTGTTCACCGAGACTCCATCGATCTCCGCTTGAGCACACACCACGCGTGCCCTGCGGACTCGGCATCGTCCAGTATGTTTTTCTTTGATTAATTGAGTCTCCGCGGCTCAATGGTTAAAGATAAAAGTGATTCGTTGACGTAACCGGGACGCAAAATATATTACAGCTGCCATCGTCGTCGTCCTCGCCGTCGTCCTCGACGTCGTCGTTGTCGTCGGTCGTCGCCGCGGAATAGCAGTCGCGACGGGATGAGAAAAACTTCGTAGAGGCATAATTCACGATGCATCATTTATGAGAGAGTGGACAGTGGAAAAACAAGACGGCGGTCTCTTCGCGGGGCGTCGCGTAATTAGTGCGTAGCAATAACGACGGCATAACGCCATGTTCCAGATAAAAAGTCTTCTGGTATTTCGTCTTCTTACCCTTCGAAGCTCTCTCACTCGTCTTTCGTACAACAACAAAAACGCCTTATTCGAGCGAGCAGTGCGAGGAACTTCAGGAGTCGATGAAGAAGTCAGGGTGGATGAAGTCAAGATTCCTTGGGTTGCCCGTTGAATGCGACGAATTCCTTGGCAGACGAGTTCACTGCCACTGAATCGGTTAATTATCCGCAGATATTTTTCGTTCCCTCCGACCCCTTGTCCTGAATGCTCGTTGCGCACCCGCGGGAACGAAGCCTAAGGGGTTAGCGATGAACTTGCGGACTACGCGAGCGGTATAATGAACCGTTGGAACCCCTTTTACCCGAACAAGTCGTCGCCTCTGGTTTGGATATATTTTATTGGACCGCCGTGCCGTTTCACCCAAGTCTCTCTCGTTTCTCGCGGCTTTATTATCACCACGGCGATGGGCCCTTCACCCTTTCTTCGTTCCCTCGAAAAGCACCCCCGCATTGCCTGAGCTGTCCTGGCATTTCTCGCTTCGGGATCAGCCCTTCCTCACGCCCAGCTGCGCCGCGATCACCCGCACGTTCTGGTGCCCTTCACAAAAGCCTCCGTGTTATGCAGTGACGCTCAACGAACCGTGACATCGTGCACGAGTTGGCGAATAAATACAAGGGTTAAACGCTAAACCATACCTCTTATACTTTCGCGCTCGTAAGCAGCGACAAGGGCTCGCACGAGCTGTTATACTACGTCCAATTCATACGACCCTCGTCTCAATAACACCCCCGTGGATCGGCCATCGCTCAAACCATCCTTCATTGTGGCTATCCTAGTTCAATAAAGACGTCTTCATGACTTACAGCCATTGACATCCGTAGCTCATTGTATTGTTCACCCTATATCTATCAATATACGACGAATCAGTGGTACATTTTCGCACACAGTCGGATCCAATTCTGAAATATTTCATTTCAAATATTTATGGAGTAAAAAAAGAAACATATTTTTTTAAACATAAGGACGAGTAGGTTTATTTTGCAATGAGAAATAAAAATATATAGCGGGAATTACACTTTACAAATTCAGAAACAAATATATTTGTACATGATTTCACCAAGTTTTCCGCGCTTACGAATTTCGTTGTGGCTGATAAAATCGTTTGAGAACCAGGAGAAGCTTTTAACTGTAGGAGATTAAAACTATAACGCGCGCCCTAATCCGGCAATATCTCATGCTGTCTTGCGGGATTCATCGCTCACTCGCGTCTCGCTCTCCCTATTTAGAGGATCATATATTATACCATTCTCATCGGTGGATCAACCCCTTGCCAAATAACTATATACCCCTTGGCGCTAAGAGCCGAATTATCGATATACCGTTAAGCCGCTTGGTGGTTTATCATTTCGTCATTTCCATACTTTGACCACGTTTTCTTTTCCTTTTCACTATTCAAGACAGATAAGACATTTCATAATCAAATACACGATGCAATATCTTGAGGGATGAGCGACGATAGTTCGGTCTCAGCTGTGCGTACAGAATATACGGAAGCTCCGTAGCTATCCTCCAACTATCTCTCTCACCCTCTCACTCCAAGCTATGGCGAGATGGTAACCAGCATCGTCTCAGCGCAGCCATCGGCATCTGTTCGCGAAGGAATTACGACGTAACTTTGTCTCCTAAGATAACGCTCTCTCGGTGTCTCTGGCGACGAGTCTCTGTTGGTGCTCCTGCTGCCGGTGAGTGGTGCGCGGTATGTCGAGTGAGCGAGAGATAGAGTGGAATAGAGAGAGAGAGAGAGAGAAAGATGGAGAGAGCGAAGGCTCGCGATCACAGGAGTGTGTATGATGTGTGGGTAGTGAGACTGCAGAGCCACTGCTGGGGCTCGAGTTTCCATTGGGGTGGTTCTTGCGGCGATATAGTGAGCGAGAGCCCGCGCGATTTCTCCATCTCACTCTTGCACTCAGCGTTGGTGTCTCTGGATGGCGGTGCGAAGGGTGGTTAGAGGGAAACGCGCGGGGTTTGAACGTAGAGCCTCTTTGCCCCGTCTATATCACAATCTCTCCTTTCTCTCACCTTTGGTAATGTATTGGCTCTGTCTCACTCTCGTTCACTATGAGTTCGGTGTGAGCTCTCGGTGAGCTCGTCGGGGTTGCTCGGTCCCTGGCTGGCTATGGGCGTCGCGCGTCGCAGCCGCACTACCAACCCTCCCGCTACTACCGCCATCACCCCTGGTACACCCGTAGCCGCAGTCGCGTCGGCAGACCCCAGCGAGACATACAGCATACCCACTATCACCCACAGATAGTGCGGTTCGGTCTCTCCGCGTGGCTATGGGGTGTCGCGGGCTCATACATATTCAGCGGATGCATCACCCGACCTCTACCTCTCGACGCTCATCTATTGACCCGACTTCCCACAGGGACAACTCTGTTGAACGCCCGACGATACTTTCACCGGTACCCTCCATGGAACTCGAATTACAGGCCAGTTTTCGAGTCCGATTGATGTTTAGGCGTTTTATCAAAACCCGAAAGCGCCGCTGGGACCTGCTCCAACGACCTCTCACTACACTACTGCCCTCCCTACACCCCCTTCCTCTTCCTGAACCTCCAGCCACCTCGCACACTGATATATACTCCTCTCGGTGTACTCTCCGAACTTCAGCACGCGCGCTCTCATACAAACTCGTCAACCTTGCTTTCCACTTTCCATTCCGATTCTAGTATACCCCAATTCTCGGTTTTTCACTCGTCAATTTATATATTGTACACTGTACTTACGAATTTGAGAAATTAAAAATTGATTTACTGGATTTTGTTTGTTTTGACCATTTGATCTAATCAAGAGGTCTTGTCGTCTGGAAATCAAGCGCGTCCTTATCTAAACTCGTCAACATTGCTTTCTACTTTCGATTCCGATTCTAGTATACCCCAATTCTCGGTTTTTCACTCGTCAATTTCTAAATTGTACATTGTACTTACGAATTTAAGAAATTAAAAATTGATTTACTGGAATTTGTTTGTTTTGACCACTTGATGTAATCAAGAGGGCTTGTCGTCTGGAAATCAAGTGCGCCCTCATCCAAACTCGTCATTTGCTTTCCAGTTTCCATTCCGATTCTAGTATACCCCAATTCTCGGTTTTTGACTCGTCAATTTCTATATTGTACACTGTACTTACAAATTTGAGAAATAAAAAATTGATTTACTGGAATTGGTTTGTTTTGACCACTTGATCTAATCAAGAGCTCTTGTCGTCTGGAAATCAAGCGCGCTCTTATCTAAACTCGTCAACATTGCTTTTCACTTTCCATTCCGATTCTAGTATACCCCAATTCTCGGTTTTTCACTCATCAATTTCTATATTGTACACTGTACTTACGAATTTGAGAAATTAAAAATTGATTTACTGGAATTTGTTTGTTTTGATCACTTGATCTAATCAAGAGGGCTTGTCGTCTGGAAATCAAGCGCCCTCTCATCCAAACTCGTCACTTGCTTTCCACTTTCCATTCCGATTCTAGTATACCCCAATTCTCGGTTTTTCACTCGTCAATTCCTACATTGTACACTGTACTTACGAACTTGAGAAATTTAAAATTGATTTACTGGAATTTGTTTGTTTTGACCACTTGATCTAATTAAAAGGGCTTGTCGTCTTGAAATCAAGCACATCATCGAAACTTGTCATTTGCTTTCCACCTTCCATTCCAATTCTAGTTTATAACTTTTTTTTCACCCCAATTCTCGGTTTTTCAGTCGTCAATTTCTATATTGTACACTGTACTTACGAATATGAGAAATAAAATACTAATTTACTGGAATTTGTTTATTTTGACGAATTTGATCTAACAAGAGGACTTAGTCGTCTGGAAATCACTGAAATATAGGAGTACAATTTCGGATTTGAAATTTTGCATCTCGATTGAAAATATAACTCGACGAGCACGATAAAAATGAAAGATTTTTCAAAGTGAAATCTTGCACTGACAACTCGGTCACAAATGTCAATAAAAAATTTCTTTGTACCTTTTGCATTTGAGATTCAAATAAAAATTCCAATACTCGGACCAGGGGGAGACTTTGTTCAAAGAGAATAGAAAATTGTATATCCAATGTAATCCATTGGTGCCATGGAATATCTGCAAGCTAGAAATGGAAGAAAAAATTGTCTCTAAAAAAAAAAATCACTGATGTAAATGTTTCATTTTTCGCGCTTTTCAAATTATATTTATTACAAAGTCAAAAGTCTTCATATGTTCGATGGGAACACGTTTTTATTTTTATAATACTTAAGTAATCTTTTCAATAAGAATTTCTTTATTCAACAAATTTTTATTGTTGAAAGTACCAGATTAAATACCATCATCTTCATGTGTCTCCATAAAAAAAATGTCAAGTTAATTTAATAACTTAGATCTACATAGTAAGAAGAAAACGATTTTTTAAAAGATCCAAACGCGAATACAATCTGTTTAATTCACTTTTACAACTTCATACGTCTTTTACACACGTCATCGTGTAAAACTTGTTGACTCCTCAATTTTTATTTCTCCACGTTCCACATCTTTACAATCAAGGTACATTAACTGGTCGATCAAAAAGTCATTAGCACTCAGCAAATGGAGTGTAGGATACGAAAAGTATAGGACAACGATTGCCAGTCTAATGAAGATTTAAGTGGTGGAACAAACTCGTTAGTCACGAGTTCTTGGGTCATATAGGAAGATGATGTTCGTGTACCGAAAATCCGGTGGTCGGTGCGATCGAATATCTCAGCTAGAAGCTCATTATCACACTCAAACTATACCTACATCCTACATTTTATAATAAACAGTTATAAGTTAACGTCTTGGTCACGATAATTCAGGTTGTATAATTGGTCCACCAAGTTGGAGGGCCGGATAGTACGGATTCAATAATTTACATAACAATTCAGGTCCGGTTAAAACGACACGTAATTGATATAAATATGCTCGCTCGACGTCGGTAGCGAAAGAGAGAAAAAGAGAAAAAGAGAAAGAAATACAGACGGACGGTAGACCGTGGCTGCGGGCTTCATGGGTATACCCATGAACTGCCCCGCCGACTGCGGCTCTGTGCGCATAACTTAGCATAAATAATAAATAATATCGTGAACACGTGCCGGCGTTGAAGCGCGTGCGTCATTAATAGCCCAGCTATATGCTTGTGACGCGACATTTCAGCATATCTGCATCAATATGCGGATGCAAAAGAAACATCAAGTACGCAGGTAGGGCAGCACTGATAGTAGTAGTTGTAGTCGTAGTAACTTAAGGATTAGTATTCGTGATACTTGGCTACATGTATATGTACCTATGTATATATATACATATATAGGAATTGCTATATCTGCTCTTGAATACATATTGTGTAGTGTACGTGAAATACGGAGGTATTATGTTCGCTCTTATGTTACAAATCCGGCAGGGAGTCTCAACAATCGTTCTTCGCTCGCTTCTTCGGGTTCACCGACATCCCTATCTATATCATGTGTGTCTGACTACTGACCAGCTCCCTATCGACGTGACTGCATCGATTTATGCATTGCAATGAGCACTTTTGGATTTAACGTCCTGTTAATGTCTGCTTTAAACGTCACCACGGGTCCCCAATATGTATAACGCGCAGCTCCACCACTCACAATGGTCAACATTGCACTCTCTAATTATTATTCCTTCATAGCGGCCACTCGTCCCTGACCAACCATACTCATCGACATTATTCGACAGGAGAAATATTATTTGAATGTTTGACAAGGTTCCTCAATTTTCGTGGCCAGGAGGCGAAAAAAATTTGTTTATGAAAATCTGGAAACTTTCAATCAGATCCTTAAACTGCCCATATGGAAATAGAAATATATGCACGATATATTCGACGTATAGAACTTTTTGGCTCTAAACGTATATGAAATATATTTTACATATATTCCATACATATATCCTATATATTTTGAATATATTTTTGCACACATATATGCAGAATATATGCAGCATATGAAACTTTTTGGCGCCATATATTTAACGTATATGTTACATATATATTTTTCTATGTGGGTGTTAAGACTTGGGGAGTCTTAACATTTATATACTCGCCATTTATATGCTCTTTGGGTAAACTAATTTTTTAGAATAAATTTTTAGACCCAACATGAGTATAAATATTTTGGAAAATAAATGAATTCATTTACGAATGACACAAAAATTAAAGGTTTTTTATTACTCATCATTAATTTTTTTTAATATTATTTACTTTCCAAATAAAATATTCACATATTTTCTTGTCAATACGACAGGAAATTCTTTAAAATGATTGATGTCAAAATATTTATGAAATAGATTTTAAAAAAGAGCGTGAGTTTATTAGTAATCGGATGGTTACAATTTTGATCTCATCCCATAAAAATTGGGGAATAACCATAAAATGGCGTTTCATCCTTGTATAAAATAACATCTTATGAAGAAAATCCGACCAACAATAAAAATAGAAAATGAAAAGACCAACTTCAAGTACGATACAATCGAGCGACTCATTTTTCATAAAACGCGTAATGCACAAGAATAAATTTTCCCAGTGGGGCTTAATCTAAAAAACAAATAAACATGAAGGAAAGCAATAAACATGAAGCAAAGTAGAGGTAGAGAATGTGGTAGGCTCCAACGATATATCTCCGTGAACCAATAAGAAAATCAAAGTTAACGTTCCAAAGAGACGATTCAAAGCGTGGCAAGTCGAGCGAGACGATCGTGATTCGGTGGTAGTTGAGGCTAGCTCGGACGAGGCGCTAATGACTAATGAGAGCGTGGCAGAGTGAGCGCCCAACAGCAGCAGCGATTGGCCCCTCGGTCGCATTCGCGTGTTACCGAATAGCGATGCTAATCTTGTCGCGGTCCGTGGATACTCGGAACGCACCAGGCTCTGCGTGTCTCGTGCCCATCCAGCACTTCTTCCAGCAGCACTTGGACTTGCAGTTTCTACGGGGAATCACTGTATATTACGCATGGGACCGGACGGTCAGCAGCCGGCTACCCAAGTCGGCTCTACCCAAGAGCATGCAACTGACCCAACCACCCAGACAGCTTTAGCTCCTAATACCTTTTATCGCGAATTAAGATGTTGTCGGGGTGCGCGTGCTGGTGCTCCCTGCTGCTGCTGCTACTTGCAACGTCGTATGTTTGTCCTTCTACCTCGCTTTTCCAGCTTCTCTTTCCATCTCTCATTCCAAAATACCTTTGGTGTATTATTGCCTTAGTCTTATTGGCCTGGCCTCCCGTTATACGTTCGCCTGTAGATCAACTTTGCAGATAGATGACTTGGAGTTTTTTTTTCTTTTCATTTTGGTTAGAGCTGTTTACAGTAGCGATGCTATGTGAGTAATGGTCAATGGAAATGACCATTACTCTCGACGCCAATTATGTATTAAACTGGATGTCCAGTTGAGAACTAGTTTACTGATAACGCTTACTGGGGTTGTAAAAGAGAATCTTTAGTTTCTCTGACTGATCCAACTTTCGACAGTTTTAGCTTCTAATACCTTTCATCGCAAATTAGGAAGTTGTCGGAGTGTGTGCGCTGGTGCTACTTGCAACGTCGTATGTTTGTCCTCCTACTTCGCTTTTCCAGCTTCTCTTTCCATCTCTCATTCCAAAATACCTTTGGTGTATTATTGCCTTAGTCTTATTGGCCTGGCCTCCCGTTATACGTTCGCCTGTAGATCAACTTTGCAGATAGATGACTTGGTTTTTTTTCTTTTCATTTTGGTTAGAGCTGTTTACAGTAGCGATTCTATGTGAGTAATGGTCAATGGAAATGACCATTACTCTCGACGCCAATTATGTATTAAGCTGGATGTCCAGTTGAAAACTAGTTTACTGATAACGCTTACTGGGGTTGTAAAAGAGAATCTTTAGTTTCTCTGACTGATCCAACTTTCGACAGTTTTAGCTTCTAATACCTTTCATCGCAAATTAGGAAGTTGTCGGAGTGTGTGCGCTGGTGCTACTTGCAATATCGTATGTTTGTCCTCCTACTTCGCTTTTCCAGCTTCTCTTTCCATCTCTCATTCCAAAATACCTTTGGTGTATTATTGCCTTAGTCTTATTGGCCTGGCCTCCCGTTATACGTTCGCCTGTAGATCAACTTTGCAGATAGATGACTTGAAGTTTTTTTTTTCTTTTCATTTTGGTTAGAGCTGTTTACAGTAGCGATTCTATGTGAGTAATGGTCAATGGAAATGACCACTACTCTCGACGCCAATTATGTATTAAACTGGACGTTCAGTTGAAAACTAGCTTACCTAGCAGGTTTCTGATAACGCTTACTGGGGTTGTAAAAGGGAATTTTTAGTTTCTCTGACTCATCCAACTTTAGGCTGATTTAGCTTCTAATATCTTTTATGACGAATTAAGAAGTTGTCGAAGTGTGTGCGCTGGTGCTACTTGCAATGTCGTATGTTTGTCCTCCTACCTCGCTTTTCCAGATTTTCTTTCCATCTCCCATTCCAAAATACCTTTGGTGTATTATTGCCTTAGTTTTATTGGCCTGGACTCCCGTTATACGTTCGACTGTAGATCAACTTTGCAGATAGATGAGTTGGAGTTTCTTTTTTCTTTTCATTTTGGATAGAGTTGTTTACAGTAGCGATGCTATGTAAGTAATGGTCAATAGAAATGATCATTACTCTCAAAGCCAATTATGTATTAAACTGGATGTCCAGTTGAAAACTAGCTTACCTACACGGAGAGAAATTTCTGTGTTGTGACAACATAAAACGAGGACAACAAAAATCGTTACGTTAGGCTTACAAAAAAATTGCTCAGCCCAGCAAAAAGATTTCTCAGCCGAACAAAAGATTTGTCAGCATAGCAAAACTGATTCGTCAGCCGAACAAAAGATTTGCCAGCCTAACATAACAATTTTTGTTGTCCTCGTTTTATGTTGTCACAACATAGAAATTTCTCTCCGTGTAACAGGTTTCTGATAATGCTTACTGGGGTTTTTAAAAGAGAATCTTTTGTTTCTCTGACTGATCCAACTTTCGACAGCTTTAGCTTCTAATACCTTTCATCGCAGATTAGGAAGTTGTCGGAGTGTGTGCGCTGGTGCTACTTGCAATGTCGTATGTTTGTCCTCCTATCACGCTTTTCCAGCTTCTCTTTCCATCTCTCATTCCAAAATACCTTTGATGTATTATTGCCTTAGTCTTATTGGCCTGGCCTCCCGTTATACGTTCGCCTGTAGATCAACTTTGCAGATAGATGACTTGGAGTTTTTTTTTCTTTTCATTTTAGTTAGAGCTATTTACAGTAGCGATTCTATGTGAGTAATGGTCAATGAAAATGACCATTACTCTCGACGCCAATTATGTATTGGTGGTCCAGTTGAAAACTACCTTACCTAGCAGGTTACAGATAACGTTCACTGGGGTTGTTAAAACAAAATTTTTAGTTTCTCTGATGATATGCTTATGAAACTAAATAGATCTGTATAAATGGAAGGATGTTGAAGGAAAATTGGTATTCAATGTTGTGGAACTATATAATATCTTCGAAAAATTCAGCTTCAATTTTTTACAGGCACAAAACAATTTCAGATATAAAATTTGGTGCCCCAGAAAGGGAGTCGAATTTTATAATAATTCAAATATTACAAGGTTAAACCGCTTTTGCTTTTGATGCATCTAACAAAATGGGCTGAAACTTTAGATATTTACATAATAACGTGCAAAAATATATGTTAGCGAATTTCGCAAAAAAAAAAACAAAAATACGATAGCGGCATTAGAATTTTTAGAACATTCAATTTCTTGACTATTATTTTCTTTGAGTCCCAAAATTGGGCCTTGCACACTGGTTCCTTATTTTCCAACTTTCTCAAAGCTTTCTTTATGAAGAAGCCAAATTTGAGAAAAGGGAAAAATGAGCAAGCGATGTGCAAGGCTCAACATTACAACCTTTTTTTAATTCTCACAGCTGTACTTAAAATGTTATTTCAGACCCACCCTTTTAGGTAAATGGTGATAATTTATTATGACAAGCAACAAAAATCTTAATGGGCAGTCCAAAAAAAAAATCTACCCAATCTACATTTTTTTTATAGCAGACCCAGTGTTTACCACTAATTTTCTACTACATTCTACATAAATTCACGTTACAACTTAACCTCATGTTTGATATAAACGCGCACCCCACGTGTTGCAGGAAAAACTCACCGAACCCAACCTACAATCTACATGAAGATATAACTCGATAAAACTCATAAAAATGACGTACGAGCGGGCAATGAAAAAGTTTCAAGTTTAAGATAAATATTCAGCACGGTGTATCGCGGTGTCCGTCTCGACAGACGGCTCGCTCAGCCTGTTACGACGATGGGCCATCGTTACTCGTTGCCAAGTGCCTTTTTCCACCATTGCTGCAGCAAATCGTACCTCTCCCTCTTTCTCCACCTCTCACGTCTACTATCTACGGAAGTTGCTCCCTGTAGGCGCGGAAAGGGTACAACGCTGAACACAGCGCGCGGATTTGTGATATACGATCGACCGTTACTTCCTAGCACCCCGTAAATAAAGGCTCGGAGAGCTTGCGCGTTTGCGTACTGCCAGTAAACATTCAATAAACGGCCTGGAAATCGTCGGCGGTTACGCGACTAGCAAGGGAACCGCTTCGTTCTTCACGACATGCTTGCGGGGTGTTCTGGACATTTCGGCACTCCAGCTATTCACCGTCACACGCCGCCGCAGCTTAAACGCAGTTACTTATAGTATGTAGTATATTGTACGTGGTGGCGAAAACCCGGCAGCCAAGTTTCTCCACCTCCTCTTTTTCCCAAGTCTTTCTTCCTTGCTGTAAGGGAGAGCGGGGCAATTTGACACAGTTTTGTTCCAAAAACTCTTCGTTACCGATCACACGATACGAAAATTTCAAATGAAACTCACCAGAAATCTGATAGTCTAAATTAAAATAAGAGCTAAAAACAGTTATTTCATATCGACAGCTACGAATTTATCATACTGAATTAGCTATGAATTATCATAAAACTTTGTTGTAGTGTTCATACAACAAAGTTTTACTAAACGACGACCTCGTCAAAGGAATATGTCCAACAATCAAATTTTTCGCCGTATTTATAAATATGGATCTTCTGTGTAGCACAAAATTCTTCGACATAAACATATTTTCAATCGTTAACAGATTATTTCCATTGATTAAGAATTCCCATCCGTGTAAAAAATATTATTCCGTCAATTTCGTACGAAATTCAAAAAGCTTTGTTAATTTCTCGATTCGCCCGAGCAATAAAGACTGTTAGACTATTTTAAAATTTCTTGATATTGGCAGGATGTTCAGATTGGCTTTGATCGTGATGTCCATCGCGGTATATTTATTTGCCGTTGTGTCATTTCACCCCGTTGACACCTCCGGAGCCACTCTGGTTACATGTGTATGGCTGTATATACTCGTAAATAAATATATATATATAGGGCGGTCCCCGTAACTTAGGATAATGGTTTCTCAACAGTTTCTGCATATCGGTTATCGTTCCGGCGTCCTTCGGCAATGTCGCACCGAGGCCGAAGCGCAGAATCGTCTTTGAATCGTTTTGCCGCACGTCTGGAGCTCCTGTTGGCAAACTCGTCGGTTACCGGCGATCGACGAACTCTTCCCCTCGATCCCCTTAAAGCCCCTGCGGAGTCTTGACCATATACACGCCCGGGAAGTGCTCGTGTCTTGGATGGTCCGAAGGTGTGTGAACCCGGTCTGAAATATGCCGCGCGCGTTGTGAGTTAGTTTAATATGCAAATGGCAAAGATAACGGGGTCGATCGGTAAAGAGTGGAGAAGCTGCTAAGTCGTGATTCCGGTAGCCGTGTCTATACCCCCTGTACCAACAGCAGCAAAAGCAGCATCAGCAGCACGCCACAGTCATACCACGATCCTTTCTTTTGCCGCGCGTTCCTGGCGCGGTCCTCACGCTCTTGCGATCAACCAAGTGCTTTCTGGCTAACGCTGTTCATCTCGAACGTCGGGTCTGTATAGTTATACTGTCTGAGCGTTGTGCCGGTGAGACCGGACTCTCTGCGATTCTCTACCACACTCACCTCTGTCCTTTCCGCCCTCTCTTTCCTCAACCATGCTCTCGCTTTCGCTCACTGAATTGAGAGATAAGAAGCCCACGCTTAGCCCCCCCATGAACGGTTCCAGGGACGCATCGGCAAACTGGCAGAAATAGTCAACGTCCTCAAAAGAGGATCTCCATAATTAGCGCACTAAAGTACGAATTCTGTATTTTCTTAATTTCGAATACATTTTGTTTTGTCTTTATAAGGACATTGATTGATGAAATAATAAATATTGAATAATTGATTAATTAACTGGGTAATTGATTAAATATTATCACTTGAATGAAAGTATAGGTTACATTAATGGCGCATCTGGAATTATATCGAGTTTCAATAGGAATGAATCTATTTTATAAGAATTACTTATTTTACACACGCTTTAGAACCGATGTAGAAAAATATGTATGTAGTTTATATGTTTAATATATGGCGCCAGAACACGATATATTAAATTTTTAAGTTTGATCTCTCTCAGAGGTTTATATTTTCTATAGTATGTAACGTATAATATTTGAGGCATGAATGTATGATAATAGATTAAGCATATAGTTATGGAAGTAATAAGGTAGATTGTTTAGCTGCGATTCTAATGATTCAGACATTGAGAGTAAAAACAATATAATATGAGCCGATGCCTCTGCGCATCCCTGAGAAGAGTTAATCCTGTAATGGTTCGTCGAAGATGCGAGCGTGTCGTGCGGAGGTGTATCTTGTCTCGTCCATCCAGTGTTGGAGCTACCGGCAATAGAGAACGAAGCACGTACGGCGCTTCTATACATACTCGAGCACTCGACTGACCAGCAAAGAGCTTCTTTACTCTGGCGTGTCTCGGTGACTGTAGAGTGAGAGAGAAATGAAGCAAGGAAGCGTGATCAACGCTTGGAAGGTGCTGAAAAGCGAAGAAGTGGTTGTCCCATGGTGAAAAGAGGCGAACCGACCCCCACGATGTTCTATCTTAGTACCCAAGAATTTCTCCGGTGTATGTATCTGTACTTGTTTGCTATACTTGTCGCTGGTGTAGGTACACCAGTTGTATTGGTGAATATGCGGTCGTCACAGTCACGCAGCCAGCTTTACGTACGTATGTGACCATAGCCATGCAAGGTTATCGAGTCGTGGGCGCGAGTGTAAGTGCGCAGAGGGGGTTGGTAGCTGAGATGGTAAGCGCTTCATTAGGCCGCGAGAGCTCCCTAATTACACACGGCCTCATTAGTGGCTCCTGTCCCCTGTCCCCCCCTGTCCCCTTCTCTTCTGCCTCTCTCGTTCTGCTCTTGACTCATGGCTCTTGGCCGTCCTCTTTGCAGCATCACCGGGCGCTTCTCGTCCCGACGTAGATATACCTACCTACCTTCTTCCTACGTCCTATCTCTCACTTTCCTTTCACGGCATAGCACGCCACACTGCACGTTTTACGGATCGTGAGACGAGAAAAGGAGGTAGCGCGAGTGGGGACAGTCACTTCCCAGCAGCCGGAGAAGCTACAACCGTGTTTATCACCTTCGAACTGCAAACGACCAGACTACGATCGTAACAACACCGTATGTTCCACAGGATTTCGTTTAAACTCATCTAGGTACAAGCTGACGCAGCGATAGTTTGAGTACCGGACACTTCGTGATTTATCTAAATAGGTTGAGGACAGCAGGATGTTGTTCAAACAGGATTGGAATTGAATGGTGACGTTGTGGAAAGTCATGTACACAATGTGAAACCTGCAATGGTGACATAGAGCGTCGATGCGTACTTGATGAGAGGACAGGCTCATTAGTAATGCATTTAAAAGCTGGGACGGGCTATAACTACCCTAGCAATCGGTGGAACCCTTCCGTTCAGAGGCTTAACCACTGCCAGTACGAATGTCCTGAAACTCCAAGGATCCCGTTCGACCCAATAGCAAAGCACTATCGTGAGACCCGCGCGCAACCCCCGCACACTCTCGGTCGACTAAAAGGGGTGCGAAGGCTTCTAGCAACCACCCTTCAACATTGAAACACCCTCGTTGGTCTTAAATATCCCTCGAGGCTTCGTTAAAATCACCTCGATGGCACGATCCTCCGAACGGATATAAAGATGGCATCTAGACGACCAGAACACCCATCGTCGACTGTTCCTCCAAAGTTTTTTTATCACCATTGGATTAATTTTAATGGATCCAAGTCCGCCATGGTGACAGTTTTATAACATTAATTAGGGGAATGAATTATAGTCGAAATATTCACGATCCCATTGCAATTCCTACTGTCTTCGTGAAAGTATACTATTTTCAATAGAATAAACAAGCCATTTGTTAAAAATCAGGTTCCATTCTGCTGAGATTATAGTTGGAACTACCATTGATGGGCAACTTCATTCTTGAGCGAAAAAATGTGAGATTAAAAAGAAAAAATTGATGGAATCGATGCTATGAACACTTCAAATTATACTTGGGACCTGTAGATGTGGTAGCTTTTGAATTCGTAAAAGACGAAGATTTTCCTGTTGAAAAGTTAACGCGGATCGATCTCGCGAAACCGATCCGGTTCCTTTGGCAAGGGTCCGCGGTGATTCGTTCGCGATCCAAAAGCTGGAGACACCATGAGTTCCCTATGCCCAAGGAATACAGAGAGAAAGAGTCACGATGTCGGTCGTCGATCGATGCGCGTTCTTCGAAGAATTCCCGAAGGGATCGGCGATCGTCGTTTCTGCTACGGATGCATGAATGTGACGGAATCGACTGGTTGGGTCTGCGCGCGGGCGTTCGTCAGTCGATCGGCCAGAGCGCGACGTCCAAGGACGAATAATGTGAAGCTTCGTTGGTTGGTACACCTGGTACATGTATTCGATGAAGCGATGCGCGCGGACGTTCTCTGATTGATGCGTGTCGTCCTCCGTCGAGTTCTCGGTCCCGCTCCCGTTCCCTCGGTCGGTGCGTCTCGTCGGCGACGTTGAGAGCTTGAATGGGATCTGCGCGGGTCTAGCCAGGGGACCAACGGAGCAGGAGAAGCCAGCAGCAGTCGACGCCGCGCGTCCCATCGCCGGAAACGGTCCATCACGTGACCACGTGACCACGTGACGGTCCAGCCTTTGTTCGGCGCGATCATTAGTCTGTCAATATGCCCAAACGACGCTCCGCTTCGCTATACGGTCCGCCCGCCCGCCCTATACCTATCTACCTGCACAATGCGCCCATTGTCTTGCTTGCGTGCGTATTATACACCCCCATTATGCGCGTAGGCGCGTGCACGAGCGCGAGCACGAGTCCCGCGAGCCGCGAGTTTGTTCCCGAGCTTCTATCCTCTCCTCTCCAGTGGGTGGCTGGGTGCGTGCGTGCTCAACGTGCCAAGCAACCGGTACACACGCGTTTCGCACTATTCTCTACATCTCCCCGCATACCCAAACGTACCATCGTTGGTTCAGTCTGAATTATCGTGAAATTTCTGCACGATAACGAAAATACGATTTCCATTGCAGGTCTAAGAAAGATTTTTCCCAAGGAACATAAAAATGATGTATCCGTGTACAAAAAGTCGTCTATGTTGTAGGAAGATGATGTAGGAAGGGACGCTTTATGAAACGCCCATCAACTGAAACAATGGCAGACTGGAATGCAGAGATTGCGATCGGAAAGCGATTCCGACCAAATATAATTAGATTTGAATATTTTACGGAGTTCATCTAAAGATCGAAGTAAATATATCCAGATATATGTAGTTTGTATCTAAATTGTTATGGGATTACATAGACTGAATTCCAATCTGAAGCTGGTGAACATTCCATAGATGTCTCATCGTGGAGCATTGCAAACTCACATAGTTAATTTTGTAAACCTGGAACATTGCATATCCTGGAATTTGAATTGTAGCACTCCTGGGGACAGAGCAAATGTGCGTAGAAGACGTAACTCTAGAAAAGGATACATCACCCGTAAATCACTTTCAAGTTCATTGGGTAATCCAACGGTGTTAATGTCCCGGCGTATCCAGAGCTTTTCCGGGCGTTCAATGTGCTCCCGGGTGTGAAAGTGGCGTGGAAGCGCGGGTACGAGGATCTTTCGCTGATCCTGGAAACGTTTCACCCCTTGGAGCTTTCGTCGGGAGTATAGTCGACGCGTATGTTGTCGGAGTAACTCGCTAGTGGGTTGGTGACGATGGGCTCTCTCTATATCGTCCCGCTGTGCTGTGTGCCTGCTCTGCTACCGACAACGACGTCGACAGACCTCGAGAGAGCATCAAGACAGAGGCAGAAGGGCGGAGTGCACTAAATCCAGATATATGATGCGCGCCCGTGACATGCAAATCTGCCCAAAGCCTGGAGCCATTACATTTTCAAATCTTTAAAGTCTGTTTAGACAGCCGCCCTGCCAGCGCTCTTGTCTCCCTCGTTGTAGACCTTTGCCGACGCGGTCCCGATATCGGGCACGCTCCGCACTTGCCTCACCCGCTTTTAATCGTTCCCGCGGAGCTCTAACTAATATCGTTTGCTACGAGCTCACATCCAGCCCGTTTATCCACTGGCAATCACGTTCGACCAAAAGTCTGCATTCCTAAACGTTATTAGAAAAACTAAATACTGCCATCAGGGAAAAATAGAATTCTATGGAAATTTCAACCAATTATCTATTGGGCTCGTAAGGCGAATTTACATGTTACATTTATGATTCGACAATTAAATCACAGATGAAGTTCCTGTGAATAATCTGATCTTCAAAATAGCCATTTATCAAACTCACCGGCTTCAATACGTTATTGCGAATCTGTAACTAATGTCGTTTTGTATGAGCTCGCATTCAGTCCGTTTGGAAACTTAAGAAATACTATTAGCCAGGTTTCGATTTTAAAAAATGACAATGTATTTGACAAAAGATACATTGCATATTTTCAGAGAACAATTTCCAGAAAATCATAATTACTAGTCAAAACATAATTTCCATTTTCATTATCGATGTTACCCATACTTGTTCACTATGATACCAAAGAATACTGATATATGGCACGATTGATTCGACTTCTTTCTGTCGAATGCGAGTATTCACTCGGTCCCAGAGAATCTGTGCTGCGAGTTGGTAATACAACTGGTAGTCGGGTAGTCGGAAGTCGTGTCAAGCTTCTTTGGAGATCCAGCAAAACCTGGATCTTCGCCGTTGATCCGGAGAACTCGGCTGACTACTGACACTCATCGCTGGTAAGTCGATCGTGTGAGCCGGTAGCGATCGAGTATCGAGTATCAAATACGTATACTATATACCTACAACATCTTATCGAGTCCGATGGTGCTTCGACGAAGCAACTTGGTCGTAGTCCTGGATATATATGACTGTAGTTATTGTTGTGAATTCGTATTGGATTGCGGAGAATCATTGCGATCGGAATCGAGCACCCCTGGGATCTCTGCCAGTGAGACGAGAACCTCCCCTCCCGTCACCGGTGTGTACGTGATCCAGGATTGATGCGAAAGGCCCGCGGAGACGAGTTTTTGTCGGAGAGGAGCTCGCTCGTCGTCCAGCAACCCGGAGCTACCATCTCGTCCGAGTATATTTCGTTCGGGGCCCAGACCGGGCCTTTCGACTGGTTCGCGATTCGTGCGGTGTGGTCAACGCCAAGACCGTTCCTCCAGGCTCCACCCGGAGCCCAAGCTTACGTTTTATAGCTGGGCCAATTAATGCTCGATAAAAAGTAAAGGGACTCGAGGGTGGTCGACACTCGACATCAGCAGGCTCTATGTACCTGTACACCCCTTCCCCCAGCCAGTCTTTCCCGCACTGCGTTCGCCTCTGAAGTTTTTTCCACATCAATCCACCTTCACGTATAGTTATCCGGTTGTATGGTTGCCCGCTCTCACCCTGTTCAGCTTGCTTTGCCGCAAGTTCCACATTTGTTTTTTCTTCAACGTCTGCGGAACGATCCACCCTAATAAGAATAACGATCGATGAGGCTTTGGGCTTTGAAACGGCGTGAGACGAGTGTTCTAAGCGAGAATGGATCGAGAAAAAGCATTGAACGCGGTGGGCCGTTTTTGCCAGTTTCAATCCAATCCACGTCGTTCGACTCGATGTTGCGTCTCGTTTAACCATCAACACTGACATCCCGGTCCTTCTACTCGCTAAAACTCATTTTCTCTTCTTGTTTCCCGTATGCTCTTTCGCAATACTTATTTCAAGAGGACCTGCGGTCGATTGTGAAATCGTTGGTGGTCGTTTGTATGTGGTCCTCCATGTTCTTTATAAAGTGACAATGAAAATATTCTCCGCTTGTCAACTTTTCGGTGATAAATGTTACATTCGGACTATGATGGCGGTCAACATTGTAATAGAATTTATTTTCTTATTGTATTCAGCGCTGTTTTATTTCATAGGCATTCAAGTATTATCATTTTTTTACATCATTATTTAAAATTGCATTAGGGACACGATTTTTTTCAAATTATAAAAACAAGTAATGTTGGTATTATCTAGGTTCTACATGCTTGTACACATTATAAAATGTCATCGATACGACTTACGTTCATAGATTTCTTAATTTCACCAAAAAAAATTAAACTAGTGAAAATCCGGATTAGTCACATGCCAAAGGAATTCAGACCTCAGCGGCAATTCTCAAAAGCAATACAATCAATTACCACATGTTCAAGTGAAAAATCTTGTAGTTATCTTCTGAAAATCAGAATAACATTTGTGACAGTGTAAATTACTTTTTCATTTTTTAAATATCATTGTAATATCCATATACTAGAAATTGATGGTAGTTTATAACGTAATTTTTATAAGATCTTTTTACGTGTAGAATCACTCAACTCTCTATTCTATACCGGTACAAAAAAATTCTGATCCGGTGTAGATCGATGGCGCTTACAAATAAAATTAAACTAGTGAAAATCCCGATTAGACACATGCCAATAGAATTCAGACATCAGCGACAGTTCTCGAAAGCAATACAACCAATTACCACATGTTCAAGTGAAAAATCTTGTAGCTATTTTCTGAAAATCAGAATAATGTTTGTGACAGTGTAAATTACTATTCCATTTTTTAAATATCATTGTAATATCCATATACTCGAAATTAATGGTAGTTTATAACGCAATTTTTATAAGATCTTTTTACTTGTGTAGAATCACTCAAATCTGTATTCTTTACCGGTACAAAAAAATTCTGATCCGGTGTAGATCGATAACGCTTACAAAAAAAATTAAACTAGTAAATATCCGGATTAGTCACATGCAAATAGAATTCAGACATCAGTGGCAATTCTCGAAAGCAATACAATCAATTACCACATTTTCAAGTGAAAAATCTTGTAGTTATTTTCTGAAAAAGAGAATAACGTTTGTGACAGTATAAATTACTATTCCATTTTTTAAATATCATTGTAATATCCATATACTCGAAATTGATGGTAGTTTATAACGCAATTTTTATAAGATCTTTTTACCTGTGTAGAATCACTCAAATCTGTATTCTTTACAGGTACAAAAAAATTCTGATCCGGTGTAGATCGATGGCGCTTGCAAAAAAAATTAATCTAGTGAAAATCCGGATTAGTCACATGCCAATAGAATTCAGACATCAGCGGCAATTCTCGAAAGCAATACAACCAATTACCACATTTTCAAGTGAAAAAACTTGTAGTTATCTTCTGAAAATCAGAATAACGTTTGTGACAGTGTAAATTACTTTTTCATTTTTTAAATATCATTGTAATATCCATATAATCGAAATTAATGGTAGTTTATAACGCTATTTTTATAAGATCTTTTTCTCTGTGTAGAATCACTCAACTCTATTCTATACCGGTATAAAAAAAATTCTGATCCGGTGTAGATCGATGGCGCAAAAGTATGATAATAAAAGGGGGAGTGTCATGGGTTGGCCAGCTAAACTAACTCGTATTCGAGAGCTGTTGGAGCGTATACGTGGAAGCCGCGAGCAGAACTGGCGAACTGGCGAACAATGGTAGAGATGGAGGATGAGGAAGCTCAGCCGCACGCGCGGCCCAAAGCCTAACCGAGAAACGGCAGCGGACTTGAAAACTACCGCCGACACAATGGGAACCAAGTCGGCGGTCCGACCTCTGACCCGACGCAGCCACAGCCGCACAGTCACCGACACCGCCGCCACTGCGCGCATTCGCATTCGCATTCGAATATACTCGCGTATTCCGCTGTTCTGTCCGCACGCGGTGGCCTCCGTTCGATTGTGTGCTAATGTTCCCGCGCAGAGCATACGCTACCTATGTCTCCGCGAGTACACGCGCGCGTTCCCGTAAACACCACTGTCGCGGTTACCTTCTTCTCGCACCCCGACTGGTTTGCTTATAAACACAGCCTGTCTCTTTGCTTACTTAGCCCTGAAAATTTCAAACAGCCACGTGACCCAATAGCTGCAAACGATAAATCCAAATTTATGTGGATGAAAGGATTTTCCACGCTGTTAAAAATACAGTGTGTTAAAGGCGATTATATCACACACGACTTAAAATTTAGACCCTCTTCGAAACCTAAAAGTAGCACTAAGTCGAGATTCAGGAACTTCGGCAAAACCTCCAGAAATGGCAGACCCCACTTGGAGTGAACGGAAAAAATCTTGGTCTAAAATTTGTATGACTGGACCTCCAATTAGGTTCTACAGGGTGAGGTTAGTTTCTTAGACCCGTGTACGAACCTTTAAAAGTGGCATATTTTATCCATTTTGATTCAAGGGAATTTGAACGGTCTACATTTCAACTGAAGATATAGACTTTTTACCAGTGTTCACCCATTTGGTGGCCCTTCAAGTAGATCGACTATTTTCTCGCATACAAAACAAGCTAACCCCATCTTCTGTTACAGCTTAATATAAAATTTTTTTTAAAATGTCGAAACAAAAAATCTCCCGTTGATCTGTTCGTCGCCAATGATGGCGATGATTGATGGCACGTTTGCAGAAATACATGCCTAGTTTTTAAGATTATGTGACCTTGCGAGGTGTCAGTGAACTATTGATCGTCAATGTGTACTCATAGACAGTATATACACTATAAATCAAAGTGTGTATTTTTCTGTCCTTGTCATTGTAATAAATTTTAGAGCGCTTAAAAAAATCATTTTTTTAACGCGAAATTAATACATTTTGATTGTGTTAAATCTCACTACAAATTTAAAAGACAGAGATAAGATAATTCATAACTACATTATCCGATCAATAACGTGATTATAACATATAATGTAAATTCATTATCACTAATTTAAGCAACTAAACCGATGTTTGCCCTCGTAAATAGCGGATTTTTTCAAGTGATACACGTTTCGCCAGCAGTTGAAAGTATCTTTACGTGGCCTTGGCGCCAAATTTCAAAGTTGCCCCGTTAGACTAGAGTGCATAGGAGAAAGCGGGGTGTATGTTCGGGTACGAAGGTCAGTGTCTGCATAAAATGGCAGTAAAAGAGAAGAAGGGAGGTAGGCTGTACGCGCCCCTACTTGCAACCGACTCAACATTGCGCTCTTGCCACTCCTTGGTCCGGGTCTGGTAGAGTACTAGAGTAGCGCGACTGCGAAGGTTACCCGGCTGACTGGCTCACTGGATGGCTGTCGAGGGCATTTGCTATGCTGGCTGCGCGGCTCCAGGCTACGTGCTCTGCCTCGCGAGTCACGACTCAAATTCAACTCAAACTCTCGGGGCCGCCGCGCTTTCTGCATGCGCTATTCCGGAGCCCGCTTTCGCCGAGTGTGTTGTCGTTGCTGGCAGAGCGGTGCGGCGGTGATGCGGTGACGGGACGTCTACGGGGTGTCCGGGTCCGACCTTGACACCGGAGTTCATGCACTTTCACGGAAGCCTCGTTTCGTCGGGTCGCAGTAGTTCGACAGTTCTCTTTTTCCTTCCCATCAGCTGTTTCTAGTTTCCGCAACGTCACTCCTGCGTTAAGGTCTCGATTATAATTTTTGTATCGTTACTACGAATCTTATAATCTACAGTACATCATCTTCGGTCCGTACTCCATCGATGCACACACTAATACATCAACTTTTCGACATCCCTACACTCATGTAGGTTGTGTTGTCATTGCTGGCAGAGCAGTGCGATGGTGACGTGGTGACAGAACGTCTAAGGAGTGTCCGGGTGCAATCTTGACACCGGAATTCATGCACTTTCTTTCAAGGAATCTTTGTTTCGTTGGGTCGCAGTAGTTCGACAGTTCTCCTTTTCCTTCCCATCAGCTGTTTCCAGTTTTCGCGACGTCACCCCTGCGTTAAGGTCTCGATTATACTTTTTGCATCGTTACTATGAATCTTATAATCTACAGTACATCATCTTCGGTCCATACTCCATCGATGCACACACTAATAACGCAACTTTTCGATATCCCCACACTCTTTTATGATGTCTTGTCATTGCCAGCAGAGCAGTGCGATGGTGACGTGGTGACGGAACATCTAAGAAGTGTCCGGGTCTGACCTTGATACCGGAGTTCATGCACTTTCACGGAAGCCTCGTTTCGTTGGGTCGCAGTAGTTCGACAGTTCTCTTTTTCCTTCCCATCAGCTGTTTCTAGTTTCCGCAACGTCACTCCTGCGTTAAGGTCTCGATTATAATTTTTGTATCGTTACTATGAATCTTATAATCTACAGTACATCATCTTCGGTCCATACTCCATGGATGTACGGACTAATAACTCAACTTTTCGACATCCCTACACTCTTTTACGATGTGTTGTCATTGCCAGCAGAGCAGTGCGATGGTGACGTGGTGACGGAACGTCTAAGGAGTGTCGGGAGTTCATGCATTTTCACGGAAGCCTCGTTTCGTCGGGTCGCAGTAGTTCGACAGTTCTCTTTTTCCTTCCCATCAGCTGTTTCCAGTGTTCGCGACGTCACCCCTGCGTTAAGGTCTCGATTATACTTTTTGTATCGTTACTATGAATCTTATAATCTACAGTACATCATCTTCGGTCCATACTCCATCGATGCACACACTAATAACTCAACTTTTCGACATCCCCACACTCTTTTACGATGTGTTGTCATTGCCAGCAGAGCAGTGCGATGGTGACGTGGTGACGGAACGTCTAAGGAGTGTCTGGGTGCGATCTTAACACCGAAGTTCAAGCACTTTCACGGAAGTACTGTTTCACCGGATCGCAGTAGTTCGACAGTTCTCTTTTTCCTTCTTATCAGCTGTTTCCAGTTTTCGCGACGTCACCCCTGCGTTAAGGTCTCGATTACAATTTTTGTATTTTTATATCGTTACTATGAATCTTATAATCTACAGTACATCATCTTCGATCCATATTCCATCGATGTACACACTAATAACTCAGCTTTTCGACATCCCCGCACTCTTTTATGATGTGTTGTCATTGCCAGCAGAGCAGTGCGGTGGTGACATGGTGACCGAACGTCCACTGAGTATCCGCATCCGACTTTGACACCGGAGTTCACGCATTTTATGATAGTTCGACAGTTCTCTTGTTTCCTTCCTAACAGCTGATTCCAGTTTCCGCAATGATATTTCACACTTATTTATGCATATTTGCGGTAAAATCTCGACTATCCTTTTTGTATCGTTGCTATGTATCTTATAATCTATATTGCATCATCTTCAGTCCATACTCCATCGATGCACACACTAATAACTCAACTTTTCGACATCCCTACACTCATATAGGTTGTGTTGTCATTGCCGGCAGAGCAGTGTGATGGTGACACGGTGACGGAACGTCTACTGAGTGTCCGGGTCCGACTTTAACACCGAAGTTCACGCATTTAATGACAGTTCGACAGTTCTCGTTTTTTCCTTCCTAACATCTATTTCTAGTTTCCGAAATGATACTCCACACATATTAATCCATATCTGCGATAAGATCTCAATTACACTTTTTGTATCATTGGTATGTATCTTATAATCTACAGTACATCATCTTCGGTCCATACCCCATCGATGTACACACTAATAGCTCAACTTACCGACATCCCTGAACTCCTGTAGCCATTAGTATCTGCTACATATTAGATTACATCTACCTACGCGAGTGCACCTAATGTATCCAAGCCCTCCTTGATTTATCGACGAAAGCCGCACAGTGCGAGAAGAGCAAAACCGGGTTCGGTTTAATACACAGACGTCGCTTTACTTACCGGCAGTACTATAAAGAAATGATTTTAAAGAGAGTAAACCTTTGGGCGGTCGTACAGTCGTACAACCTGTTTCCAAGAGTTTTCCTTTCGTGCCGCTTGAGGCGCTCTACCTATTTCCCGACTCTGTTATTTCGTTGCGTCTGCGCACCTTGAAAGCTCTTTAATTGCGTCATAAATATAATATCGTAATAGCTATCTGCGAGCAGTCGTTTTGTCAGATTGTCTGCACGCGCGATCGTCATCTGTTCATGTACTTGTTCGCGGAATAGCAGTAGGTGAAAAAGACATGAACACACTTCTCGGTGTCGGGGAGAAAATAAAAAAAAAAAAGAGAGAAGCAGAAGCGATAAATGAGACGGAGATGAAACATGGCAGGGCGAATGAGGGGAACGAGTGACTCGCGGCCTTACTAATAATTAAAACGAAATAAAAATCCATTCGGACCACTGGATTCTGCTCTCTCGCCTGTGCTCGTCAATCCTCTCGCCCCGACATTCTATATAACTGCTCGATTACCTTCTGTTATCCCTCGTTCCACTTTTCTCTCTCTCTCTCTCTCTGTCTCTCTTTCCATACGTCGCTTTCGGAACGCCTATCCATGCGCAAATTCGCCTCTGTGTATATGTCAACCGTCGACACATGGCTGTTTGGACGTTGGACCGATAATTGTCGTAGTCTGCAATGAAAACTGACTCCGATGCCCAAACGTCAACCGGGGAGAAATATTTAGTGTTGCTTTTGTAACAAGTGGTATTGGCTTACGACACGCCGTTGGATATCCATTCGCGTCACTGCATTGCACTACTTTATTAACAGACTTTTCGCACTACGGCTGGGGTACGGCAGACTTCATTAAATTTACTTTTTAATGGCAATTTATTCTACTTATTTGAATTTCATGAGAGAAAAGCGGAATAGTGGCAACTGAACGACTGTGACATGACATCCAACGGTGGAAATCTGCACACTGAAAAATAAAAAAATTTCAATGATTCAATAAATCCATCGTTTGCGGGCTGTCAAAAGAAGTATTTTTGAATTAACTCTAGTTTTTATTCGTTCAACCCCAATTAACATTGAAATAATAAAATACTATTTTCCTTATTTTAGAGTTATTGTTTCGATCTCGTATAGAATTTGAAGAATTAGAATTCAAATTAAGTTGATAACGCTTGTTTTTGGCAGCCCAGAATTTATTTCAGTGCATTGTAGAAATAATTGAGTAAAAAATGAAATATATCAGCTTTTGTCTTTAACCCCTATTTCAAAATTAGAAACAATATTTTTATTATAAATTATATTTATAATTTTTACTATAAATTCAGACGCTTCTGTGATTATAATTTTGATATCAAATTATAGACAATAATCGATTACACGATTTATGCGCTACATAAATACGTATGAAGGGAAAAAATATATATTAATGGTGCGATATTTATACAATTTTATAAGTAATAATTGATGTTTATGAATCTGTGGAATTCGGAGGAAAAAACATGTATGCTGGAATCGTACATTGGAAAGAATAGACGAGCGGCAAATTCAAGACAAATTTCAAAGAAGCCACGTATATCTTTCCGGCAGCAAGAACAGTCTGAATCAGCTGACTAGGAAAACTGACCTAATTATTATGCATTTATTCGCGCGTATTCAAATGCGCCGGGGCCCCCGCGACGTCGGTTTCTCTCGCTCACTCGATCGCACAGGTCCACCACTGTCGGCTACCGAAGAGTCTCATGGTTACCTTCACTCGCACACACTGCTCTGCGCATCGAGTTTCTGACGCGAGTTCTCCGTCGACTGAACGGCTGGACGAACGAGCTAACGCATCACTGAACACATGCGCACTTCACAGCCACATTTATCATCGCAATGCAAAAGTATGCGAAATATGTCGTTGCCCTGCATGATTTTCATATACTTTACGAGGTAATTCAATTCAAGTTTATAAGGGACATCCCACATGATATGTGCATCTTTTTGGTCGCATCAAATTTGACCTCCATGTACATAATTACCAGATGGGAAACTTAAAAAAAAAATACTTCCTGATGTTTTAGAGATCTTTATTTGATTCTTTTGTTTATTAAGTTGAACATGAAATGAAACTACAAATAGCATCGCTTGAAAGTTGCCCAAGTCATTTTTAGGCTCTTGACATAAAAAATCTAATGTTACATACATCATGATTTTCATATATTTTTTGGTCTAAACAAAATTGATGTGATTTCAAAATGGGAAACTTAAAAAAAATGCTTCTTAGAAAGATATTTAAAATACGGGATTTCAATTTTAATATGTTTAACAAATATTTGAGTCTTTACTATTCAACATTTAATATTAAAAATAAAGAGAATCTACAATAATACAAAATACAATCGATTGACAAATAAAAAGCAAAAAACAAATAAAATAAATTTTATATTTAAAGGAAAGATCATATTTAATAATAATCACGCGAAAATCTCAAATAAATCCACACTAAAATAAAAAATACAATTAACCCTCTTTGTAAAAATGAGCGTATTTGAGTTTGAACTTGAAAAAAAGATGAATATCGTAGAAACGAATTTAATTCTGTACAATATGAAGAGTTTGCAAAAAGCAAAAAAAAAATTATATTTAAACGAAATATCATATTTAATAACAATCACGCGAAAATCTCAAATAAATCCACACTAAAATAGAAAAATACAATTAACCCTCTTTGTAAAAATGAGCGTATTTAAGTTTGAACTTGAAAAAAGATGAATACCATAAAACTGAAATTAATTCTGTATAACACGAAGAGATTGCAAAAAGCAAAAAAAAAATTTATGTTTAAACGAAAGATCATATTTAATAACAATTACGCGAAAATCACAAATAAATCCACACTAAAATAGAAAAATACAATTAACCCTCTTTGTAAAAACGAGCGTATTTGAATTTGAACTTGAAAAAAGATGAATACCGTAGAACTGAAAATAATTCTGTATAACATGAAGAGTTTGCAAAAACAAAAAAAAATAACATAAATGTTATATTTATAACAATCACTCGAAAATCTCAAACAAATCCACTCTCAAATAAAAATACAATTAACCCTCTTTGTAAAAACGAGCGTATTTGAATGTGAACTTGAAAAAAAGATGAATACCGTAGAACTGAAAATAATTCTGTATAACATGAAGAGTTTGTAAAAAGCAAAAAAAAAAAAAACATAAATTTTATATTTATAACAATCACTCGAAAATCTCAAATAAATCCACTCTAAAATAAAAATACAATTAACCCTCTTTGTAAAAACGAGCGTATTTAAATTTGAACTTGAAAAAAAGATGAATACCGTAGAACTGAAAATAATTCTGTATAACATGAAGAGTATTCAGCGAGACGAGACATCGGTAGATGTCTCGATAACAGGGTTGGGAAGGTGAAAGGAGCTATAGCGTTGAGTCTCTCGCCGGCCCGAGAGACTCAACGAGATACGCGAGAAGGGGTTTCGGAAGGAGACGTGGGAGAGTTAAAGGGAAAAGGGAGAACGGGGAAAGGAGAGAGGCAAGTTGGTAGACCGGGTTGAAATAGGGGGGGAGGGCGTACAAAATACCTAGCTCGTGTCCCGCGCGGTGTAAGCGTCGGTACGCCTGTCTGTCGGTCGATGGTTTGGTTTTGTCCGTGGCGGGTATATCGCGGGGGTGGGTTTGTACGCTGGCGCTTGCTCCCTCGGTTCGCTCGGTGGGAAAGAGAGGCAGGAGAGGGTTGCGGGAGGGCGTCTCGGCGCCATGCTGATTTGCATGTTGCGCCGCCATGACGGCCGCCGCCGCCGCCGCCACCGCCGCCGCCGTTCGCTCCGACACTCGTTGGGGGTTGCGAGAGGGGAATGAAGAGGGTAGAGGGGTGCGCATCGATCGCTCTCGTCCGTCCTCGCCCATCTTCCCTCCGCGTTTAATCCACCTCTCTCGCTCTCGTGTTCTCCTCTCGGACCTTAAGCTATCGCACTAGGAGGGGTTGTATAATACATGGCATTGCTATTTCACTTGGTAGTCCCTCAATCTTTTTATTGCCATGTCAAAAAACAAAGAAAAAAAAAGCACTGCCTTACAATTGAATGTAACGGAGGCTGGGGACTGCAAAGTTTTCAGAATTTATGTATCAAGGAATTTGACGAGAATGAGTAAAGCACACGACAGGCCTTTACTTTCCAGCGTGTGTATATAATAGCTGAGCCGGTAAATCTTGTTTCTAGGAATTCCCTGAAGAAGGCGAGAGAGAAAGACAGAGAGAGAGAGAGGAAGAAGGGAAGAAAGAGCTAGCTGGTGCTGGCTCCTTAAACGAGCTCGCCTCACTACCACCGGCCACTATATACGTAAGTAAGTCTCACTTAACGTCCTCCGGGTTGGCGTATATCGGCAATACATTGCGAATAACGACATCGGTAGCTCGGAGAGTAGGCTACGGACCCTCGCTAATTTGAATGCACGCCAACGCTACGGGCCACGGGTCTCTTGTATACCCGGTGAGAGTTTACGCGATACCCGGCATGCCCTGTGCCACTACAAGTCGTCGACCGGCTGCAACTTTGCTGCTACTGTTGCATCCCCTTCTCTGGTCTCATTCCACCGACTTACTTGCTCCTTTCACGACGTTTCTTTATAGACCCTTACGTGTATTAGATGGGAGTGGAAAAATAAAAGAGAAAAGCAACAAAAAGAAGAAAAAAAATAGTAAAAAAACGTAGCAACGAGCTATAAAATTTAACGGGTAGCTGAAAGCACTGCGCTAACGTACCAAGTGGATATAGCGCTACTGTGTATTACAACAGCAGCAGAGAAACGGAGATATACACACAGGGAGGACCAATAGTAGCGGACGCACGCCCTATATTTACTTATGCAGCCGTAGCATCGCACAGGGGTTGCGATGCTATATAACGCTCGCGAACGGCAACGGATCCTCATGGAGCGTACGGGCTTGCGCGGCCTCTGTTTGTTTTCGTTGGACCACATAGCGTGATACGTTTGCGTAATGCGGTACATCCGTCGGTTCCCTCCTGGCCTGAGCAGGGCCCAAAGGAGGGGCGGACGCGGAAGCAGAGGTAGAGGACGCACTAGTAGCAGCAGCAGCAGCAGCAACAGCGGAATCTGCCAGGCGGTAACTCATCCTCGCCCAACCGTATTCGGATACACGGCTACCGCTTCACTCTCCATTTTCATTTCTACATACCCTCTGCCTCTACTTTACTTCACCGCACCCAGAAAAAAGACTTAGAAATATTAACTTAAATTATCTATTCGATATTTCATTATTTCAATCAACGAAAATTTACTTTCCCTGGTATTTCATTCAATTTTTCAGGTTTTTTAATTTTCAACATATTTGTTTATTTGAATCAACTTTCTGATTATAACTCTTCTTTTTTGCTTCCTCGTAGAGGAAGCTTTGTTTTCGTGAACATTTTTTTTTCGAGATTTTCATGTTAGGACACTCAGAGTGGTCTAAAAGGTCGAGAAAAGTGGATTAGAAAAAATGTCTGTATGTGTATGTGTGTGTGTGTGTGTGTGTGTGTAGATTCCTCGTAAGCACGATAACTCTCGCAATTTTAGATGTATCTTCGTCAAATTTGGCACGCAAGTGGGCTTTCATACAACGACGCTTGGAATTATAGTTGACGCAAATCGGTTGAAAAATTCAAATTTTACAGCATTTTGAAAATTTTGAAAATATCGTTTTTACGCTATAACTTTCGCAATTTAAGAGATATCGGGCTGAAATTTTGTACACAAAAGGACTACCATCAAAACATGATGTGTACCAAATTTGGTGAGAGTCGATAGCGCGGTTATAATTTTATTGCAATTTCAATTTTTTTTTAAATGTCTTCAAAGACTTCATCTCTGTAAATTCTGAGATATCCGGCTGCAATTTCGGACATGATCTCACGATTATTGATTGTTAATAATGAATTTAGTCAAAGGAACTATCGATATATCGGAAAATTTCGATTTTGGTGAATATAAAAAAAATGGAGGAAAAAAAAAAGAAATTTGAAATTTTTCACAGATTTATCTTATATTTTGTTCACATATGGACTATCATCGAAAAACATTTGAGTACAAATTTCACGCAGTTCTGTCCAGCCTTTCAAATTTTATGGTATTTTGAATTTTTCGAAAAATCTCATTCTGGCGCTGGCTCGTGTAAATTACGAGATACCGGGTTCTAATTTGGTTCACAAATGGACTACTATGGTACAAGGTTTTAATACAAATTTGAAAAAAAATCGGTTACACGATTAAAATTCTTCGACACTTTTTAGAATTTTTAGAAAAATCTAAAGCATAAACAAACCTGTTTTTTATATCAAAGTTTATTTAATTACCGACCCAAATACATATTTCTTATATTTGAATATATTTACTAATCAATAAATATATTACTTACAATTTATTTGAGGTGAATAGAAGTTTATTACGCCGGCATCCAAATAAGAAATTTAATTTCCATTTCGTAGATTCTATAGTCCCGTTAAATAGATTTTTTTTCTGGGCAAAATCACTACGAGCTAAAATAAAATTGTCGAATAAAAAGAAAGCAAAATGCAGTACTACCAAAATTTCCGGGTGAGTGCGGAATGAACTTCAGTGATCGATACTGTCAAACATGTTATTTTATTGTGGCACGTCGTCATTGGCTTGTCATATACACAATAGCTGTATAATTTTGAGATAGCGTGTCGCGAATTCGATTGTCGTGTATGACGGGAACGAGACTAGCCTGACAAATACACCTGTAAATTTTATCGATTCTGGTGGACGTTACACACTGCTCAAAGCCGAGGTTAAGCGGTAGCTGTTAATTCCGGCTCACACCGAGAGACACGCAGAGCCTCGACGATGAGGAGACAAACGCCATCGACTCGCACGGTCAACGCTTGTACTATAATAATGTAATTGAACGTTAGCTATACTACAGCCCATACTCTACGTGATTCGTATACGTATCTTCGTATGTTACGACTTTGTGCTTGGTAGATACAATTGCTCGATGATACTACCTCAAAAACATCTATCTGTCATTATATACACGATGTTAAGGTAGTATAAGCGATTTGTCTGACGTCACACAAGTTCGAGGCAGATTGAGAGAAAATTACGAACAGTTTTCAATGAGATTAAAAAAATTGAAAAAATCAAGCATGTGCTAAAGACGTTATTTTGGCAAAATAGTAATTAAAAAATGTTATTAACATTTTTTATCTTAACTTAAAAAGAAACACAATTTTCAAACATCACACAAAATTCTGAAAAAATTTATACGTATGCAAAAAAACTGAGTAATCATTTTCATAAAAAAAAAAAATTAGGTTGCCGGCTATTATGTTGAACAATTATGTTGAATATTTTCCAGTTATTATTTTTTTCAATTTGACAGTTTTAATTAATCTAATTTAACTTAAAATATTACTTGCTCGCAACTTTAACATCAGTTACAATCGAAACAGCATTTAAAATAATAAATACAATAAATTTATAATAAAAAATCTTCTACTTGGAGAAATAAAAATGACCGTTACATTTTTATTTCTCCAAGTAGAAAATTTTTTACTAATGTTTATATCGTCAGAAATTACAGATATTGTTTTAATAATGACTCACGAAATATCATCGTCGATTATATAAATCATCAAATAATCAGTTAAGAGCAATATTTAATTGTCCACATTTTTGTCCTCAATATATTCAAACCACTTTATTACAAAAATTGTGCTTTTAATCTTCCTCAACAATTGTGTTTTAGAATATTATTCGTAACAATTGATTGAGATTACAAATTAGAATATAGATCAACAAAAAAAAATGCTGGGTCATCTTAAATTATATAAATCAACAAATAATCAGTTAAGAGCAATATTTAATTGTCCACATTTTTGTCCTCAATATATTCAAACCACTTTATTACAAAAATTGTGCTTTTAATCCTCCTCAACAATTGTGTTTTATAATATTGTTCGTAACAATTGATTGAGATTACAAATTAGAATAAAGATTTTTTAAAATTGCTGGTTCATTTTAAATTACATAAATCAACAAATAATCAGTTAAGAGCGATACTTAATTGTCCACATTTTTGTCCTCAATATATTCAAACCACTTTATTACAAAAATTGTGCTTTTAATCTTCCTCAACAATTGTGTTTTAGAATATTGTTCGTAACAATTGATTGAGATTACAAATTAGAATATAGATCAACAAAAAAAAAATGCTGGGTCATCTTAAATTATATAAATCAACAAATAATCAGTTAAGAGCAATATTTAATTGTCCACATTTTTGTCCTCAATATATTCAAACCACTTTATTACAAAAATTGTGCTTTTAATCCTCCTCAACAATTGTGTTTTATAATATTGTTCGTAATAATTGATTGAGATTTCAAATTAGAATAAAGATTTTTTTAAATTGCTGGTTCATTTTAAATTACATAAATCAACAAATAATCAGTTAAGAGCAATATTTAATTGTCCACATTTTTGTCCTCAATATATTCAAACCACTTTATTACAAAAATTGTGCTTCTAATTCTTCTCAACAATTGTGTTTTAGAATATTGATCGTAACAATTGATTGCGATTACAAATTAGAATATAGATTTTTTTAAAATTGCTGGTTCATCTTAAATTACATAAATCAACAAATAATCAGTTAAGAGCAATATTTAATTGTCCACATTTTTGTCCTCAATATATTCAAACCACTTTATTACAAAAATTGTGCTTTTAATCTTCCTCAACAATTGTGTTTTAGAATATTGTTCGTAACAATTGATTGAGATTACAAATTAGAATATAGATCAACAAAAAAAAATTGCTGGGTCATCTTAAATTACATAAATCAACAAATAATCAGTTAAGAGCAATATTTAATTATCCACATTTTTGTCCTCAATATATTCAAACCACTTTTTTAAGAAAATGGTGCTTTTAATCCTCCTCAACAATTGTGTTTTAGAATATTGCTCGTAACAATTGATTGAGATTACAAATTAGATTATAGATCAACAAAAAGAAAAAAAATTGTAAGTCATCTTAAATTACATAAATCAACAAATAATCAGTTAAGAGCAATATTTAATAGTCCACATTTTTGTCCTCAATATATTCAAACCACTTTATTACAAAAATTGTGCTTCTAATCCTTCTCAACAATTGTGTTTTAGAATATTGTTCGTAACAATTGATTGAGATTACAAATTAGAACCAACCAAAAAAAAAAAAAAAATTCTGGCTCATCTTAAATTATAAAACAATACTCATTTTCGCCACCAGATGTCACACCGCGAACTGTAATTTACCATCGAGAGGTGACTTCTCTTTGATAGCAAAGATACTCGTGAAATCTTTCGATACTACAGTTGCGGTAGGACTCACACCAAACTTCTTTTCATTTACGACTTGGAGGTCCGTCGAAACTCTCCCGGAAAATCCTTAGAGAGCTCGTAAAAGCAGAGAAAGTATCGGTCGAGAGAAAGAGGATAAAAGAAAGCAAGTGAGATGGTGAAGGGGTGTTGTGCGGATATAGAAACGCCATAGTTTTCGTATACATAGCTATAGAACGTGGAAACATCGGTGGATATAAGCAGGGGAGATGGAGGATAGTCTAGTGACGTGGTACGGGTTACTGAGATGGTGAGGAATAGTATAGAAGTATAGTAGGAGTAATAGTAGAAGTAGAATAGTGGTAGTAGTAGTAGTAGTACGCGAAGCTTCGGGATCCCGTGGACCCCTTGGATGGCTGCCTCATGAAAGATGCATAAGACGACTCACCGGGGGCGCGATAAAGAGTCGACAACAGACAGACCGACAGTCACCCCTGCCTTGCAGCCCCTAATACTCGGTGCAATACACCAACACGACGCGACCCTGACTGCAGCGACTCTCCAATGTTCGAATACATGGCCCCGACGTTTCCCCGCTTGAGTCTTCCTGTCCCCTTCTACTCCCATAGCTGCCGCCACCCACCACAGGGGGTGGTTCCACTATCAATTAATTATAATCTAGATTGATGGATCCGATCGGCGCGTATCGGAGATTAGTCTCGCTGCTGTCGTTTTCTTCGGAAAGCTGGTAGGTAGGTGGTACCCTGCACTCAACTGCATTCTCCAAATCGTATATAAGCTATTTCAACGAATTTTTGCAACGTTAAAAATTTATATCTTTAAACATTTTTATAGTTATCGATGTGTGTTGGAGTATAATAATTTTACCGAATATTAAGGATCTGTCAATTTTTTTGTTCGGTGGTAAAAAATTTGATGTGGCAACAAATAATTTGTTGGTGTTCCAAATTATTTTATAATATCTGTATCGTTAGTTTTATCTGTGATTTTATCGAAGATTTTTTTGGGGTAAATGTTTATTTGCCTTTTTTATTATCTATATTAAATAAATTTTTATCAAATTATTGTAGTAATCTGAATCTGTATTGAACAAAAAAATGTTTGCTGACCAAAACCTCAGCGATGTCAGGATCATCGATTTTTCTTATATGTATTCTGCAGTAAAATATAAGAATGTGTACTCCATGAGCTCTTCGCACAAAATGATGTAAGCTGGAGAAAACAAAAAAAAATTCCATGACTCAAATATCGATTCCGGTCAATAAAAAATAATGTTCCTAATTTTTTTTTTTTAAATAACAGAAAATGTTCATGATGTAGTTATTTTTTGGGGTGGCTTAAGTCTGTTGGTTTCGACCACGCATTAAGAGGATCCTTTCATCACTGATACCCACTAAAATAGTTTACCCAGCTGCGTTTTACAGCCATAAACTCAACTTGTACTCAACTTAACACTCTAGAATAGATATTTAATGTAACGTCCAGTGAAGAAAGTCGATCGTGACGAGACGACGAAGCGGATGTTGGAGAATTTCGAATGATTAGAATAAATTGGGGTTTGAGCCTCTGTGAGAATTACTGCGAGTTTTTTTATTTTTTTAGGGTAAATGTTTATTTGCCTTTTTATTGTCTACATTAAATTAATTTGTATCGATTTATTGCAGTAATCTGAATCTGTATTGAAAAAAAAAAAAAAATTGTTGCTAACCAAAACCTCAGCGATATCAGGGTCATCGATTTTTCTTACATGTATTCTGCAGTAAAATGATCTAAGCTGGAGAAAATAAGAAAAAATTCCATGATTTTTATTTCTTTAAAAAAAAACAGAAAATTTTCATGATGTAGTTATTTTTTGGGGTGGCTTAAGTCTGTTGGTTTCGACCACGCATTAAGAGTATAGAGATACACATCCTTTCATCACTGATACCCACTAAAATAGTTTACCCAGCTGCGTTTTACAGCCATAAACTCAACTTAACACACTAGAATAGATATTTAACGTAACGTCCGGTGAAGAAAGTCGATCGTGACGAGACGACGAAGCGGATGTTGGAGAATTTCGAATGATTAGAATAAATTGGGGGTTGAGCTTCTGTGAAAACTACTGCAAGTTTTTTTATTTTTTTAGGGTAAATGTTTATTTACCTTTTTATTATCGACATTAAATTAATCTGTATCAAATTATTGCAGTAATCTGAATCTATATTGAAAAAAAAAAATGTTTACTGACCAAAACCTCAGCGATATCAAGGTCATCGATTTTTCTTACATGTATTCTGCAGTAAAATTATCTAAGCTGGAGAAAATAAGAAAAAATTCCATGACTCAAATATCAATTCTGGTCAATAAAAAATAATTTTCATAATTTTTATTTCTTTAAAAAATAACAAAATTTTTTTTGGGGTGGCTTAAGTCTGTTGGTTTCGACCACGGATTAAGAGGATACAGATACACATCCTTTCATCACTGATACCCACTAAAATAGTTTACCCAGCTGCGTTTTACAGCCATAAACTCAACTTAACACACTAGAATAGATATTTAACGTAACGTCCGGTGAAGAAAGTCGATCGTGACGAGACGACGAAGCGGATGTTGGAGAATTTCGAGTGATTAGAATAAATTGGGGTTTGAGCCTCTGTGAGAACTACTGCGAGTCGTGGGCACTATCGGTATGTAGAAGCCCTCGTAACTCTGGCTAGCGTTACGTTTCCGAGGTCTGTAGGCTAATGGCATGCAAGCAACCAACCAACCAACCAACCAACCAACCGACCAACCAAGCGGCTCCCGTCCCGTCGGTCGATAAGGATTAGCATTTTTATGGGTCTATCCCGCTTATGTGCCACGGCGCCTCGTGCCACCTTGTTTCCTTCTACACTCTTCGCACACGCGGCCACCACCGACGCCTTCGTCAGCTATCCACCTCCTCTTTGGACGGTCTATTATTTCTCTGGTATTCCAACCGATCAGGCCATACCTTGGCCGTTGGCAAGTGTTGATTATGTGCAGAGTGTGACGCGATCCGTTTCTTCGTCGTTGGCGAGCTTTTGCTTAGGCTGAATTTTACGCTTTTTCTCGACCACTCTAGACGTCAGATGCAGAAGCTGTTGGACTCTTTCTCTATCTCACTGCTCTGCCTCTTCCGCGCGAATGATAAGGGTCCGAGACCCTTCAGACGCTCGCTTCATCTCCATTTTCATCTGACTTGACAACCCCACTCGACGCCACTCATCTCTCGCCATTTTCAACTTTCGTGTCTCCAATATCTCGCTGATATGTCCACTGACTTTACCCCTCCTGTCGGACAGCTACGTTATATATCTGTATAATTTTTTTTTTGTTCTGCAGAGTTGTAATTATCGCATTATTTTCAAATCTGCTATAGTTGAATTTATTTTTGGAAAATTGAATAATAGTTATTGGGTTAGTATATTTCAGAGTTGTAAATCCCCATTAATTCATGAGATATAGTTTACAGTACAATTTGTTATGTAATTATGATTTCATAATAATAATATGTAGTGATTATAAAATAGAGTGTAAACATTTGAATAGCTGAAAAAAATGCTAATTTTCGCTTTAATATTGCAAGAAATAGTGGAAAAAATGGAAGAAATAAGTAATGCATTACTTTATTAATGTATTACTTATTTTTTTCCATTTTTTCAAAAGGATTACCATGAATTTTTATTGAAAAATAATAATTTTTGCAGCCATTCCAAAGTTTAATCATCGTATTACAATTGCTACATGTAATTATTATAAAATCATAATTATAGAGCTAATCGTATCATCATAATTATTTCTATAAGTATTAGGCATTTACAACTCTGGTGTATTCCAGAATCTACCTTTTTTTTAAGAGTGTCTCCAATATCTCGCTGATATGTCCACTGACTTTGCCCCGTCTATTCGGACAGCTACGTTATACCTCTGTATAATTTTTTTTCGTGCAGCAGAGTTGTCATTTTTTAATTATTTTCAAATCTGCTATAGTTGTATTTATTTTTGGAAAATTGAATAATATTTATTGGCTTAGTATATTCCAGAATGTACATTTTTTTTAAGAGTGTCTCCAATATCTCGCTGATATGTCCACTGACTTTGCCCCTCCATTCGCAAAGCTACGTTGTACCACTGTATAATTTTTCTTTTCTTTTTGTGCTGCAGAGTTCTAATTATCTAATTATTTTCAAATCTGCTATAGTTGAATTTATTTTTGGAAAATTGAATAATAGTTATTCGCTTAGTATATTCTAGAATGTAGCATTTTTTTAAGAGTGTTTAGAAATTTGATACTAAAATGTAAGAATTTTCTATAGAATTTAAGTTTTAAAAAATACCACGCACTTCAAAATGGAGATCATAGGCCATTTTTTTCCTGGTAATACTTACCTATCATTTTTATTTGTATGATACTTTTTAATCAATCGAATTAATTTTTAACAATGTAAAGCACTTCACTAATGTATTTTAAAAAATCGCAGACTAAAATCCAATACAATAAAAAATCGTTATATTGAAAAAAAAAATTATTACTTCTTGATAGTCCAGAATCTGAGCTCGTAATGGCGGCACGTACATATTGAAATTTTTACCAAATTTATAATAATTAATACATTGTTCTCTTCTAAGTAGACATAAAATTAATGTTCGTCACGCATTTGACAAAACCAAAAAAAAATCGCTATACCTGTAGCATGAAAATATGATATCAGATCATAACAGATATATGTCGTCTGCATACAATGTATTCGGTAAACGGTTTAAAAAGTTTACGAGGGTCTGGAGAATAGTGAAAATCTGTAAAGTTGAGAGTAAGGAACACGAAGATGAGAGAGTAAGGTAAATCGACAGAGTGAGAAAGTACTATGGTAAAGAGATAGGATATATAGGGATGGGAATATAGGATCGGTATCGTGGAGGCACAAGCTTCGAAGCATTTCGTACGTAACGCTTGGCACTTGGCGAAGTAAACACGCGTGTACCGCGCCGTAAAGCTCGCGTACGGCCCATGGGGTGTTTAGTGCGCATTAACGGGACGAGTCAGCCATAGAACGTGAACGAGCAAAAGAGAGAGAAACAGAGAAAGAGAGAGAGAGAGAGAGAAAGAGAGAGAAATGGAAAGGGAGTGCGAGAGGTAGATCCAGAGGGAAACGGAGAAAGCGAGAGTTGGAGGGTGGCTCGAATAAGCGGCGAGGAGGCTCGGCACGTCGAAGGGCCGTCGTCGAGTCCGACAGGGCTGAAGTTCTCGAGCGCCTGCGCGTTTCTATGACTACCGTTGGTCGCTATACGCCCCCGCACGCCGACTCACCCGTTCCATCGGATCGCCTCTTCGCAAGCGCAACCCATCCACCCATCAACTCCCCCTATTTTCGCCCTTCGCAACACGTACAACCGCCTTCACTCCCCCCCGCTTCCGCGCTCCCCTTTTCACCCTCCTACCCTTTTACTCCCTTACTCGCCTCGCGCACAACCCGCCACGTTCGCTCTCGCCCACCTCCACCCCTTTAGCCGCCGCTCACTCCATCTCATTCCGTCACTACTGCTGGTTCGCCACGTCGCACCACCACCACCACCACCACCACCACTGCTACCTTCACCCCCCGCTTGCCACCCTTTATATCTCCCCTGCTGCTTCTACTGCTGCTACTGCTGCTGCTGCTGCTGATGCTGATGCTATACCTATCTACTCTTAGATCCCGCGCTATCCACCCTCTCTTCTCTCCAATGTTTGCGCCGTTCCGCCTCTCGAATCTTGAATTTAACGTTTTAACGTACCTACCTTACCTCGATTCTCTCACTCGCACCGCACGGGTCTTAGACACCATTCTCATTATATACAGATCGCATTAGCATGCACGTATTAGAGCTTTCTCGGAGAAATCGAGCCACCCTGTTTTCCACCACTGTTTCAACAGAGCTGTCTTAAGTGCAATAACCCTTTGGAAAATATTTTTTATTTTTTTTTCACGTCGTTTTGGATTTTTGAAAATTGTTACGTAGTTTTAGAATCATTTTTAGTCAAATGTAACTTTATGAAAATGTACATCAGGCATTGAAAATTTCTTTACAGAAATTGCTGTGGTCAATATTTACTTGCAAATGATTTTTTTATTTTTTTCTTTCATGGATATGTGGAAAAGTATTATTTTTTTTCGTCATTTCGGATTTTTGACAATGGTGACGTATTTTTTAAATAATTTTGAGTCAAATGTAACTTTATAAAAATGTACATCAGACATCGAAAATTTATTTACAAAAATTGTTGTGGTCAATATTTACTTGCAAATGATTTTTGTTTTTTTTTTCATGGATATGTGGAAAAGTATTATTTTTTTTCGTCATTTCGGATTTTTGAAAATGGTGACGGATTTTTACAATAATTTTGAGTCAAATGTAACTTTATAAAAATGTACATCAGACGTCGAAAATTTATTTACAAATTTGTTGTGGTCAATATTTACTTCCAAATGATTTCTTTTTCATGAATATCTGGTAAAGTATAATTTTTTTCGTCATTTTGGATTTTTGAATATGGTTACGTATTTTAATCATAATTTTGAGTCAAATGTAACTTTATAAAAATGTACATCAGACGTCGAAAATTTATTTACAAAAATTGTTGTCGTCAATATTTACTTGCAAATGATTTTTTTTCATGAATATCTGGTAAAGTATCATTTTTTTCGTCATTTTGGATTTTTAAATATGGTTACGTATTTTAATCATAATTTTGAGTCAAATGTAACTATAAAAATGTAAATGAGTCACTGAAAATTTCTTTCCAAAAATGTTTGTGGTCAATATTTACTTGGAAATCATTTTTTTTTTTTTTCAAGCCTATCTGGAAAAGCATAATTTTTTTTTGTCATTTTGGACTTTTGAAAATGCTTACGTATTTATTGAATAATTTTGAGTCAAATGTAACTATAAAAATGTACATGAGTCATCGAAAATTTCATTCCAGAAATTTTTGTGATCAATATTTACTTAGAAATAATTTTTTTTTTTCAAACATATCTGAAAGAGTATAATTTTTTTTTTTCATTTTGGAATTTTGAAAATGCTTACGTATTTATTGAATAATTTTGAGTCAAATGTAATTATAAAAATATACATGAATCATAAAAAATTTCTTTACAAAAATTGTTGTCAATATTTACTTGCAAATGATTTTTTTTTTCGTAAATATCTGCAAATGTATAATTGATCAACAATTCTGTTTCAATTAATCTTCAAAAAAGTGTGCGATAATATTGTCGTCAAATATAATCGTTGATAAAATGTAGGTGTAGAAATATATTTGATAAACTTAAAAAAAAAAGTCTTTAAAAAATATATAATAATATTTTTTTATCAATAATCTTTAAATGCCTAAAAAAAAAGAATGTGTACTATCTGACAGATCATATTTCCTTAAGCAATGCATAACAAACATTTTTGATGAGCATTATTTTGTTTCTTTTCCTGACATAAAATAAAGAGTATATTATAATAAATGACTCTACTAACTTTAAAAGGGTTTGCAAAACGTATGTACTGTGCTTGAAAAAGTGTAAAATTTGACGGAAGAAGAATGTTCTGGCTGCACTTTAACGCTTGCACAGTACGTGCCGTCCTAGTTGTGAGGCGGCGAATAAAAAAATGAGTGCAGAGCCACGAGGTTACTTTACGATATTTCCATCGAAGCATAAGCAGGTAGAGCAAGGGCGAGCGCGCGGTAAAGCACTACGTGGAATCGCTATACACATACGTAATAAAGTGCTTTACGCGTTCGGCAACTAACCGCGCGCGCGTCGAGAGTTGTATGTGCGCGCGGTACTCGCTCTCCTCGCGTGTGTTTATCGTTTACTGTCGGCGTTACAGCCGGTCGTACGCATAAATCGCTTTACGATCTGTCGCTAAAACCGGATTTCATGCGAAACTAGGTGGGTAACGATGAAACGAATGTTATTTTACAGGCTCGATTGCGGACCGTGGGAATATTACCTCTTTTAGTAATAGTTCATATTCAAATACCAAAACAAAATCATACTTTTCAATTTTTACTTCCTCGTCAAGAATGCTGTACTCAAAAATAGAATTTTTAAAAAATATTTAATGTCAGAATACTTGAAATTCTCGCCAAAATAAAAAAAAAGGTTAGTTGTACCAATTATTTTTTTTAGTTGGAATTTAATATATTTTTTTAGTTGCAATTGAATATCGATTGAACCAGGATTTGAAAAACAAGTTAAATTGTAAAAACTAATTGTTTTTCTTTTCTTACATCTCTATTAAACGAAATTAAAGAAAACGCAAAATAGAAAATATTTTGAATATATGAAATTTTATTTGAATCAAATAAATATTATCAAAAATTAATACAATATTATGCAATAATTCTATTGCATAAAATATTATTATTCTTCAAATAATAATTATTTGTATGCAATAAATTCTATTTGATCGAAATAAAATGATTTTATTTTGATGAAATAGAATTCATTTAATTCAAATAAATCGTATTAATTGAGGTCAAGTTTTATTTCACCGCAACAAAATTTTATTAATTTGACATAGATTCCATATTTCATTTAAACAAACCCATCAAACTGATATGTTTTGTAGGAAAATCGGCAATAATAAAAAAGCAATGTTCCGTCTTTTTGCTTCCTCATAGAAAAAGCTTTGTTTTCATGAAAACATTTTTTTTCGAGATTTTCATGTCAAAACGTTTAAAATGGTCTGAAACGTCGAGAAAAGTGGTTTAGAAATATTGTCCGGATGTGTATGATGAAAGGCCAAAAATTCATATAATTGTAACTTATAAAGTATTCGACCGAATCAGCTAAAATTTAAACAACATGTACAGTACAGGCTAATCTTCAATTGGTATAAATTTTACAATAATCGCTTAACGCATTTCATTTTTATAAGAATTTTGAAATTTTCAAAAAAGTACGTAAATACTCCAGCTCGAACCAATTTTTAACTATCGGGCTGAAACTTCGTATTAAAATTGAATAAAGTGATATGCCCTTTGGGATTGAATTTGGGCGAAATCGGTAAAGCGGTTCGGTTTTTATGAGATTTTGAATTTTTCAAAAAAATTTCGTTTTGTTTTAATTCAGGCAAAATTTCAACTAATCGACTGAAATTTTCTACACAGGAAAAATACCATTCAGCCCTACTCCGTATCAAATTTGGTGATGATCGGTAAAGCCGTTCGGATTTTACGTGATTTTGAATTTTTTAAAAATTTTTTGAAGTCGCTCTGGATTTTGTAAAACGTCAGAAATCATCAACTTCGTCAATAATTTTCATCTTTCGCAAAGCTTCCTCTATGAGGAAGCCAAAAATAAAATAAAGAAAGTTCCTCATAGAGGCGGCTTTGTAAAAACCGATATAGAATGAGGAAGCAATATGCAAGGTTCTACTTTGCATCCTTTTTATATTTACATTTCCAAACTCGTATGGTATGTAAATAAAAAATAAAACATGTTACAAACAGAACGTTTTCAGCTTGAACTTTGCTACGAGGTGATTAATGCGATTTGTCTTTGTAAGCGGTGTGTAACGTAGTCTGGCGCGGAAATGAACGAGAGAACGGCTGGTTTGGTGGCGGTTAGAAAGGACGTGCCAATCGAGCTGTGGTAGCGCGCGAACCAGGCCGCCGAAGGGGAGTATTCGAGGTGGACCGCCACCGCCGCGCTTTCCCCTCGTCAGTTGAAAGAGAGGACAAGATGATGGATGGTCCCTCTCTCCACCCTTAGCTGTTTGCCGCTCTGCGAAGTGAGGACCTCCCGACGCTGACGACGATGCTGACGCTAATGAGCAAAATATGAGGCGCCACCCCTTCGGCATTCTCTCACCCCCGTTCCACTTCCCCCCTCACCCTCGTCTTCACTTCCGTCTGACCTGCCGCCGCCACCGCACCGGCCTTCTTTTTCCTTTCCCCTCGCACTTTGGCGTAGCACTCTGTGTCCCCACCTCAATATTGATTGTCACCCTCCACCCCACCCCCCGCCCCTTCTTCCCTTCACACAAGAAGAAGAATATAAAAAAACGAAGAAGAAGAGAAATGCGGAAGAGGGAACGACAGAAGGTGGTGAACTTGATAATATTAGGGACACTCCGTTGGCATGTGGTCTATTGAAAACAACGTTTTTCAGTTCAATCACTTTATTATTCGTGTATACTTATTGAGATATCTTCTGCCATGTCCATCGACAGGAATCTCTAGTTGTATCCTCAATTAAACGGCATTTTGTAGCTGGAATATTTGGGAAGAAAATGAGGACAGGAGAAACTACTGTATTTGTTACATTTGGGGAATAGATATTTTTCAAAATAATTACAAAAATTGATCTCTGATGTCATTAAGGTAATGGTCAAAATTTTATGAGGAATCGAATAGAGGTGAGATTTTTATTTTGTAAAAGAAGAGTACGAATGAAAAAATTTTCAAGGTTTATTTTTCGAATACGGAATATTTGTACTATTTTGAGGCAATAGAATATCCGGGATTTTTGGAAAAATTTGTTTGTCGAACGGGCGACGGGCTTGGCTATTAAGGAGTTGAAATATGATGAAAATAAAATTGACTTACTGATACGAGTGCGGAAAAGGGGACTTTTATGCCAATCGCCGTTAGGATTTCTCTCTTTCATACAAATACAACATACTACTTTTTTTAAAGAGTGCACAAAAACTCCATTTTTTGCCTACAATGTGATGAAAGCGTTTAAAAAAAAATAGAAACAGCATTGCGCATGCGCAGTCAAATTTTCTCATGCCTAACCAAAAAACACCGCTTTTGTCACGTACTACAAGCATGAAAAGTTCTATTTTTTATGCATGGATAACAATAAATCATTTTTTAGAGCTTCATATTTTTACTATTTTTTACGATTACTACAAAATCGGTTATTGTAATTTTTAATTTTGTATCGAACGCGCAAAACATATATTGACCGATGTATTTCATCGAGTACAATAAAAAATTAAAAAATTACATGCAGATTCGTTTTGTACAAAGATCGCGAATGATGCAGATGGATTATCACAAGTTTCTCGAGCGGTTTCATAGCTTACAACGAGATTCTCGAGTTTCTAGGTGATGATGGCTTGGGGATCGCGAAACAAAACTAATTAATTTGGCGAATCATCGGATCCTTGTGTAAACAGGCTGGTTCGATCTGTCTTCTCGGCACAAAAGGGGGAATGCTCGTTGTGAGAGCTCAGAGTCGTGACAGGCGCGCGCGCACGTTCAACGACTAGAGTGAGCTGAACAAGATGAACGAAGCTGAGTGGAGCGGACGACGGAGGAGGCAAAGGCGGAAGCGACGATGGGAGTAAGAGGGGATCGTCCTTGGCTTGCTCACGAGGGATGGATATCAAAGGGGAAGATGAGGAATATCAATCCCCACGGAGAAGTAGGAGGAGAGGCAGCGACAGCCAGAGATCCAACTTGGCTGAAGCCGTCGCACTCTCACCGTAGCTCTCAACTGCAAAATCCTCCGTTCCGGAATTTATCGCGGTCGTAACTGAACACTTCCTTCCACCTCTGTGAAGTCCTCATTCTCGCAACCCTCACAGCGTTGAATCTCTTGGCGACGACAGCACCCCTTCCATTTCAATACCGAATCAGCTAAAATGATCGTGTTTTTATAAAGCTATCTTTGGTGTAGTGTTATTTATATATGTAATTATTTGGAGAAAATAAAATCGTAGCCGTAACTTGGAACAACCTCAATTCACAGATTATAGTCTATGAAGTCCTCATTCTCGCAACCCTTACGAAGTTGAATCTCTTGGCGACGACAGCACCCCTTCCATTTCAATACTGAACCAGCTAAAATGATCGTGTTTTTATAAAGCTATCTTTGGTGTAGTGTTATTTATATATAATTATTTGGGAAAAAAATCGTAGCCGAAACTTGGACCAACCTCAATTCATAGATCTATGAAGTCCTCATTCTCGCAACCCTCACGGAGTTGAATCTCTTGTCGACAATAGCACCCCTTCTATTTCAATACTGAACCAGCTAAAATGATCGTGTTTTTATAAAACTATCTTTGGTTTAGTGTTATTTATATATAATTATTTGGAAAAAAAAATCGTAGCCGAAACTTGGACCAACCTCAATTCATAGACCTATGAAGTCCTCATTCTCGCAACCCTTACGAAGTTGAATCTCTTGGCGACGACAACACCCCTTCCATTTCAATACTGAACCAGCTAAAATGATCGTGTTTTTATAAAACTATCTTTGGTTTAGTGTTATTTATATATAATTATTTGGAAAAAAAAATCGTAGGAAAAACTTGGACCAACCTCAATTCATAGATCTATGAAGTCCTCATTCTCGCAACCCTTGCGAAGTTGAATCTCTTGGCGACGACAGCACCCCTTCCATTTCAATACTGAACGAGCTAAAATGATCGTGTTTTTTTAAAGCTATCTTTGGTGTAGTGTTATTTATATACGTAATTATTTGGAAAAAATAAAATCGTAGCCCAAACTTGGACCAACCTCAATTCATAGATCTATGAAGTCCCCATTCTCGCAACCCTTATGGAGTTGAATCTCTTGGCGACGACAACACCCCTTCCATTTCAATACTGAACCAGCTAAAATGATCTATATATAATTAATAATAAATATATATAATTATTTGGAAAAAAAAATCGTAGCCGAAACTTGGACCAACCTCAATTCATAGATCTATGAAGTCCTCATTCTCGCAACCTTTACGAAGTTGAATCTCTTGGCGACAACAACACCCCTTCCATTTCAATACTGAACCAGCTAAAATGATCGTGTTTTTATAAAGCTATCTTTGGTGTAGTGTTATTTATATATAATTATTTGGAAAAAAAATCGTAGCCGAAACTTGGACCAACCTCAATTCATAGATCTATGAAGTCCTCATTCACGCAACCCTCACGGAGTTGAATCTCTTGGCGACGACAACACCCCTTCCATTTCAATACTGAACCAGCTAAAATGATCGTGTTTTTTAAAGCTATCTTTGGTGTAGTGTTATTTATATGTAATTATTTGGAAAAAAAATCATAGCCGAATCTTGGACCAACGTCGATTCATAGATCTATGAAGTCCTCATTCTCGCAACCCTTACGAAGTTGAATCTCTTGGCGACGACAGCACCCCTTCCATTTTAATACTGAACCAGCTAAAATGATCGTGTTTTTATAAAGCTATCCTTGGTGTAGTGTTATTTATATATGTAATTATTTGGAAAAAAAATCGTAGCCGAAATTTGGACCAATCTCAATTCACAGATTATAGTCTATGAAGTCCTCATTCTCGCAACCCTCACGGAGTTGAATCTCTTCGCGACGACAACATCCCTTCCATTTCAATACTGATCCAGCTAAAACATCCGGGTTTTTATAAACCTATCTTTGGTTTAGTTTTATTTATATATAATTATTAGAATAATTATTTAAAACTTGGACGTTCCTCACAACCTCAATTAGCAAATTATACTGTGGCAGCGATTTTTTTTTGCAGCAAAAAAAATGTATTAAATTCGGTGGATTTGATCAGGGTCTTATTTACGGATTTGTTTCACTGTATATCAGAGAAGATGTGTTACGATGATTGTAGTTGAATTTTCTATTGTGATTAGTTTTCATACTTTTAAGGTGTCTCATTTCCAGTTACACTATAAAAATTCATTCAGGAGTGGTTTTTTTAAGTTCCCACGAAAGAATTTAAAAAATATATATTTTTACTCATTTTTTTTTACATAACCATAGTCGACGTAAAAATGTCCAACAAAACAAATAAAGATATTTTTGAAAATTTCAATCATGGAATTGTTTTTAAAAAACGACCAATTAACGAATTTTTATTATTTTTTTTTAGATTGTCAAAAAAATTTTTTCCCCAAAATGAATTTGTCAATAAGTTTACCAAATTCTTATACTTTCAATTAGAGAGCAATATTGGGGACATATCCAAATATAAATTCTAATTTTTCAAACGACTTCGCTCCGTGTACTTGATGTGCAATTAATGCAAAAACTTCGAAAGCGCGTTTCCATTTTTTTTTTTTCATTTTGTTGTTGGTCAGCGATTTTCCTGGCTGTATTGTAACGCAGATCGATAAAATCATTTTACTGAAAGGAGCTTGAAGTCCCAGACCATAGTAGTGACTCCATGGCTGTAAAAAAAATGTATTATAAGTACAGAAGTTCGAAGCTGTGAAGTAAAGCACTGATGCCACAATAAAGTACAAGAATAGTAGATGAAGTGAAATTGAAGTCTCTTTTTAGAGACCTACTGATCTCCTAACATCCTGCTATTTACTAACAATACATATTTTCATTTCCGAACTACAACTATGATGTAAAATCAATGAAGGACAAAAATGTCGTGTTTTACATACAAATAATTTAAATCAATTTTTCAATATTTTCTTCATCCAAATAAAGTTACCAAATGCTTATAATTTTGAACAAACAGCAATATTAGGTATGTATCTACATAAAGTATAATTTTTCAAACGACCTCGCTCCGTATACTTTCGCGTTTTCAATTTTTTTTCTTTCTTTTCGCTGTTGGTCAGTTATTTTCCTTGCTACATTGTAACGCAGATCGATAAAATCGTGTTACTAGAAGGAGTTTGAAACTCTAGCAGTGAATTCGTGGCTGTAAAAAAAAATGTATTATAAGTACGGAAGTTCGAAGCCGTGAAGTAAAGGACTGATGCCGCAATAAAGTACAAGAACAGGAGGTAAAGTGGTACGAGCATTTTGGTATGTTCTTGGTATAAACCAGTAGCATAGGGGTATAAAATGTATAGTAGGCAGCGTAGTGAGGTGGCGCAGCCCTTTATACGGTATACACAGAGGGCTATCTTATCGTCGTCTGAAAATCGAGCGGCACGTGAGGTCAAGGCAGGCCACGTCGATGCCACGCAAACCCCCAGTGCGCTGAGTTGCGCTCGGTAGCTCCGATGGACGCGAGGTCACCTCAACCGTTCTCTCGGACGTCGCGCCATACCGCGCGGCGCTTCCTTCCGATAACAAACGACCGACTCGCACGCTCTTACAAAACCACCTACTACCAGCACCTACTTGTCTCCTTGCCAACTCATTTCACTCATTTCACTTCCATTGTGACCGAAAGAAGCCACGCTGCGATTCAAGGGGATATAACTCTTGGGTTATCCACTGAGTCGTCGTGCGCTGAGGCGCTACTTTACTAGGGAAAAGCTTTCTTTTTATATCGAGTCGTTGAGAAATCGGAAAGAAATGAAAGAAGGAAATCGTGAGCACCACTATACGGAGTACTCCTTCTTTCTCTTCTTCTTCATCTTTTTTTTTGTTCTCTTTCTCGCTATATTCGGTATATAGCTACCAATCCAACCAACCGGCCTCTCGTACTCTTTCTCTCCCTTATTCTCTCTGTCGCGAGATAGGGGTTGAAAGGGGGTCGAACTGCGGCGGGCGGGTGGCCGGAGCTTGGATATAGGGGGTGTTCTTTCCCTCCGTGACGGAGGAGTTGAGAGTGCCGTTGAATATGCATGAGGTGCTACGAGTCCCCTATCTACCGTCCTAAAAACATCCACCCGAGCGGTTGACGGTGTGCGGCAGCCGGTGGGCAGCAGCATCCCTGTCTCTTTCTACTCGCCAATCAATGTGTCCTGAACGGGTCGACCGCGAAATTTCAAGCCAACTATAAACTCGATGGAAAACAAGAAATTTTGTTTCTCAACAATGGCCACTTCTTCATGTCTTCAAAGTATAGGCAACAGCATCCCTATATCTTTTTCTACACGTCAATCAATGTGTCCTGAACGAATTGACCGCGAAATTTCAAGCCAACTATAAACTCGATGGAAAACAAGAAATTTCCTTTTTCAACAACCGCCACTACTTCCTGTCTTCAAAGTGTAGGCAACAGCATCCCTGTCTCTTTCTACTCGTCAATTAATGTGGCCTGAACAGGTCGACCGCGAAATTTTAAGTCAACTATAAACACAATGGAAAACAAGAAATTTTCTTTCGCAACAATGGTCACTTTTTCCTGTCTTCAAAGTGTAGGCAGCAGCATCCCTGTCTCTTTCTACTCGCCAATCAATGTGTCCTGAACGGGTCGACCGCGAAATTTCAAGCCAACTATAAACTCGATGGAAAACAAGAAATTTTCTTTCTCAACAACGGCCACTTTATCCTGTCTTCAAAGTGTAGGCAACAGCGTCCCTATATCTCTTTCTACTCGCCAATCAATGTACCCTGAACGGATCGACCGCGAAATTTTAAGCGCACTATAAACACGATGGAAAACAAGAAATTTCCTTTTTCAACAACGGCCACTTTTTCCTGTCTTCAAAGTGTAGGCAACAGCATCCCTGTCTCTTTCTACTCGCCAATTAATGTGTCCTGAACGAGTCGACCGCGAAATTTTAAGCGAACTATAAACTCGATGGAAAACAAGAAATTTTGTTTCTCAACAATGGCCACTTTTTCCTGTCTTCAAAGTGTAGGCAACAGCATCCCTATATCGTTTTCTGCTCGGTAATCATTGTGTCCTGAATCGGTCGACCTCGAAATTTCAAGCCAACTATAAACTCGATGGAAAACAAGAAATTTTGTTTCTCAACAGTGGCCACTTTTTCCTGTCTTCAAAGTGTAGGCAGCAGCATCCCTGTCTCTTTCTACTCGCCAATCAATGTGTCCTGAACGAATTGACCGCGAAATTTCAAGCCAACTATTAATTCGATGGAAAACAAGAAATTTTGTTTCTCAACAATGGCCCCTTCTTCCTGTCTTCAAAGTGTAGGCAGCAGCATCCCTATATCTCTTTTTACTCGCCAATCAATGTGTCCTGACCGGGTCGACCGCGAAATTTTAAGCGAACTATAAACTCGATGGAAAACAAGAAATTTCCTTTCTCAACAACGGCCTTTCTGCTCGCTAATCATTGTGTCCTGAACCGGCCGACCTCGAAATTTCAAGTTAACTATAAACTCGGTGGAAAATAAGAAATTTTGTTTCTCAACAACGGCCTCTTTTTTTTCTCTTCAAAGTGTCGACAACAGTCTTTCTACTTGTCAATCAATAGTCCTGAACGAGTTGACCGCGAAATTTCAAGCCAACTATTAACTCAATGGAAAACAAGAAATTTTGTTTCTCAACAAAATTCTAACCTACCGTGACTGAAGGATTCTCGATTTTTTTTCTTACGTCAACTAATTTTATATACGGTCGTCTCGAGTATTATCCAAAAAAAGACAGGTTGAATATATAGAGATGTAATTTTCCGGATGCGATATTTTTGTACCGCTCGATAATTAAGTAGTCTGGACGAAAGGAAATGTAGATTAATTTCGTATACAGAAATAAAAGTTCTCAAACAAATGAAATGTCTAAAAGTAGATCGAAAGAAGTAAGAAAATAGAATCTTCATTTGCGTTACGAATCTTGAATTTAAATCGCAATTATGATAAAAGTTTAAGCCAATCGACGTCTCTGTCTTCACGCCTCATCAGAATATAAATTAATGTAGTCAGCCTAAATAAATCCATGTCCAAGACTGTGATGAAAAGCGTTGCAGGAAAATCTCCTTCCACAAGTAGATACCGCCGCTTGAACCATAACAAATCATAAAAAGAACGTAAAGTCAACTTTTGCGAGCGCACTTATTATTATCGCGACGTAACTTTGCGCTTCCGGTACGGGGTTTGCACCTAGTATCGTAAAACAAGACCGTAAAGAAGAAGACCTCGCTGTGTTGCTGCTCGTAGTGGAACGTAGTCGATAGAAAAAGCAAATAAAGTCAGAGGCGGATGGTTTACAGAGTCACCCTGTTGTTCCTAGTAAAAATATTGAAAATTCATGCCGGACGTCAGCGGCTCAACCACGTAGCTTCAGCGAAGGGCCACTGTCGCCATCTGTGGACGAACCGGCGTGACGAGGTAGCCATTTTGTTTCTGGAGGTGGCCAGAAGGTCGCGGCCGTGGTGTCGCGGCACACCCGCGCATGTCCATTGGTCCCTCCCACCCATTGCTCGCGGCGCCGTTCGCTTCGTCGTCGTCGTCGCCGTTATCGTTGTCGAGCGTCGCCGAGAGTCGCCGAGCTCCGTAAACCTCCGTTCAGAAATCGCTCCCCTCTCTTCGACGATATGTCCCTTTTCCTTTGGCAGGCGGACAACCAGCGCGGGCGTCATCACCCCACCACTTGCCACAATCCGCCATCCAACGACTACGCGTTGTTGTTGCTGTGTTGTCCGCCTCACCGCGATATTATCACTTCGTTTTACTCCCGATTTATCGGCCTTTATCAACTACATTGCCACCCAAAGCTGCTCGCTTTTATTATAGCCCAACAAACGATTTTTTTTTCTCTAATACAACAACCACATGTTATGCACTCAACGTTTCTTATATGGCTTCGTGAAATCTGTCGCTCGTTAACCTTATAAAGTCTAGATTCACCGGTTTATTAAATCGTTGGAACACATTTACTACAGTAGAAGTTTTAACCTTTTTTTCTTGGTGACAAATATTTTTATTAAAATTGAATTAGAATTGAAAGTAGGACAAATTTTTCATTATGCCAAATGTATTTCCAGACTCTAACTTTATTCATAAATATATTTTGAATATTAAAGTATATTAAATTTAATATATGAAGGAGAATTAAAGTGCTTGTATATTAAACACGACTTTTTCAAAGAATTCGATATATTGAACGAAACTATCTAACTGCAGCAATAAATATATTGAAAACCCTATAATTTTCATAATATAACTTAGTAATCCAAAAAAACGAGTCGAAAAAGCGAAATTTCTTTATCATACATAAATTATATCTATATATTAAAAAAAAAATTAATGTTTTTTGCATAACAACGCTTTAGGTAAATATATCAATTTTCATAAAGAAATTTTTATCCAGTGTTCATTCTATTTTCATAAATACCAAACGAATAAGTCTCAAGGAAACATTTCTTTATTCGCAATGCTTCCTTTTCCAAAATATATCCACATTCCTCAAATATTAATAAAATTCCAGTAATCCAAACAAAGCCCACATGGAAATAGAAATATATGCACGATATATTCGACGTATAGAACTTTTTGGCGCTAAACATATATGAAATATATTTTACATATATTCCATACATATATCCCATGTATTTTGAATATATTCTTGCACACATATATGCAGAATATATGCAGCATATAGAACTTTTTGGCGCCATATATTTAACGTACATGTTACATATATATTTTTTCCATGTGGGAAACCCCACATGGAAATAGAAATATATGCACGATATATTTGACGTATAGAACTTTTTGGCGCTAAACATATATGAAATATATTTTACATATATTCCATACATATATCTCATGTATTTTGAATATATTCTTGCACACATATATGCAGAATATATGCAGCATATAGAACTTTTTGGCGCCATATATTTAACGTATATGTTACATATATATTTTTCTATGTGGGAAAGCCCACATGGAAATAGAAATATATGCACGATATATTCGACGTATAGAACTTTTTGGCGCTAAACATATATGAAATATATTTTACATATATTCCATACATACATCCCATGCATTTTGAATATATTCGTGCACACATATATGCAGAATATATGCAGCATATAGAACTTTTTGGCGCCATATATTTAACGTATATGTTACATATATATTTTTCTATGTGGGAGCATTAGTTACATCGGTAATTTTTTAAAAATCTGCTTTTAAAAATATATATATTAATTTGAGTACCCATTGAACCTGGCTACTCAAACGCAGACTGGTTGAAACCTCCTTAACATCCTGTTGCCTGCACTTGGCCGAGCGTGTACTCAAGGAGATAGCGAGAGCGATGGTGCGGTTGTGGTGACGACGGGAGCGACAGTAAAACAGAAAAAGATGATGAAGAGCACGAGAGATGGAGAAATGGAAAAAACAGAGATGCTGAGGAAGAAAGAGAGAAGAAGAGAAGAGAGAAGGAGAAATAGCATGGGGTCGGGGATATGGGGAATTGGAATGAGAGCGAGGGAAGGTGGGTGGGTGTGCGTGTGTCCCGATACACGCTAGAGTGCTTTTGAAGCGAGTGCAGTAGACTGACGAAGCTCCGGCGTGCACGGTCTGGTGATTAGCGCCGCCCCCCGGGGACGGTAACCGCCAATCGGTGGACGGCGTCGGGACGCCGACGTCGGGCTCGCCGCACGACCACGGGTCCGCAGAATCGCGGATAGTGGGATAGGGACAAGCAAAGCCACGACAAAAATCAATCACCGCCGTGTGGCCCCGCTACTGCCTGCATGTACACAGCCGTCGCAACTGCTACTCTTCTGCTTCAGGTTCCACTTGTTCCATCATCGCTTTCAGCGCCAGTATACGTGGCTATCACGAATTTGCCAGATTATACACGTAGGAATCAATGACAATTCACTTTGCTGATTTACAATGTAAAGAAAACTACAGTTATGAAACTGCTGTGAATTATGGAAAATATACCGAAAATTAGATATATTCTTGGAGGAATAGATTTAGTCGAACAGGCATAATGGAAAATGTCCCGGCAAGGATTGTTGATTAAATTGTGATTTTGTTCATATGTTGTTTCTTTTGTTTTCTATCATTTATGGCAAAATGGGCTTGTTATATTGTGAAGCCGACAGAGTCTTTGGCAACAACTCTTGGTTTAGCTCATTCTAACAGCAAAGTTTCAGACTTCATACCAATACCAACTTTCTCAATCTCAACGGACAAAACTTTGTTACAGACTTTGACCACATTCGACCCAACACCGAAACGGAATTCCTTTTCAAGCTACACGCTAGACTCAAAGGCTTTTCACGAGGTGATACACGAGTTCCTAATGACCGAGAAGTGTGTGTGCACGAAGTTTGGAAACTACTAGACAGCGATGCTCCCAATTTGTGGACAGTAGGGAACGAAATATCCACCGAACTATCCGATAAAGCGCTGGTAGTGAATGTTGAATGTCATTGGGAGACGCAAACGTCTCGTTTTTGGCGGGAAAACTGGGTGCTTTGTTGGAATACAAAACAAGGTTCCTTTGCATTAATACGATGGCCTATCCAGCCGACATAACACTTCCCACCACTCCAAAGTCGTTTATACCTCTGTAACTAATGGATAGATGCGATAACTGATTCCATCCATGCGTTGTTTATATCCCCTCAGAGATCCCGATCAAGAAACATCCCGACAAAGTTTCAACGGTCGCAGTTCTTGCACGCTATCATTTCCACGGACAAAAAAACCCTGAAAATTTGACCAAGAACCTTTTTTGCTGACTCTGAAGTGTTACAATTATTACCTGTGTACAGTTCGTGTAGAGTTTAAGTGGAGGTATAATGGGAACTCGGAAGCACGGAAGTCCAGAGCCCGTAACCCGTGACTGCGAAAAGATCTACCACGATGATAGTGATCCACTGTCCAGGATTAATTGGTATGACTTGTACAGAGTATGCGACGGTGGCTTCATCAGTGACACATGGATGTGTGTTGGAGACGGACACGGTCTCTCACGCACGAATGGCGCGTCCATCCGGGACCGGGATCACCATGATCGTCCATGTGCACGTCGTACCTCACCACTACAAAACCGCGTGACGGTTCGACGTGACAAAGAGCGTAAAAGCGATCGAACGGATAACCACGGGGCCCGAGGGAGCAGAGCAACCGATAAGGGAGGGATCTCGAACGCGCGATGCCGGAACTGTAGTTCCTGGGGTGGCTCCAGCTGCCGGAAGTCGCCAAGGAAAGGCGCTACTCGCAACCTGAGCTCCGCCGAGAAGCTCCAAAGAGGCGCTTTCCTCGTACTCCCGTGGCTTCCGCAGATATTCGGCACTGCTTTATCCCGAGCATGCGCTCCGCTCTCGCTAACCGCCCGACGCGAACCCACGAATATATAGGGTTTTCCTTCGGATCTAGAAATCCCCAAGGATAAAGTAGAAATCCCACCTCTGTTGTTTCTTTTACGGACAATTGACGACAACAAGAAAAAACGCATTCAAGCCTAAGCAGACCCAATAAAATTATTTATATTCTTTTTATACGGGTATAATATTGTTAGCGGTTGGAATGTTGATACGGTTGGGGTCAGCTGAACAGGGTCTTGGTCACTAATGAAATGCGCATCTTTCCGCATATACAAATGACCCGTATAGAGGTACTTTGTATTGTAATCAAGCGGTACGTTACTGGATATACTTTAATAGCTTATGGTAATTGTCATCAGTGTGCAGAAATGTATTCACCACGTAATGAGTGCGCTGAAACTTCATCGAAGGATGTTTTTACTTGTTTTTCCATGAGACTATCCACCAACGTACACGAAATTCCGCATAGTGGACACCAAAGCGTGTCTTGTTGGTTGAACGACTGACAGACACGTTTGCAGGTGCAGTCTTGGGCTGCATCTTGTTCGGAATACCTGCGATTGCGAACCGATCCCCGAACGAACGGACGAACGAGCCCCGAGCCACTTCGTCTCACCAAAGATCCTACCGATCCGTAGTTACACCTGCGCTCAGACATTCACCTGCGCGCGTGCCTCGCCTTTCCTATACATTCAACAGCGCGACGTATCGCATGACCACGCGGGTTATACTGTCTCGCTTCAACGCTGGGATAATCGAAAATTTCCAATGCAGTTATATTATTAGGAAGGCCATGTAGCGTGTGGATAATCGCTGTAATGACTTCATCATAGGTCTGGTTGATGAGCTCGTCAGACGGTAGAGAATGCGTGTCAACGGCGATAAGCTAAGCTAACTATTGGGGCGCAAGAAAAAACTTCCGGCCCACCGGCATATCTTCCCACCACCTTTTTTATTTTATTTTTTTTTCACATTGTTTCCCTACTAGAGCACTTCCTCTACGTTGAAATCTTTACGCATCTTGACAACAGTTTCAGAATTGTTGCCAGTAAAAACGAAAGAAAAAAAACGAAGTCAAGGCGTGATGGTGCATCTCATTACTTGGTCGTCAATGCTAACGATCTACTGTTAAGAATCATGTTCAACTATGCTGTTATTCATGGATATTTGATGCTATCAAAGACCAATTATCTCTCATAAGAAATGCCGTAGATTTAATTTTGTTTGCTTACAGATGATCGTCATTAAGTACCCATCAAATTGGTCAATACATTTTAAGTAATTCGAATGTGGTCGGATTACAACCAAGAGTTCTTGTGTAACGAGAATTGAATTTCATCAATATTGTTGCATTGCTATTTTGTATGACAAATTTGTCGGACCATATAATTTGTTTTTCCTTGTAACCCGCTATGGTTGCGAGGTTCGGGCAGCAATCGATCAAGGCTTGTTGACAAAGAGCAAAAAGCCGAAAGATCGGCCGTGAAATGACAGCTTTGGTTGAACGTTCGGCCCACCTAAGAGATCGGAATAACCCGCGGCGACAGAGAAATGAAGGGGCAGAGGGTGGAAGATAGTTAAAGGGAGAGAGGAAGTTTGGGAACACCTTGCGCGGCAGGTGCCATCTCTCTCGACACAGGCTGTCATCCTACCGGCAATAAAACCAAATGCAACGTGCGTGCGCGCCCGTGCGAGTGCGAGGCTGCTACGCGGTATATACAACACCATGTTACACCATATACACCCATAGGCGCTTGGTAACGCTGTGGAGTGAACGCTGGACGCGCGCGGTACGCGGTACTTAAAAATATGTTAGCGGCAGGCGCATAAGCACCGTGACCTCCGAGATAGGATCTTAAGAGCTGGCCACTGCCGCGGCTACGGGAGCAACAACACGGCGTACCGTCAGATGCGCTGCTTCTACTACTCTGGCTTCTACAACCTTATTGCAAGAGGGGTGAGCGTAACCGTGACTGTAACCGTCACGCCGCAACCCTCGACTCCAACACACTATATGCTCCTTATCGCTCTGAAAATCCTTCGACCACCGCGCCACATATTCACACAGGAACAAATATACATGCAACGTGTCCTCCAAAATAATTCGCTCACACTTGGCGAATTATTATGCCCTTTCCTTTTATTTTTAAAGTCTGCATTTTCTCAGCGGATATGGATATTAATGTATGGGGATGTCATGACAATTTTTTTAGATAGTATAGAATCATTTGTTACAGAGAAATAAAAAATGGGGTTTATCTCCAACACACTATATGCTCCTTATCGCTCTGAAAATCCATCGACCACCGCGCCACATATTCACACAGGAACAAATATACATGCAACGTGTCCTCCAAAATAATTCGCTCACACTTGGCGAAGTATTATGCGCTTTCCTTTTTTTTTTTTATAGTTTGCATTTTCTCAGCGGAAATGGATATTAATGTATGGGGATGTAATGACAATTTTTTTAGATAGTATAGAATCATTTGTTACAGAGAAATAAAAAATGGGGTTTAGCCTCCTGGGGAAAAGTGTAATTATAAATCATTTTTTGTTGCTTAGCACAAAAACTCGGGTGATTAAGATTGAGGAGAAATGCAGTGAAAAGAAATTAGGATTTTGTGGTTATGTCATTTTAACGTCAAATTTGACAGTCGAAAAAATTAGATGTTTTGTCTTTTTTTTAGTTTTATATCACAATTTTTTATTCGACGAAGGATTTTGCAATCAAATATACACTGTTAAAAATATTTGCAAATTTATAGTATTGAAAATTTCGTGGTTTACGGATGGATTTAGTAGACAGTATTGTAATTTTATACCTCACTTGCGTATCAAATTTAATATACAGTGGAAGATGACATTATATTTCTGAATTTTTTTGTGACGAGATATTTTATTGTAGAGATAAAATGGCCTTTGCGATCAACCGTAAGTCATTTGTGAGTAATAGCCGTAAATCACTTTCAATTACACTCGAATCGAGGTGACCAAATTTAATTTTTATATTTTGTAGTAACAAAAATGTTCGATCGAATCTTTAAAAAATTGGTCTCATTTGCCAGAATGTCCTAATCCTAATTGAATATCCAGATTTACATCTTATTAGCAAAATCAACGATACCGAATGCCAAACCGATATATTGTCTACCGATCGAATATCATAGTTTTTCAAGTATGTCCTCCTGAAATAAATTGAATATCCAGCTTTACATATTCTTATTAAAATCAACGTTACCGAATACCAAACCAATGTAATGCCCGACCGAATATTTTAAGATATCCAGTATGTCCTAAACTTAAGGGATCTTTCCAGTGTGAAAAAAAAATCGATTTTTTTTTCGTCTTATCCATTATTATATACGGTCAAAAACATCCTCTCAAATTTTTAAAGCGAAATTCGAAATACTTCGCTGGCATACATTATGAACTTGGCATCGCCGATTAGTCGTAAGTACACAACTTAGGTATATGAAATTTCTACACTCGAAACTTTAAACGCGTTTTTCTCGAAACGACATTTTTCAAAACGTCGGGCATTCTCCAGGGAACAGTTTTCAAGCGATCGTTTTCAAATTTTAGAAGAACACTCTTCACGCCACTCTATATCGTGCTATGGAAGCTTTTTTTTTAATCTTCCCATTTTTTAAAAAGAAAAACTGTTGAAAAAAAACGACTAAAATCGGTACTTTTTGTTCAAAACGCCGCCATTTTGTCAATTTTGATTTAAAAAAAAGCCTCCATAGCGCGATAGCCAATCGCATACTAATTAATAATCCTTTAGGTTTTTTTTAGATCAAATTTGCGACCCCTAGGATGTCCACCATGAGGCTATCTTTTTTACAACATTATTTTCAACAATAAAAAAAAAATATTTAAACAATAAAAATCGTCTTATAAAAAATCATTATCTGTCATTAATGATTACCTTAATATGTCATAAAAATTTCAGATTGATCGGCGTATAGTAACCGTCCGAAAAAAAATCGTGAAAATAGGCTATTTATCGGGCCGTCACACTGAAAAGATCCCTTAATTAAATATCCAGTTTTACATATTCTTATAAAAATCAACGATACCGAATACCAACCCGATGTAATGCCTACCAACCGAATATTTAACAAGAATTGTAGGTGTTGTTGACTCGTCGAACCATAGAGTGAAGACTAAGTAGATACCGCTACGAGGCAAGACGCGCCAGTAAAAGGGAGTCAAGAGGAGAGCAGGGTGTGAGCGAGAAAGCTAGAGGGAGGAGAGGCCGCGTCATTGCCGGCCATGGACCGTGATTGATGGCGTTGGGCGTTATCTTCTCACCCTCTTACGTACCATCGAGCAATTCATCATCTCCGTCTGTTTTTCACTCACTTTATATGCAACATATTCCATAATTTTTATTCAGTCCGTAGAAGAAACCCGGACTCGCCTTTTCTCTTCTCCTCGCGATATGTTGCTGCTGCACCGACGCGACGCCGCCACAACCGTCAACCACCCCCGTCTCAGCTTCTTTCGCCTTTGTACACACCTCGCTTATCCCGTAAAACGACGAACGCCCGTCGAACACGTTATACCAACTTTGAAGGGCGAAGGCAGGAAAATCGTGCGTCTGATTTTCTCATGCGTGTAAACAGGAAGAAGACCGAGTGTCTCCAGCACTTTTAATGGCGACACTGGCTATCACTCGTGTAGTCTCTGCATACTCTAATCGCTTGCTTTTTCCAAGATATTTTTTTTTTAGGAAAACTGAGAAAAGCTAACAGAAAGAAAAGGAGAGGAAAAAAACAGCATTATATCCTGTAGGTTGGAGATTTCCCAAACCTATGTTCTATATATCTACAGCCAAAGTATATATCCAGCCCGATGAAGATATATCCGGACTATATGCGTCGCGGCTCTTTCCAGCGCGGTCAGTTTGATTTATCGGCGCGGAATCGGACATGCTAAATTTTGGGGAAAATATGTTGACCCCTCGAAGCGAAGGGACACGGCGGAGAACAGAAATTACCATAAAATGAATTATTAGAGAGACAGGAGTTGTCCGTGAGTTGGGTTGGACCCTCTGTCACGTGTTTGTATCTCGGCCGTGGACTTTTTCTATACGATAACACATATTTTTCTTCACTTTCCGCACTTGATATCGCAAGAGACAGCGACGAATCAGAAACAGCGAGAAATTCATCGAAATCCATTCGAGAAGAAAATGTAACTCGAGACTTAAGTTCACGTAAGGACCAAGAATATTTTCTGGAAATCCTTGTGAACCATCGAATCATATTAGGCATGGCGGAAGGGAAGTTAGTGTTTTCCTTCATTTTTTTGTCACGAGATATTTTATTGTACAAACAAAGTGGCTCTTGCGATCAAATGTAAGAGCTGTCATAATGGAATAAATATCGTTTTGCCAAGTTAAATTTAAGAGTCATTACACTGAGAGAAATTGAAATGGTCCTGGTAACTATTCACTGATAATTATATTTTGTTAGTCCAGGTGAAGAGAGTTAATGTAACTATGAAAATAGTCACCTGGACTAATAAAATATAATTATTTATTTTTTCTTTGTAAACGGGGCAATTATCACTGAATAGTTACCAGGACCATCTCAATTTATCTCAGTGTAGTAAGTCGTAAACGGTAAATAATTTTCAATTACACTCGAAACGAGGAGACGAAATTAATTTTGTTAATTATTTGGGGAAAAAATTTTCAACCGAATTTTAAAAAAATGGTCTCATTCGCCAATTGTTTATATCTCAACCATGGACCTTTTTCCTGTGATAACACATATTTTTCTTCATTTTGTGCCCTTGATATCGCAAGAGACAGCGACGAATCAGAAGCAGCGAGAAATTCATCGAAATCCATTCGAGAAGAAACCGTTACTTAACTCCACGTAAGGACCAAGGATATTCTCTGAAAATCCATGTGAACCATCGAATCGTGTTGGGCATGGCGGAGGGGAAATTGAAAGTATATGCCTTAATTTTTTTGTCACAAGATTTTTTATTGTTCAAACAAATATAAGAGGTGCTATACAGAAATACATATCGTTTTGTCAAGTTATGTTAAAAGTCATTAGCGAATAGTAACGATAAATCATTTTCAATTACACTCGAAACGAGGAAACAATTTTACTTTTTTAGTTCATTTTTTAGATTAGTTTAGTTCGCATTCGCCTGTTGTTCATATCTCAACCGTGGATCTTTTCCCTGTGATAACACATATTTTTCTTCATTTCGCGCCCTTGATATCGCAAGAGACAGCGACGAATCAGAAGCGCCGAGAAATTCATCGAAATCCATTCGAGAAGAACCCGAAACTCGCGACTTAACTCGACGTAAGGACGAAGGATATTCTCTGAAAATCCATGTGAACCACCGGATCGTGTTGGGCATGATGGAGGGTCTGTGCGCTTGGCGTCGCGAGGAATGCCTCGCAATCCCTCCCAATCTTTAGCACCCTCTCATCCCTCCGCCAACATTCGACTGAGTGAAAGTGGGATGCTTGCAGTGAGTAAATCTAGAGCGTTAAATCCGTAAGAGCTGCGCTGGTGCGAAGGAATAAGCCTCCTGACTACTTTCGCACCAGCGACAACGGTCCGCGAGGAGATTGAGATACTCGAGAGTCTAACTCAGGACGAAATCCTGGATGGAACCATATCGTTGGACAAACGCCCGATGGACCTACCAATGTATACTGGATGGAAAGACATATAGATGGAAGGTTAGTACGTCTGGGTTTGCGGAGGCGTGAGACCGTGAGAGCAAGCGCAAGCAGCGGAGCGAGAGAGGTAAGGCGGCTCGTCGACTCGAACGAACGAACCAACGAACGAACGAACGAACCTACGAACGATCCCTGGTGTGTGCTGGTAGCAGCAGCAGCAGCAGCAGCACCAAAGCGGGGGGGGGAGAAAATCTCGAGAGTCGTCGCGCCCCGAGGAATCTGCATTTCAGCCTTCCATCCGTCCTTCCGCACTTCGCCGAGCCCAAGAGCTTTCGAGCAGCTCGCAAACACTCCGTGCCCGTTCTCTCTCGCAAACCGCCCGCGATTCCACACCCTCCTTCGCACTCACTTCGTACTACAACCTTGCACTGTGCTCTCTACTACCTATCCACCTCTCCTACAGCATAGATAACCAGGGAGGAGGAAAGGAGTCGGGGGGGTTGAAGCGATATAGAACTTGCTGTCACACTGCTCGATCGCACTTTCCAAGTCTCTACTGCTCCCAGCGTGACACTCCCCGAGCCCTTTCCCTTGTCATTCCACGTACTTTTCCTCTTGATCTCCAGTATTTGTCCCCTCCTACGTTCTCCATCGCCTCGGAAAGAGTGCAGCTATCCCTTCGAGGATTTTATTTGCCAGCAAGGCATCAGCATTTTCGCGCTTGAATTTACTTGTGTAAACAACATTCACGCGAAATGAGTTGGAGACTGTGTGCTTTGTGTGTGTGTGTATGTGTGTTTGTTTTTGAAGTGGGTAGCAATCTTCTTCCGAGACGATGAATAATGAGGCTAGGGAATTTTTAGCAACGCCGATTATAGGGGAGAGTGCGGCACAATGTGTCACTATTTTTCTTATCATTTTTTATATTTATTAGAGTAGAGTTACGACTAAAAACCAATCATAATTGGTTTCTTTGAACCCTTGGGCATAGAAAAAAAAACTGCAATCAACAGTTAAAAAGGGTTGAGGATATAAAAATAATTCAATCGAAAATAATTTCCGAAATGACACATTGAGCCCCACTGGTGGGGTAGAATGTGTCGGATCGTAGGGTACAGTGTGTCATGTAATATAAAAAATGGTGCAAGGTGAGTTCATGATACTTTTGCTTTGAAAACCGATTATTCATAATGCTGATAAATAGAAAACATGCTCACAGAGTGCCCCGCGAGCAATAATACCACCCATCATGACCGAATATGTTGGCTGCTCAGAAAAGTGAGGTTAGCTTTCACATTTTTCCAAAACACGAAAAAATTCTGTTCCAGGAATACAAATCAATAAGTATTTTTCATTTTCTTTCACGGATCATCGCCGAAATACGTGACACACGGAAAAAAATATTTGAATGGGAACGTTTCCAATTTGCTGTACAAAAGGTCTCAAAAACTAGTTGCCCCAACCATATCGATCAGTAACCTCAACTATTCACGATTAGTTCTCGCGAAATTAGTAAATGTAACCCATCCGATTGTTGGGACTACCATTCGAATGATTGCCAAACTATTCGGATTGTTGAGACGACCATTCGAATCATGGATACTATCATTTGAGTTGTAAGGGAAATAGAATAATCGATTGGTTGTGCCAACTCATTTTTTGGTTATAGCAACTAATCTTTTCTTTCCGTGGAGATTGTATTCCATCCCTACATTCTGTTTAACGCTCGATGGCTCATTGTACCCCATTGGGCATCAACAAAGTTTTTACCGAAAAACAATCTTTTCTCACCTCCGGGCCGAAAGCGAAAACTTTCGTTCCGCTGCACGGGATGAAACTCAACTGTTTGTTGTGCGATGTTATATGAAAATTCTTTATTATTAAATAACTGAGATTATACTATGGCCCTTTTATTCGGCGATAAATCTAAACCACGGAGGAGACGACGTGAGAGGGCGTCGCAAATCGCTTTGAGAAAATCACGGTAAGTAATAGTCCGTACGGTGGAGAAACGCCGTCTCGCGTCTAATGACGCGCATTCCTTATATTCTCCAGCGAGTTCGTTCACTCGTCGAAGATTCTTCCAAGAGTTCGCACCATTCTCGCGATGTACATAGATAGGACGGAGTTGGGCATAATGTCTGTGTGAGAGGTGTTGAACAATCCCTTCCTCTTAAAAAAAAAAAAATTCTTTCTAAATAATAAAAATAAATTGTGTCTCCCTACTGTTGAAGAATTGTCATAAACGTTTTTAAAAAAAATAGCCAGTATTTTGTTTATTAATCACCATTCTAATACAACAAATAGGCAAAAGAATATGAAAACGTATTACAATAAAATGATGTTACAATTACTCTCATGAAATTGTGCCAAAAGATAAAGCAATACATCTTATTGCCTTGTTAATGAATACATGTTAATAAAATTTCAAAATAAATCACTAAAATTCTAAAACAGTTAGAAAAAAAGGGGTATTTGGAAAAATGAAAGAATTCATTTAATTAAAAAAAAAAAATCTGTCTGTTGAATAATGTATTTAATTATTTGGAACTTAGGGTGGAAAATGTAGGAACGTTGCATCCTGAATCGGAATGATTTTTCATTGGGATAGTAACCGTTGATGGAACTTTCGTGATATTTGACAGTGTTCTTTACGAAGTAGTAAGGAACCCACGTAAAAGAAATAAACTAAAAGCTACGTTACAGCGGGAGGGAAAATGCATCTCCCCGGAACGTTGTTGGAGACGGTCGGGTAGACCGGAAGACGGGTAATTAATCCGCGGTTTTTCCTACTCTAATTAGTTGGATTTATTCCGGTGGCGGCCTTATCCGGTGTGGCTAGCGCAGGGCAACGTCGCGACCAACAGCGTCGTCGTATATAGCTGGAGTTTGCTGGAGAGAGAATCGGCTGGACTGGGCTGGGCCGGAGGTAGTGCACACGGAGACAGCAAAGCCAGCGAAGCTCCTCTGTACTCGCCTCGTGGTGGGCATTGCGCGGTTTATACTCGGTCCTCTTCGTTCGCTCGAACTCGCGGAGACGTAGCAGCGCCAGCTTGATGTATGGAAATGTATTCTGAGAGACGGAGCTTCGCATTTTTCCAGGCCCGGTGCCTTCATTTCCACCGCACCCTGTGCCGCTACCACCAATCTTCCCCACCTCATCTCCTCTGCTCTTCGTACCTCATCCTCTCTCGACGTTCTCTGCAACCCCAGCGGCTGCTGCTTCGTCTTCCTTTTCTTTCTTCCTCTACTTCTTCACTTCGAATGAGTGATCCGATCGAGCCCACAGCCCCAGCACCACTTCTTGACGTTTGCCCTTAATCACCTACGTTCTCTCATTAAATTCGTGTCAGAGGTACGTCTTTGCGAATTTTCTATAACCATCTCGAGAAATACTCGGGTAAAGTGATTTTCTGGACGTACAAAAAAAAGTAGACTGGAGGTGTACATTATTTTGTCTTTATATGTTATCTTCCACTTCCATATGGAACAAAAAAATCACACCAGCATGAAAGAAGTGTCATAAAAAAGGCGCTCGTTACATCATTTTAAGGAACAATAATTATATCAATTTTTGGCAAGATGGCTGATTTGTAATTTCAACTGTTCTTTTATCTCCTACCTGAAATAACTTAAATAAGCTATTTTGTCGGGAGATATTTTGGCGGGAGATATGTTGTCGGGAGATAATTTGTTTGGAAATATTTTGTCGGGAGATATTTTGGCGGGAGATATGTTGTCGGGAGATATTTTGTCGGGAGATAATTTGTTTGGAAATATTTTGTCGGGAGATATTTTGTCGGAAGATATTTTGTCGGGAGATATTTTGTCAGGATATTTTGTCGGGAGATATTTTGTCAGGAGATATTTTGTCGGGAGATATTTTGTCGGAAGATATTTTGTCGGGAGATATTTTGTTTGGAAATATTTTGTCGGGAGATATTTTGTTTGGAAATATTTTGTCGGGAGATATTTTGTCGGAAGATATTTTGTCGGGAGATATTTTATCGGGAGATATTTTGTCGGGTGATATTTTGTTGGTAAATATTTTGTCGGGAGATATTTTATGTCGGGAGATATTTTGTCGGGAAATATTTTGTCGGGAAATATTTTGTCGGGAGATATTTTGTCGGGAAATATTTTGTCGGGAAATATTTTGTCGGGAGATATTTTGTCGGAAGATATTTTGTCGGGAGATATTTTGTCAGGAGATATTTTGTCGGGAGATATTTTGTCAGGAGATATTCTGTCGGGAGATATTTTGTCGGAAGATATTTTGTCGGGAGATATTTTGTTTGGAAATATTTTGTCGGGAGATATTTTGTCGGAAGATATTTTGTCGGGAGATATTTTATCGGGAGATATTTTGTCGGGTGATATTTTGTCGGGAGATATTTTATGTCGGGAGATATTTTGTCGGGAAATATTTTGTCGGGAAATATTTGGTCGGGAGATATTTTGTCGGGAGATATTTTGTCGGGAGATATTTTGTCGGGAAATATTTTGTCGGAAGATATTTTGTCGGAAGATATTTTCTCGGCAGATATTTTGTCAGGAGGTTATTTTGTCGAGACATTATTTTGTCGGAGTTACTTTATCGCGAGATATTTAGTCGTGGAACCCTCGGATTGGGGACAGTTTTTCGGAGGTTCTAATGTATTCTCAGGCAGTAGTTCATAAGGATTTAAACCAAAATAAAAATTAAAAAATAGTACATTTACCGAATAATTAATCGTTAATTATTTGTTAGTCTGTAGAACTAGCGTCACGAATGGATTCTTTAATTGCGTATGGTAGCCATTTCTGGTCACCATTGAGAGAAGCGTCCTATACATTATTTCGAGGGCGCAGTGTGAAGGTGAGCATGGTTTGACCGCAAGCCGACGCGCAAAGTAGGAGTTGACGAGGCAAAAAGAGGTGTACGCGAGGAGTCATCAGAGCGGCAACACAAAGAATCCACATGTATAGCTAGGGCACGTTGTAGAGTGTGAGCGATGGTCGTGTCTCGGGAACTCATATACCACGAGACCAAGATGGCCACGAGCGACTTCCGCCGTCGGCGACGTCGTTCCGAGCCTTGGCCCAAACGAAAAAACCGTTATCTTCTTCTTCTTGCACGTTCCCTTAAAGTATCGAGCACTCTTGTTGCTGTTTCGCGTTTGCTTCAAAGCTTTTAAACACGTACTCGTACTGTCATTCACCTCGTGGCTCTGCACTCGCGGAACTATAGATAAAATCGACTATCTCTTCGTGCTTGTCAAACTTAAACAGCAAATTGAAGCGCGAACAATTTTAAATAAAGATTTTACTGAATATCCAATTATCGAAACCTTTGTAATTGTAAAAACATTCGCGAATTAACACATTTAAATAAAAATATTGTCCTTTTCTTAAATTATACCCTATTTTACCGCACTGGGAGAAAATTATGGTATTGGTAATTATAAAGTGACAACTATTTACTTATGGTTGGTACAACAATTTTTTTATAGTTGACACAACTATCCAATAGTTACTATAACTAGCAAATAGTTACCATAACTATTTTCGTAGTTATTGTAACTATAAAAATAGTTGCATGTAATAAAAATTAATAGTTGTCACGTTATAGTTGACTGTACTATTACGATTTCTTTGAGTGCGACTATTGTAGGACAACGCACATAGAAAAATATATATGTAACATATACGTTAAATATATGGCGCCAAAAAGTTCTATATGCTGCATATATTCTGCATATATGTGTGCAAAAATATATTCAAAATATATGGGATATATGTATGGAATATACAGAAAATATATTTTATACACGTTTAGCGCCAAAAAGTTCTATACGTCGAATATATCGTGCATATATTTCTATTTCCATGTGGGAAAGTTTGGGGACAAAATCGTTTAAACTAATATTTACAAACTAGACAGTCGCTGTATCAACAACGTATTACGGAATTTAATGCATATTCCAATTAGATCGCGGTACACATAAATATGCTAATTATACTCGTTATGATATTTAACGAAATATGTGAGTGGAATTTAAAAATATTGCATTTTCATTCCAAAGTCAGTAAGAGGAAAAATAAAAATAGAAAATCCAAAAGTCTCAGTGCCAATCTAACCTCCTTTTTTCATGGGAATAAACTCAATGATAGCGAACTGCCAATTACAAACAGGGTAATAATGAAAAAAAACCCTTGAGTCTAACTAATGACATATAAAAATAATCCATTTTATCAGAAATCGCTTAAAACATTTTATAATAAACAAAAGCTAATCTGTCCATTTTATTAATTTCAAACATCCAAAATTCCAACTAAATTGCTTTCCAAAATGCCGTAGACATTAATAAACGATTTAACAGTACACTCAGAGAAATCGTAGTAGTACAGTCAACTATAAACTGACAACTATTAAGTTTTAGTCCATCCAACTATTTTCATAATTACGATAGCTCTAAAAATAGTTATGGCAACTATTTGATAGTTGTGACAACTATTAAAAAATTGCTTGTATGACCTAAAAATGAATAGTTGTCACATTATAGTTACAAATACCCCAATTTTCTCTCAGTGTATCTTGACTATCACATAGCGGTACGATAGCCTTAACAAGCGAAATTATAATTTCTGTAAATTATTACCCACCTGTCCTTCAAAATAATAATAAAAAATAATAATAATAACGGGAAGTTATGGTAAAAAGTCTTCCACCATTATAGATATCATACCTGCATGTCGGGTTGCAATGGTACCGAGTTATATATAAACATACCGCGTATCATCCGCATATAGTTATTCACAAGTGATAAAACAGGTAATATTATATACACGCTAATATTTTTTTACCTTACATATATATATATTGCGTTTCTTAGGACAACTCGATAAACTAAATAGGGTAGAGAAGGTTAGACTCTAACCAGAACCATTTGCGTACATTTTAGGTATATGTATGTAGGTACGTGTACGTACAACTAGTAGGTACAAGGTAAAAACGTACGTATACTACGGCTAATACCCACCCACTGAGGTACCTACTAAGTAGTACGTACGTAATAGGTATAGGAGCTGGTGGTATAAGGTGGCAAGGCTGCGTGACGGGGCGATTGCGGAGCCGTGACTAAAATATTTAAAAATATGTATCTTTCTGGCCCGGCTGGCGTCCAGTTCCAGTTGCTGTAGCCGGTGGCCGGTGGTCGACCGTCGGTTCCCGGCTCTCTGCTCCCGCCTCGCCACCACAACCGCGTTGCCGTTCACGTCGCTATATTTATTTCGCGTTTCCTTCCTGTCAGCTACGCCGCGCACAACAGTCCCCGGAAGTGTCCTGTGGCTGTAATTTTTTAAGAGCAGCTTCGAAGCGTTAATCGCTTGTTTCTACCAACGAGGATCTACTCTACTGCTCTGTTGTACAGTCGGCGACTGCTACTACAGCTACACATAGGATGGCACGTCACAATTCCACAATTTATATATATATATATTATATCGTAAGGGGTTTTGTTTAAAAAGTAATTTCCATAAAAGGAATTCTGAGAGATGAGTTGAATGAAAAAAAAGAAAACATAGTGCTAACCAAATCCACAAGAAAAATTAGAAAGATTGAAAATATTTAATTGGCAGTTTTTGGAAGAAAATTTGAATTTTCTGACTACTCGGCTGAAGATAATTGTGGGGATTAAGCGCAATGTTAATTAGTATTGTGATGGATTTTTATATAGTTTTCTGAAGTAATAATAATTTAGTTTGGGATTTTTTTTCACGATGATTTCTAACGTTTTGATGTAACAGCTGGTTTTGCAGTTATCTCTTGTTTAATAAGACGATGGCTTTTAGTAGTTTAATGAGTTTTAATTTAGATTCTCGAGTGAGTGTTGTTCTAATACTTAGGAATTCCTGCTTCCTCGAAGAGGAAAAGGAACATTTACATAAAAGTAGAAGAAAAAAGTTAAGCCTTTTATATGGCAAACTTTTTTTCTTTAATATATCGAATTTTGTCCTTCACTGTCGTTCTCAAGTCGCATATTCTACTTCGGAAAGTACAGGTTACAAGCCTTTTTACGATGATTTTTTTAAAAAGTGACTTTTTTCCGTTCCTGATTCCAGAATTCACAAATCCGACTTTCGGTCGGAAAATCCAACCTAAATTTTTTTCTTCTAGATATCGAATTCTGGTCTTCACTATTATTCTCAAGTTTCATATTCTACCTCGGAAAGTACCAATTATAAGCCTTTTTACAATGATTTAAAAAAAAGTAACTTTTTTCCGTTTCTGATTCCAGAATTCACAGATCTGACTTTCGGTCGGAAAATCCAACCTAAATTTTTTTTCTTTAAGATATTGAATTCTGGTCTTCACTGTTGTTCTCAAGTTTTATATTCTACCTCGGAAAGTACCGATTATAAGCCTTTTTACGATGATTAAAAAAAAGTAACTTTTTTCCGTTTCTGATTCCAGAATTCACCGATCCGACTTCCGGTCGGAAAATCCAACCAAATTTTTTTTCTTCAAGATATCGAATTCTGGCTTTCACTATCGTTCTCAAGTCGCATATTCTACCTCGAAAAGTCCCGTTTACAAGCCCTTTTACGATGATTTTTAAAAAAAAGTAACTTTTTTCCGTTTCTGATTCCAGAATTCACAGATCTGACTTTCGGTCGGAAAATCCAACCTAAATTTTTTTTCTTTAAGATATTGAATTCTGGTCTTCACTGTTGTTCTCAAGTTTTATATTCTACCTCGGAAAGTACCGATTATAAGCCTTTTTACAATGATTTAAAAAAAAGTAACTTTTTTCCGTTTCTGATTCCAGAATTCACCGATCCGACTTCCGGTCGGAAAATCCAACCAAATTTTTTTTTATCAAGATTTCGAATTCTGGCTTTCACTATCGTTCTCAAGTCGCATATTCTACCTCGAAAAGTCCCGTTTACAAGCCTTTTTACGATGATTTTTAAAAAAAAGTAACTTTTTTCCGTTTCTGATTCCAGAATTCACAGATCTGGCTTTTGGTCGGAAAATCCAACCTAAATTTTTTTTTCTTCAAGATATCGAATTCTGGCCTTCACTATCGTTCTCAAGTCGCATATTCTACCTCGAAAAGTCCCGTTTACAAGCCTTTTTACGATGATTTTTAAAAAAAAGTAACTTTTTTCCATTTCTGATTCCAGAATTCACAGATCCGACTTCCGATCGGAAAATCCAACCTAAATTTTTTTTCTTTAAGATATCGAATTTTGATATTCACTACCGTTCTCAAGTCATATATTCTAACACAGAAAATACTGGTTCAAGTTTTTTAAATGGTAAAAAACTTTTTTACCATAATTTTAAACAACGATCCAAAGTAGAACCTTACACATTACTTCCTTATTATTTTTCGCTTTTGACAAAGCTACATTTATGAAGAAGTATGTTAATCAATTGTAAAAAGGGAAAAATAATGAGAAAGAAATGTGCAAGTTTCTCCTTTGCATCCTTTTTGTTGATATATCACTATATCATAACACTTGTTCTCTATATGATTTTATATCGTTGTATAGTGTTTTTTCATGGTACTATGGGTTGTTGCACTTATCCAGAATATAATGCTTTACTACAAACTGGTAAATGCTGTTCGTATTACAACAAAACGATTATTCGACAGCATCTGCGAGCCAAGCCGAACTACAAAACCAGAGTGTTCCTGAATTACGCTCGTCAAGAGTCAGTAAAACAACCTCAATCGTATTTAGTGCTCGTTTTATACGTGTCTATAGGAATTCATGCGAAAACTTTCAACGCACTATTATTTTACGAGGACCTCAGTTATTTACACAAAAAAAATAATGCACTGTGCTCTTATTTTAGTTTCACTTCAATTCTGGGTAAATTCCAGCGCATTCCAGCGCGTGCCTATCTACTATTTTTTTTTAAATGTAGGTGGGACGAGAAAATATTGAAAAACATTCTTCGCCTTTATTTCTTTTGTTATAAAATTACGACAAGTCGAAAGTTTAGAATATCTCCAAATATATATGAAAAAAAATTGTATTGCTCTTTTTTCAATATTGAAATTTTATTTTTCAATCTATTATAAACCGTTTAATCGTTAATTCATTTGTGTCCTTCATTCGTAAGGTTCAGAATTGTAAATGCCTAATACTTATAGAAATAATGATGATGATACGATCAGCTCTATAATTATGATTTTATAATAATAACATATAGCGATTGTAATACGATGATTAAACTTTGGAATGGCTGCAAAAATAATAATTTTATATAAAAATTCACGGTAATCGTTTTGAAAAAATGGAAAAATAAGTAATGCATTGCTTTAAATTAAATTATATTTAATAAAAAATAAATTATAAATATAAATTATATTAATATTAAAATAAGTAATGCATTACTTATTTTAATATTAATATAATTTATATTTATAATTTATTTTTAATTTAATATAATTTAATTTAAAGTAATGCATTACTTATTTCTTGCATTTATTCCACTATTTCTTGCAATATTAAAGCGGAAATTAGTCTTTTTTTTCAGCTATTCAAATGTTTACACTCTATTTTATAATCACTACATATTATTATTATTATGAAATCATAATTACAAAACAAATTGTGCTGTAAACTATATCTCATGAATTAATGGGGATTTACAACTCTGGTAAGGTTTCGTTTGGTGGTGGATCTATTTGCCAATAATTTGCGGCGTCGAGGGTCACGACAACATGTTGGGAGGACAATAATAGGACCATTTACTCCATTTTGCAGATTTAGATGTCTATGAAGCAGGTTTTCAAGAGTATAGGGTTTCTGTGGAGTCGGGTTCTTGCTAAAGCTCGATGGCGCTCGCTCTCGGCACGCTAATGGGGTATTAAATAAAAATATTCATTGGCGAGGTACGAGGAGAGTACGAGAGGTAGAGAAGAGTCGTCAGACACTCTTGTCCCGAGGTAACGGGCGGTGCGCTCACAGTTTTACGGCCCCTCGATTGTACGCGAAACGCGACGTTAACGTTTCGCTGTTACGTCGCATTAATTCAATTCGCGAGTTTCTCCGACCCTCAGCGATCCCTCTGCCGAAAGGACGTTCTCCGTGTACTCATCTCTCGTTCGTCGAGGTCGCGCTCGCAAGCGCTCGGATTGCCGCATCGTTCACGAAAATCCCTCCAAACGGCCTGCGACCCTCGTTTCGTAGATCGTTAAAAAATTAAGGTATCGCGTTCGCGAGCACTCGAAATATCCACGACGAGCTGAACAAATGCATAAAGGCAAAACGGCAATCATATATGAAACAACACACGGGACGTATCGAACGTAATTTAATCTGGATCATTTGTTTAATCTTTTTAAACACTATCGATATAATCTAATTTTTCCATTTCTGTATCGCAGATGCATTCAACAAATGCATAAAGGCAAAACGGTCATCATATATAAAATAACACATGTAACGTAATTTAATTTAGACCATTTAGTTAATCTATTTTAAGACTACACCGAGAGAAAAAGTTTCATTGATTCACGGAAATCTTTGCTAATGAAATGAAATACTTGAATTTCAATACTATCCTTTCTTTGAATGATCTCAAACTCAATGAAAAGTTGTGACATTGTTTCGAAGAAACATTTCTTTAAACCAATGAACCTTTTTCATTGATTTCAAAGATATCGTCTCTGAGTCAATGAAACCTTCTTCTTACCAGCTCAAAATTTCGAAACCTATTTTTTCCTGAAGTATGCGTCAGATAAAGCTCAAATTTTGTGAGTATGTAAGGAAGTATGGCAGAAATAGGTTAAGCTTCTGGCTCCTCGAAACTCGAAGCCATTCGTTCGGGAGAACCGGAAAACAAAAAAGTGAGGTTAGGTGCGAGAGAGATCAATGAAAACGTTTCTTTGAACCAATGAAAACGTCTGTTTAAAACAATAAAACTGTTTCTTTATTATATGCTCACTAAGTAAATCTTTATTCACAGGCAATTAAATGTTCTCTTTGAAATTCAAATGCACTATTTCATTGAAATCAAAAAAATATCTCGTTGAAATCAATGAAAAAAATATCAATCCACCCATTTCTTTGACGTCAATGAAATCTTTTCTCTCGGTGTATATGAAACAAGACACAAGACGCATGTAACGTTATTTGACCATTTATTTAATCTTTTTAAACACTATCGATATAATCTAATTTTTCCATTTCTGTATCGGAGATGCATTCAACAAATGCATAAAGGCAAAACGGTCATCATATATAAAATAACACATGTAACGTAATTTAATTTAGACCATTTAGTTAATCTATTTTAAGACTACACCGAGAGAAAAAGTTTCATTGATTCACGGAAATCTTTGTCAATGAGATGAAATACTTGAATTTCAATACTATCTTTTCTTTGAATGATCTCCAACTCAATGAAAAGTAGTGACATTGTTTCGAAGAAACATTTCTTTAAACCAATGAACCTTTTTCATTGATTTCAAAGATATCGTCTGTGAGTCAATGAAACCTTCTTCTTACCAGCTCAAAATTTCGAAACCTATTTTTTCCTGAAGTATGCGGCAGATAAAGCTCAAATTTTGTGAGTATGTAAGGAAGTATGGCAGAAATAGGCTAAGCTTCTGGCTCCTCGAAACTCGAAGCCGTTCGTTCGGGAGAACCGAAAAACAAAAAAGTGAGGTTAGGTGCGAGAGAGAGATCAATGAAAACGTTTCTTTGAACCAATGAATACGTCTCTTTAAAACAATAAAACTGTTTCTTTATTATATGCTCACTAAGTAAATCTTTATTTACAGGCAATGAAATGTTCTCTTTGAAATTCAAATGCACTATTTCATTGAAATCAAAGAAATATTTCGTTGAAATCAATGAAAAAAACATCAATCCATCCATTTCTTTAGCGTCAATGAAATCTTTTCTCTCGGTGTATATGAAACAAGATACTAGATGCATGTAACGTTATTTGACCATTTATTTAATCTTTTTAAACACTATCGATATAATCTAATTTTTCCATTTATGTATCGGAGATGCATTCAACAAATGCATAAAGGCAAAACGGTCATCATATATAAAATAACACATGTAACGTAATTTAATTTAGACCATTTAGTTAATCTATTTTAAGACTACACCGAGAGAAAAAGTTTCATTGATTCACGGAAATCTTTGCTAATGAAATGAACTACTTGAATTTCAATACTATCTTTTCTTTGAATGATCCCCAACTCAATGAAAAGTAGTGACATTATTTCGAAGAAACATTTCTTTAAACCAATGAACCTTTTTCATTGCTTTCAAAGATATCGTCTCTGAGTCAATGAAACCTTCTACTTACCAGCTCAAAATTTCGAAACCTATTTTTTCCTGAAGTATGCGGCAGATAAAGCTCAAATTTTGTGAGTATGTAAGGAAGTATGGCAGAAATAGGTTAAGCTTCTGGCTCCTCGAAACTCGAAGCCGTTCGTTCGGGAGAACCGGAAAACAAAAAAGTGAGGTTAGGTGCGAGAGAGAGATCAATGAAAACGTTTCTTTGAACCTATGAAAACGTCTCTTTAAAACAATGAAGCTGTTTCTTTATTATATGCTCACTAAGTAAATCTTTATTCACAGGCAATTAAATGTTCTCTTTGAAATTCAAATGCACTATTTCATTGAAATCAAAAAAATATCTCGTTGAAATCAATGAAAAAAATATCAATCCACCCATTTCTTTGACGTCAATGAAATCTTTTCTCTCGGTGTATATGAAACAAGATACTAGATGCATGTAACGTTATTTGACCATTTATTTAATCTTTTTAAACACTATCGATATAATCTAATTTTTCCATTTATGTATCGGAGATGCATTCAACAAATGCATAAAGGCAAAACGGTCATCATATATAAAATAACACATGTAACGTAATTTAATTTAGACCATTTAGTTAATCTATTTTAAGACTACACCGAGAGAAAAAGTTTCATTGATTCACGGAAATCTTTGTCAATGAGATGAAATACTTGAATTTCAATACTATCTTTTCTTTGAATGATCTCCAACTCAATGAAAAGTAGTGACATTGTTTCGAAGAAACATTTCTTTAAACCAATGAACCTTTTTCATTGATTTCAAAGATATCGTCTCTGAGTCAATGAAACCTTCTTCTTACCAGCTCAAAATTTCGAAACCTATTTTTTCCTGAAGTATGCGGCAGATAAAGCTCAAATTTTGTGAGTATGTAAGGAAGTACCGCAGAAATAGGCTAAGCTTCTGGCTCCTCGAAACTCGAAGCCGTTCGTTCGGGAGAACCGGAAAACAAAAAAGTGAGGTTAGGTGCGAGAGAGAGATCAATGAAAACGTTTCTTTGAACCAATGAAAACGTCTCTTTAAAACAATAAAACTGTTTCTTTATTATATGCTCACTAAGTAAATCTTTATTCACAGGCAATGAAATGTTCTCTTTGAAATTCAAATACACTATTTCATTGAAATCAAAGAAATATTTCGTTGAAATCAATGAAAACAACATCAATCCATCCATTTCTTTAGCGTCAATGAAATCTTTTCTCTCGGTGTATATGAAACAAGACACAAGACGCATGTAACGTTATTTGACCATTTATTTAATCTTTTTAAACACTATCGATATAATCTAATTTTTCCATTTTTGTATCGCAGATGCACTGAATAAATGCATAAAGGCAAAATGGTAATCATATATGAAATAACACACTAGATTCATGTAACGTAATTTAATTTGAACTATTTGGTTAATCCATTTTAAGACTATCAATGTGATCTATTGTTTTTTAATAGTCAAAGTTGAATATTTAAGATATACTACACAATATCCAGAGTTCAATAAATAGGTGCAAAATAGGTAATATAGGTCAAATCATATTGATTCATCCGTATATAAAATTTTTTATATTTTATGGTGTAAATTTAATAATATTTTTAACAGTAAATAATAAAAATTCATTTTTTTTCGATTGCTCGGCCGTTGGTGTGATGTAATCTAGAGTTTCTTACTGAGAAAATTCAGTCAGACTTTCAGTAAAAAAATGAATGAAAAAAATGAAAATTAAAAAAATGTTGTTTCCCCTGAAACATAATTAATGTCACAAACTCTATTATCGATTTTAGACTTCAAATATGTTAAAGATCGATTTTTTGTTCCCGCCCTGCACTCTTTTATGATTATTTTCATAAAATCGTGACGAAATTATTTACACACTATAGAAAAACCCAAAAAAACGCAATATTACCCCAGCGTAAAACCGATACGACTAAAAGTAATATTGTCGAGTGGCAATAAGTTGGACAACAGTTGCAATATGTTTCCAAGAAGAAATGAAGGAAAAAATACCAAGTGCAACATAGAAAGTGTCGGCATCGTTGGGGCTGTGGTTAGCGGAAAAATAAAATAAGGACGGAGAATAAAATGAGAGGTAGAAGAAAAAAAAAGAAAAAAAAAAGAAAAAAATAACTCGACCCTTATCGCGTAAACCGTCCCGTTCCGTTTGGCCCATGCATATTCAGAAGTTGGAGCTTTCCTTATTCACTCCTTCGCTCCCTATTATACCCGCACCAACATTGGTCTTTCTTACTCTTTGCTCTTTCTTACTCTTTCCTCGCGGTATTCTACACCTACGCGACCAAACTATATAGACACTCTAGCCGACGAGACTCCACTACTCTATACTTACCTGTAACCCGTTCGCCACCCGCTAATTTCTAGGCTTCCTTCTTTAATTGCAACGCCGCGATAATAAGACCGTCCGAGGATAGATATACGCTTGCGCCTGCATGTGAATACCTATACACACACGTACTGTAAAATAGTTGCAGCGACTCGGCAGCGAAAAAGGTATATATGTGTGTGTGTATGTGGGGAGGGGGGGGGGGGATATAACGTTGGTCAGCCAGACGTTCGCTACTATACTACCGTGTAACGAGCCAACACAGCCGTTCTTATACACACCCTCGTTTATTGCGATTATCTTTATTGCCAACCGCGTACCTCTTATTGCTCTCCGCGTACACTCTATCTTAACCAGCACACTGCAAACTTTTCGTGAAATTCACCGCACAGACTTCTTTTATCAAAAGCTTATACGAGCTCGTTCTTTGCAGGCCGTCGGAAAAGATTCGTCAAGAAAATAACGCACCCCCGACAATTGCAGCTATAGAAGGTTGAGGCTGCTTATCCGGAACATTCAGGTACAGATATATATACTTTTTTTTATCACTGTAATTAGAGATTTAGATGTTGTGATATTATAAGATTTTTATGTAATGTAGGTTAATCTTATATTTTGTAAAAATGACTTTTTAGGAAAGTAAAGTGTGAAAAATTGAGCTTCATATTTTGTGAGAAAAAAAACATTATTATTTTTTTTTAGAATTTTTTAATCCTTGTTTTTTTATCGTTTCTTAAACATGTTTTGATTATTTGTAGAGAGCGATTTGGTAGTATTAAAAAAATATATGTTTCCGGGTTGTAATGGGTATATCTGGAGAATGTACATAAATAACAATTGTTAGAAGATCTTGCTTACAATTTAAGTTGTGGAATTTTGATTTTTTAGATAAAGGGTGAGTAGTTTAATGAACGTAAATCCAATTAGCCTTCTTTTTTTCGAAAACTAATATCAAGTTGATTACCTCAGCCTTGACGAATTTATTTCCCGACTATAAAATGCGAATGATTCTTATTTAATCATCAGATCATTTACTCAATTTGTTTATTAATTACACCTTTTTTTTCAGTCGAGAGTTTTTCATTTTTTTGCCTTTGGCAAATGAGGATTTTGCATGCATGAGTAAAAAAAAAATTAAAGCCTTATAATATATTGAAGTAACTATTCTATTATTACATTTCATGCTTATTGAAAGTAATCGTCGCTATAGTGATAGGACAAGGTGGTTTCATCGTGCCCTCAGTGGCTTCGGCTGTCACAATCGCTAGATTGGAAAGATTGGTGCAGGATGTTCAAATAATGTAGGTAATCTTAACCATTTTCAAAACTACTTTTTAGTAAAGTGAACTGTGAAAAAATGGGCTCAATATTTCGTGAGAAAAAATCATTATTGTTTGTTTTTCACTAGAATTTTTTAATCCACGTTTTTTTTGGATTTCGTTTTTTTTTTTTTGTCGTTTCTTAAAAATGTTTTGCTTATTTATAGAAGCTGATTTGGTAGTATTAAGAAAATATATGTTTCCGATTTGTAATAGGTATATCTGGGGAATGTATCAACTGATCCTGCTCAGTTTTGGTACAAAAATAACAATTCTTTTTTAATGGCGTCAAGTCGCTACCGCGACTCTTGATTGTTACAAGATCTTGCTTAACAGTTTAAATTGTGCAATTTTGATTTTTTAGATAAAGGATCAGCACTTTTTAATGAAGTTATATCCAATTGGCCTTCTTCTTTTCGAAAGACTATAAAATGCGAATGATTCTTATTAAACCATCAGATCATTTACCCAATTTGTTTATTAATTACACTTATTTTTTTCATTCGAGAGTTTTTCATTTTTTATAAAATTATCCATGTGTGTAAACCTTTGGCAAATGAGGATTTTGCATGCATGAGTAAAAAAAAAATTAAAGCCTTATAATATATTGAAGTAACTATTCTTTTATCACATTTCATGCTTATTGAAAGAAATTGTCGCTATAGTGACAGGACAAGATGGTTTCATCGTTCTCTCAGTGGCTTCTGCTGTCACAATCGCTAGATTGGAAAGATGGGTGCGGGATGTTCGAATAATGTAGGTAATCTTAACTATTTTCAAAACTACTTTTTAGTAAAGTGAACTGTAAAAAAATGGGCTGAATATTTTGTGAGAAAAAATCATTATTATTTGTTTTTCACTAGAATTTTTAAATCCACGTTTTTTTATCGTTTCTGCAAAAAGTTTTGCTTATTTGTAGAGGGTGATTTGCTAGTATTAAAAACATATATGTCTCCGATTTGTGATAGGTATATCTAGAGAATGTATCAACTGATCGTGCTCAGTTTTGGTACAAAAATATCAATTGTTACAAAATCTTGCTTACAATTTAAATTGTGCAATTTTTTAGATAAAGGACCAGCACTTTTTAATGAAGTTATATCCAATTGGCCTTCTTCTTTTTGAAAGACTATAAAATGCGAATGATTCTTATTTAACCATCAGATCATTTACCCAAATTATTTATTAATTACACTAATTTTTTCAGTTGAGAGTTTTTTATTTTTTATAACATTATCCATGTGTGTAAACCTTTGGCAAATGAGGATTTTGCATACATGAGTAAAAAAACAATTAAAGCCTTATAATATATTGAAGTAACTATTCTTTCATTACATTGCATGATTATCGAAAGAAATTGTCGCTGTAGTGATAGGACAAGGTGGTTTCATCGTGCCCTCAGTAGCTTCTGCTGTCACAATCGCTAGATTGGAAAGATGGATGCGGGATGTTCGAATAATGTAGGTAATCTTAACTATTTTCAAAACTACTTTTTAGTAAAGTGAACTGTAAAAAAATGGGCTGAATATTTTGTGAGAAAAAATCATTATTATTTGTTTTTCACTGGAATATTTGAATCCCCGTTTTTTGGGATTTCGTTTTTTTATCGTTTCTTCAAAATATTTTGCTTATTTGTAGAAGGTGATTTGGTAGTATTAAAAAAATATACATCTCCGATTTGTAATGGGTATATCTGGAGCATGTATCAACTGATTGTTCTCAGTTTTCGTACAAAAATAATAATTGTTACAAGATCTTGCTTAACAATTTAAATTGTGCAATTTTGATTTTTTAGATAAAGAATGAGCACTTTTTAATGAAGTTAAATGAAGTTTTAATAAGTTCTTCTTTTCGAAAAATTATAAAATGCGAATGATTCTTATTAAACCATCAGATCATTTACCCAATTTGTTTATTAATTACACTTATTCTTTTCAGTTGAGAGGTTTTTATTTTTTATAAAATTATTCATGGCTGTAAACCTTTGGCAAATGAGGATTTTGCATGCATGAGTAAAAAAAAGTTAAAGCTTTATAATATATTGAAGTAACTATTCTTTCATCACATTTCATACTTATTGAAAGAAATTGTCGTTATAGTGATAGGACAAGGTGGTTTCATCGTGCCCTCGGTGGTGCTTCTGCTGTCGCGGACACAATCGCTAGATTGGAAAGATGGGTGCGGCAAGTGACATTCCTTCTCGAAGAGGCACGATGGCATTGTTCCATCGTATCGCACCTCGCTCACGCCTCCGTCACGTGGCCCACTATTCATCGGACGTGACAACTCGCGACGCTGCGGCGGTCCCGAGGTGTTCACCTGGCCTCAAACGCCTCTGCTATCGACCGATCTCTCAGTCATTGACTGGGAAGCTCGTGAAATATCGTACAAATTGACCTTTTTCTCCATATACAGAAATCGCAGAGAAACCCGACAGAAACTCATCAGCACGAAACGAATAAAAATTTTACGGATGTCATCGTACATTTTCAATGAAAAGTTTGATCCGATTAGAATTTGACTACTTCACAATAAGAGAAAACATTCAACAACAAAATCATCGTCTTTTGATACAATACGAAGGACATTCATTTTTTATTATTAATAAATAATTCGTGAAAATTATTTTTCAGTTGATTTAGAAAAAAAAAACATGTTCAACTAACTTTTGAATATCTTCATTTTTTAATTGTAGAATGAAATTGTTTTTTTTTTTATGGTACATGATTTTATAGAGAGTTTTTTTACAACTTTGAAACTTCCATTTCTGTCAATTTTTTTAGGTTGTTCTTATGAAACAGAAGTTTTAATGATCCTGACTTTTCTTACTCGTAATATTGAGCTTTTTACAAAAGGATGTTAAAAAGTCCGCGATCTTTTAATCGTTCCCCAAAAATTAACAAAAAATATTCACGATTGTAAACACAATTCATTAATAATCATAACTATGAAAAAAAAGTCAGCGAATACATTTTAGAAGAGAAGGAAGAAACTTATCCAAAAATCAATAAAACAATATGTTATTCTCAATTGATCGCAAATTTTTTTATAACACGTGCATAAAAAACACCGTTTTTCATGACAATTTAGCGAAACGATTTATTTCATCAAGAAAGAAAAAAATATTTTCAAAGAATTCGTTATACAATTGTTTCTTTCCGATTCATTACTAACTTTCTGTAATTGTGTTAGAAAAAACTGAAAGTTTTAATGCATAAATTCTTCATCTAAATTTAATGCACAATTTTGTGTATAAAATTAGCCTTAAAATTAAAGCTAATTATTACAATGCAACTACTTTTACTGTAAAATTTAACTAAATTATTAAATTTACTGTACCATACATTAATTTCACATCATACCTATATATTCAATATAATAATCAGTTTATGCATAAAAACTTCCAGTACTCGTACATCAAATCCATCAAAACAATTTTTTTTTATAATGAATTTAAAATCACGTTTCTTTTTTTGGTATCTCTTATGACGTTGATTTTTTTTTGCGAAGTACTTAGTTCCGGCTCAATATTTCCATTGCTAATGACTATATATGTGTGTATAAAATCAATATGCTTGTACCTTAAAATTAAAGCAAATTATTAAAATTCAACTTCTTTTACTATAAATTTCAACAAAATCATCGAATTTACTGTACTCTACATTAATTTCACATCACACCTGTATATTCAATATAATAACTAGTTTATGCATAAAAACTTCCAGCACGGAGAGAAAAGTTGTTAACATTTGTTAACAGTCAACAAATCTTGGTTAAATATGGCAAAATGAGCCATTTAGTTATTCTCATTGAATCGCACTTGAGCTAACCAAATTTGCTTGTCGCAAACGAAGCTCGCTGATATTTGTTAATATTTAACAAATCTTATTTGGCTCAAGTGAAATTCAATAAGAATAACTAAATGGTTAATTCCGCCATATTTAACCAACATTAGTTAGCTGTTAACAAACTCTTCTCTCAGTGCAAATTCATCAAATCAATTTTTTTTTTACAGCGAATTTAAAATCACCTCTCTTTCTTTTTGGTATCTTTTATGACGTTGAGATTTTTTTCTTGTTGCGAAGTACTTAGTTTCTAATAAAAATAACTAAATGGTTAATTTCGCCATATTTAACCAAAATTCGTTAACTGTTAACAAACTCTTCTCTCAGTGCAAATTCATCAAATCAATTTTTATTTTTTACAGTGAATTTAAAATCACCTTTCTTTCTTTTTGGTATCTCTTATGACGTTGAGATTTTTTTCTTGTTGCGAAGTACTTAGTTTCTAATCTTTTTTTTAACTTAGTTTCTAATCGGCTCAATATTTCCATTTACTTGCGAATGTATGTGTGATGCATCCTTAAAGAAATGTACATACACATGAGTAACACGTTTGTTACATACTCTAAGTACGAATACGAGTACGCTACACGTCGCGTGCGGTCCGAACTGACCGCACGGTCTCTCGTGGTCGCTCGAGTTCCTTCGCCGACTCACCTGCCGCTCATTAGAAGCCTTATCGCTAATTAATCCGTACTGGCGCGGCGTCACGGCTCTCGTGTCGTCCCCGTTCCTCCGTTTCCCTCTTTTACCTTCATCGTAAGAGCACTTCCTCAACTCGCAACCCTCGTTCTCCGAGCCTATACAAGCTTCTTACAGTGGAGTACCGGCCACGCAAGCAAGACGCCCGATACTTCCCTCCTCAATAGCCTCGTTCCTTCTACCTTTGTTCTACCTTCGAAGTTTCCATACCACGTACAGCACACTTAACCGCGTTAATCCCAGCAACTTTTCTGCTTTTACTTCGCCACGCCAACTGGTAAAGGGGTTGACTTCACCCGCACGCAACTCTAATTATTGCCCGAGACGGAGGGATTAAATGTCGGACTATAAACTAGGGAGTTTTTGTCGGGTAATCATTTCAAAAAGTTGCAACTATGAGAATCCATCTGCCTCAACTGGCAGTGTGCGATAACTATCGTCGGTATACGCAGTAATCGGCAAGACGGGGTTTAAAAAAAAAAAGTGACTTTTCATGGTGTATAATAAGACCGGAGATAAGACTGGAAAAGAATCTTATGCTTCCATCTCGTCCTTTGATTAAAATACATTGAATAGGGTACAAATTGAATCTTTTAAGAATTGGGTACAAATTGGTGTACATATTTAATTAAAAATGCCGAAATTTATATGTTTTTGGGTATTTGCATTTTCATGACGAATTTATTAATTATCGCACGGAGAGAAAACTTTTGTTGCATCAACAAAATCAGTTGCTAATATAGTGACAGCAAAGCCTTATTTCTTATCCTCACAAAAATTATTCGCAAGGCTTGTCAACAAATTTTTTAGGCCAGCAAATATATTTTCTAGGCCAACAAATAAAGTTTGCTATCATTATGCTAACAAATGATTTTTCTCCGTGCGGCAATAATAGGTAATATAACCAGTAGATATTCAATTGGATTGAATATTTTGTGATTTTAAAAAGTGTCATAAAACATTAATTCATTTTTGCCAAAAATTTCAAGTTTCGGTTTATTCAATTGACAAAATTCCATTACACATATTTCGACACGCAAATTCTTGTCTTTACATCCCAATTTCTCTCTCTCTTATTTATTTTTATTTTCACCATCATACACCTACTTATTCACTCACGCACATATTACCATACTTAAACAGTAAATTAAGCTTATCAATCAACTATAATATTGTACTATCAACTATGTCAATCCTCTTCATCATTGCCCCAAAGTTTTCACTAGGGCATAATAATAAAAATTAAATCAACTAAAATCTCTCTCTTTGTTCTTGTACAATCGTTTAAGATACGCCGGAGTCATAGACAGCAGCAGCTATATGACATCAAACCAAAAATAATCAAGAATTTGTAAAAATTGTTGCAATGAGGTTGACACAATTATTTGCAAGTATATTATTTTTTCAATTCGAATTTAACTTCGTTTTTATCATGACATCTTGAAAATCGAATGATAGTTAGATTAGGTAACTTCAATATTACTTTACTTTGATATGTGTCCCGTGACTTCATTTTATTATCATACTCAAAAATTCGCAAATAATTTTCGAATCCGCGTTACTTTTTATCTTTTCTCCACCTTTGATCCAAGTATATTAATTCTCAATTGAAAGATTAATTTCGCAAACACTGCCATAAGCGCCATGCAAAAATATCGATTTTCAAGTATTCACAATTTATTCAATTCGTCGGTAAGAACCATCGAAATTTTGTAGAAGTAAAGCTGAATAGCTAAATAGCAAAAGGCCAAAAGTTCAAGAACGTCAGTTTAATTTGCCTTCATGACATAACTACCTTAAGATGCACGCCCCTGTAGTTCATACAATCTATGTTAAATCTCAGGTAATACAAGTGGGGCTATGCAGATGGTACGCCGAGCGATTAGCGGGTGACGATGGGCAACACGCGGCCTTACGAAGTGGCTCTCTCGGCTAACTGTATCGTAATTCGTAATTCACGGCTCGTCTTAGCTTAAGTCTTGCATGCAGAGGGAAAGATAGTAGGGCGCCGCGTGCGAGCTGTTTCCGAAGTGATGCGAGGGAATGAGGAGGGGGAGAAATTCTCGCACAGGGTATATAACACGTTGTAGTACGACGTAAGTACTGTACTATAGTATACTACGGCTGCGTTCAACCGACGTGCCTCCTGCTGATGGGAACTTGTTAATTATTAAACAGCATAGCTATGTTTAATTCATCGTGTGCGCGCCCCGGCTGTTTGTTTCCTTGATGCGCTGCTATAGTATACACATAGCCGGTTCTAACCTCTAAGGTCCAGCTTGTACCGGGTGTATACATACATACATAGTTGGCTAGTTTCTCGCACACAACAAAAGTAGGCGAGCGTTAGAATTACATTAGTTCTTGCGTCTTGCCATAGGCAATCAGTATCTAAACGTATGTGCCGCAATTCTAAACAGGCTGCTGTAAACTCCTTAACTTATTCTGAACTAGTATGCGTGGGTAAGCTGCGTAAGAACGTAACATAAGTAGTACACCTTATTCGGGATTGGTGCGTTCGCAAAAGGGGCAAGGTCGTCCAAGGCTGCCGACTCGCTTCGATTCTCTCGGGAATCTCACGAGGGTCCCGTCAATCGATTATATTCGGCTTGTTTCCACGCATGAATCTACATACATATGTGTAAGTGTACTCCAACCAAATGTCCGAGAGGTGTATGATTATTTTTTATGATCTTTTGGGCTGAAACATCGAGCGCCTACACATAGTAATCTCGAACTGGCCGGAACTGGTTTGGAAACAGGTTCGTATTACAAAGTACCGCGCATATGCAATCGGAAAACGTGTCAAGGTCGTGGAGTCATCACGTGTGTTCAGGGATGTTTAACGCGAGAAATAACACCAATAACGAAGGTTATGGCGCGAGTTCCAGGAAGAAAGTTAATGACTTGATGGTACGTGTCGAGTCGATGCGATACTTGGCGTAAGATGATTGTTACAGGTGTAACAAAAACAAGGAGAGATATAATTGGTTGCCCCAACCAATTTGCATGGCTAAATACGCTCCAAGCGACTAAGATTGATAGGTTAACCAATTTGTTCATTGAACCGACAAATTAGTTGATTGTGACAACCAATTCGTTAGTTGCCAACTGATTTGTCGACGGATTTAACCGATTTGTTTCTGTGATCCACTATTTTATTGTCCTAATCAAGGAAATTTATTGCAGCCGAAGCAAACAATTATATTTTTCTGTTAAAGTGCTTCAGTGAAGGAGACTAGATGTATGTGGGATGTGCGACACGTGGTATTGGTATAAGCGATGGGACCGGGCGCATGGCAATCGAGTTACTTGCTGTTGCTATGTATAGGATGGCATGAGTTGGTAACAGTGGTGGAACAGCACAAGTAGGAAGTATGGAGAGCTCCCGCGCGCCCGTGAATAATTGAATATGCTGATTCACTGCGATTAGTCTGAGATTATTCAACTCGTTATTAGCGTTCAAGTGGCGCGTATCTGATACAGAGATCGGCAAACCAAGCCATGGTAAAGTGTGTGCTGTGTGAGCATTCGTGCGCCACTCTCTTAACTTGGACGCCCCTTTCCTCTTCCTCCTCTTGTGTACTATTCTACACCTGATAGAGAAATAAAGCGTATCGGCTTGGATCTTCCGAGTGTGATGAGACGCCTGATAAGATTGCACGTTGCACGCTTCCTTCGAATGCCTCGCTAATACCTCGCATATGCTTTTACCTGTTGTTGCCACACATGCTGCTGGATATCATTTCTGATCTCACACTTGCTGCTAATATGATCACGATTTGGTTCAATCAAGAAAGAGCCCTTCAGAATGAAGAGTGCTCTGATTGTCTCGATCACATTCCTAAATTTCCCTGTTGAATTGTCGTATTCGAAATCACCCATGCAAAAAAAAGAGGTTCTTGATGGATCTATAATTATAGATCCATAAAGCATTTAACACGATCGGTATGAAAATATTGCTTATATGACTAATTTTGATCACATATGCTATTCAAAACTCACTAAACCTAATCAAACCCAAGTAAAAAAATTATATATAGTCCGACATATGGAATTGGGCATATATAGTCTGTATAAATTCTATATACAATCTATATGCAATTTATATATAAGATTACTTGTAAAGTTGGATTTATGTATAAATTGTATATAAATTGTATATAGATTTTATAAAAACTATATATGCCCAATTCTATGTTTAAAACTATATATACTTTTTATATACTCTATATACAATTTTTTTACTTGGGAATACATCAGAAATATATTTGAATATGCAGAATCCAATACCGATTTCTTATATGTCTAGACGTGTGGATATCCTTTTAGATAGATCATATCGATTGACTGATTACAAAACCGTCAAGGATCTTTTTTGCCCTACTAGCTGTCCAGTTAATCAAAGAAAAGTAGTAGCAAGATTGCATCAAGACTTGTTATGATTTTCTTCGCTTTCTGATTGACCATTAGAAATAATATAAACGGCAGCTCTTAGCTCAGTAGCTTCATTCTTTTTATTAGTCATGAAGATACGAATGTTTTTTTTCTTTTTTTCAATTTCTACATGGATTTTTATTTTCAATAATCTATTTGGTCTTACGATATAGCAAGTCTAGTGGTATGAATGCTGCTGACGTACATTCGTAGCTTGCGTACCCGCAGCGACAGCACTTTATGCGTATTATAAGGTATAGTATACACTGTTGGTCCGCGGGGGGTTGGAGCCACGCAGTTGCTGGGCAGAGGGTGTTTATGGGTTTATTATACGGCAAGGAGACTCGGGCCGTTTGCTTATACGCGAGCGTCCACCAATACAACTACAACCAGGCTAGAACATACTGTATTATAGTGCAGTATATAGCGTAACGCTAGTTTCCCGGTAGCCGGTAGCTTGTTGGTACAGAAAGCCGCGAGTCCACAGAGATATTGCGTATACGCGTGCACCACGCCTCATCCAAACGCATCCTCCCGCGCTTTGTGGCATAACTTGCCGACGATTACACGTACAGAGCCGAATACACTCCCCAGAAGCTCTTCGGACTTGCTCGTTCCCTCGACCGACAGGACAACTGGCTCTGGATCATAAAAAAAGAAAAACCTTATTCATAGAGTGAAAATAAATCTAACCCCTGCGTAGAGACAACCAAAACCCCATGAACCTGGTAATAGAAACGAATGTTCAAGTCCCGTCGGGAATGTGAACCCAAAAACTCGGGCCATTTCTGTGAATCCCACAAGAAAGCGCACCAATGCATTCGCATCTATTTTTTTGCACCCCAGTAGCTTATAATATCTACCTCATCCCGTCCATCATTTCAGCTTTATTACTTTTATGCGACACTGGATAAAGTCTTGATAAAAGAAAAACGGTCAATTGAATTGCAGGCATTGTCATGGTTGTTTACATTGATATTGAAGAGAAATACGAGGAAAAAAAGAGATCTATGACAAAGTCGTGATTGATCTAGTAGTTGAGTCTACCAAAATGTGACGTTGGATTTGACTTAAGGGTTTGTATAGACTGTGGAAATAGCATCAGATTATATGTTGATCCTGAATCTATATTTAACGATAAATTTATAATTTCATCACGTTTAAAAATTTCTAAGGCAATTCATCTATACTTCATTAAATCACAGTGCCAAGTTGTATAATGGAGAGTAGCATTTTATTGTGCATTTAACCTGATCGGAAGCTTTAGCTCCAATGAGAAATTTCCAAGCAGTACGAATATAAACATGCGAGGACGTATATAAACCGAGGGAGAGTTCTATTCGACATGAAACGCCAAAGAAAAGTCGTATATACGTGGTGGAAGAACGTCAGATGCATCGGCACTTGGTCTCAGGCTAGATATAGCTTTCGCACGGGTTCTTAGAGAAAGAAAATGTTATTGAAGCTTCTGTGGGGCGCGGCGGAAGTGGGAGGAATTCCAGGCGGTTCCCGGAGAGAAAACGAAGAGACGCAAAGTGCTGGAGCCAAGCATCGCGGGGTGAACAAGAAGAAGAAGAAGAAGAAGAAGAAGAAGAAGAAAGAAGAGGAAGAAGAGGAAGAAGAGGAAGAAAGATCGAGCGTGCCCGAGTTGAGGTAGAAGCAGAGAAGAGGAGGGAGGGTGAATGCTTTGCTCCGTGGGAGTCTCAGCGTACCGAAGGCTTCTGTAGCTGCTGGTCCTACCCCAGGTGAGTTCATTGCGCGAGTCATCAGTATCCATAAGTGATGAGTTACCCCTCGCACACTCGCAAACCTCGCTTCGCGCCCGAGCAAAGGCGGTATTCGGTCTTCGTGGAGGCCGAGGGCGAGTTTCAGGGTTTGGTTAGAGAGCCACCACCTGCTTCGGTAGTTGAGCGCACTCCTTCGAGAGGCGAAGGGGGTCCTCGTTCTCCGTTTTCGATGGGCGACGTTGCTGTGTTAGTGATGGCTAGATCCTCTTCCCTCCTTCCGTCTGTTAGTCTGTTAGTGTGTGTGTGTGTGGTTGCAGGAGGAAGGTGGAAGGAGGAGGAGGAGGAGGAGGCGAAGGCGGTAGCGGTCGTGGCTCAAGGATGAACGTTCGGGCCCCCCTAGCTGCTTCTGCAAGTAGCAGTAGCAGCAGCACCGCCAACCACCCCAGCCGACGCTGCCTGATTTTCTTAGGTCATCGTATAATGAAGCTTTGCCGAGGGTAGGCGGAAGGGTGAACGAGGACTCGGCCACGAGCTTCGGCCAATCCGAGACCAGCTTCGAGCTAAAAGCTCTCTGTTCACTCGCTGGAAGCAACCAACGACTCGCCCACACAGCCGACCACTATATTCCACCGCAAAGAACCTTACTTCAGACTCTGTCAACGCTTCAACCCACATCCTATATTATGATTTACCTCGGGACAGATGATATTAATACAACTTTCATCGCAAGTACCGAGTCAACTTTCCCAGTATCGCTCTTTGTTTTGTAATATTTAACAAAAAAAAATGGATATCATTGGATGTGCCAGGAAAAGATACTTGTGAAAGTCACAGACCAGTGGGCATATGGACGGAAAGGACACTCGTAATTTTCGAGGTGACCAGCGAGGCGAGAGGATGACCTCTGCCCGAGTGCAGAGTTTTCTAAGAACCAACACGAAGATGGGGGTGCAGGGGGACAAGGGTTGAAAGAGCTACGTTGTATTGGCGGAGGCAACGGGGCGAGATAGAAAAATTGCCTCGATGTAAAAACATGAGGATCGCTTCTGCCGTCCACACTCAATAAAAGGAGCTCGGGCGAAGAATATACGGGGCGATAGTTGCGGGCGCGTGGTATCGTTTCAGAGAAGCTCGGCCTCGCTTACATGACCAAACCCCTCAAAATAAACAGGCTGCACCCTCGCCTTAGCTTTTCTCGGCTTCAAAGGGCGAGAACGCCAGAATGAGAGAGATAGCTTAGAATGGCAGACAGTTCATGAGGCTGCGAATCCTGCTGGGAGAAAAAGATGCACGGCATTGAGTCGAGTGGTCAGCGATCGTGTATGAGCAGCGAGCTGGAGCATAGAAAAGACTTTCCGAGTCGATCTGAGTCTTCTCACCCCCTGGAGAATATCGTGCGGTCGACCAATAATAAAAAATATACGATCGCTCTAGCTTCTATCACAGACAGCATACCAACACATCCAAACGGACTTCCAGACCAGAATTATACTCCGAGGATGCTCTTAAGTGATCGCATTTCCACATAGACGAGCTGGCCTCCGTGTACGATATGAAAGACTGGCTCTCTTCGAAAGCTTCGACAGACTCCCCAGTACCTACCCCCTGGCCAGCCCTTCCTTTTTACCGCTCTCTAAGGCCAACGCCAACGAAAAGCCCTCTGCGAGCCGGAAGAATATTATCAAGCTACCCGATACGTTATTCGGTATTTTTCGAGATTGGCCATTTTCTCCGGTCTCCCTAAGTCTCCTCTGCAGACCTTCAAAAAAACCGAATTCAAATACGTTGGTCCTATCCTTCGTACGTGCAAATAGCTCAATACTTCAAATTCCCAAGACCCTATGGCATAACGGACCACACAAGCAGACGAGCGTTACGACTCTAAGAAATTGAATAAACCTCTCGAGATTGTTTCCACCCGAGAAATAACGACTCAACCAAGTACGCGCGGTTATAGCTAGTGGCTTCGGGGGGAAAAAGAAAGATGATCCATTCGTCATAATATAAAAATGGCCGTGACAGCGTTATCTCCGGCCATTTCCTGCAAGAAGCAGCACGCGCGTTGTTTCGCTGGAAACGAAAGCTCACTTGTCACTATACATATTATATACCGGAGGTAATGATCATTATGCTTGGCTGGGGGGTTTCATCCCTCTCCAATCCTCGGTATATACCGAGGTTGCTCTCGGTCCAAGGGGCGAAGAAGAGTAATGACGGGAGAAAGAGAGAAATCAAAGAAAGAGGGCAAAAACCACGCACGCGGCTGTCGCAGAGGGCATATAGATATCATACTTGTGTATGGCGGTATAGAAGTGATGGAGTTCTGCCGAGGGGAAACTGACGATTATAGTACTGTAGTGTACATAGGTATCTAACAGTGTGTCGTTGAGAAGTCTCCACATCGCTACACTACTCCACTACGATGTATTGGAAGCCTCGTAAGCTCTCGCGTATCTGTGTGAAGGGACAAGATGGCCGCTAGTAGGTCTTGCTGGTCCGCTCCCGGCTTTATGTGTCGTAATAAATGGTAATTTAAAACAGCGAGAACTAACAATTTCTTTCTTTATTTCTTCCCTCGACTTGGCGTTTCCACTTCTCAACGGCGAGTCCTCGGGAGCAAGAGTTTTCACGTCTGCTACTGCTGCTTCGAACTCTCTGTATATAGTATGTAGGTTGAGGCTGCGGAGACTATAAGGGGGTAGATTTTTCCTCGCTGGAGATACAGCGAGGGGAAACGTACGAAAATAGTGCTGAAGGAAGATGGAACCTGCTAACATCGTCCTGCGTACCTTCCCGATCCTCTATGTGGAGACGCTGAGCCATGAAGCAGCCAGGCCACGTAATATAAAGAGATATGTGCCTTGGAATAGCATTACCATTAGGAGATATAGTTTAGCACACTGCGGAACCAGATGAAATGAGATACTGCGGCTGAATCATGCATGAGCGAAGGTGCGATTCGCCACCACCACCACCACCACCATCGTCACCACCTCCTTCTCACTTTGCCTGCATCTTCCCTCACCTCCCGCTGCGTCCCACTCTATCAACTCTTTCTCTCTTTTCGTTACACCTTATACGTGGACGTGGTGAGTCTGAAACGACTCCTCATCCTCCTTCGCTTCTTCCTGTGATGCTTCTTCCACTTTTCTCACTCTGCTGATCTTCTGTCCTCTACGACGTCGTCAAAGTCCAATAAGAAAAGTGAATATGCTACAATATTCAAATAACCTGGAGTGTGACACTTTATTAAAAGCGTTATTTGCATCGTTCTATTCCCAGCCTCATCCCTTGCTGAAAAAAAAACCAAGTGAGTCGGGAGGTTTGAAATCCTAAGAGAAAAATATATTTAACAGTCTTATACTTGGATGATCAATTTTTTGCGGGGTTTTGTGTAATAAAACATTTCTTCAATTATTCAACAACAACAAAAAGAATCATTTGTTAGAAAAAAATCGGATATATTTCTCTTTGCATACAGCAGGAAATAATTTCTAAAAGTGAAGAAACTTTTATTAGAAAAATGATATATGTCGAATTTGACTTTCTGTCGACTTAAGTACTTATGTAACTTGCAATATCGACCTATTTTATAAGTAAAATTCAGCAAAACTCCTCGGGCAATAACTTTAGTTTTCTAAATCACAGATATTTCAAATACGTTGGAGAACGGAATGTTATCCTTGAATAATAATAAAAATGTTTTACATAAAACTGCAGTAAGTTATTACTATTACACGTGCATCGATGGTTCCTTAACCGTGAAAAATGTTAAAGACCATTGGAAACTACATGTTCCTCTGTTGATATTGCCGATATTCGACGTCGACTCTGTTTTCTCATGCGCAATCTACATCCGCAAAACTCATCAACCGCGAAAAAGCCACGTAAAATACGAGATTTCAGTCGATTCTCGACAGAATTGAACTTGCAGCTTGCTTGCACCGTATCCGCAGACTGCGGGAACCGAACGAAGACGTGAACTGGCTGGTGAAGAAATTCCGAATCAGAAAAGGGTGGAAGTGGTGGTAAGGGTGCGGGTTTGGCCAGACCGCAGCTAGTAGTGCGCGATGCCGCGGTCTCCTGCGCTTTCTATACCGGTGGAAGGAGCACTTATGCATTTATGCATTCATATTTCCGTGGGCTCTACTCTCAAGACCGAGAAGCAGAGCGAGTCGCCGCCGTCTTCGCGGTTGGGGCACGAAGAGGGCGGATGGCGCGCACAAGCCCCTCACGAAGGTTGAATGCGGACCAAAGAGGAGAGGGTGCAAACTTGCCAAGGAATAATAATACACGCGACCGCATGAAAGTACGAGCGGAGTGCGGGATTTGGTGGGGCGTGGGGTCTTTGCGACGGGAGGGAGGTATAAAAAATCTGAATACATGAAACGTAATGCAACGTCTCGGTGAATAAGCTTTCCCGCGCTTTTCTTGCACACCTACCTATTCACAGTAAGAGCCCACTTGAAGTTTGCTCTCCCGGTCTTCCTCTATAAGTATATCCGCGTTAAACATTTCAATAAACCTACGATATATTGAACATGACTGTAGATTTTAATTGAACAGATCGAGAAATATTCCATCATCGTTAAAGCATTGTTAAATCAATTTTCCGATTCGAAGACCTCCAGGACAGACGCGATCGCACCGCCTTGGAGATTTGGAGTTTGTAGATTCCGCATATTCGCCAAACATGAAACATACATGAGAGGGAGGGAAGGAGATCGACACGAGACGTCCCGGCTGACAATGAGGCGCGGGTGCAGGAGGGAAGAAATGATGACAGAGGGCAGAGAGGGAAAGGGATAGTCGTTCGACGGGGCGACTAAACTGGCGAAAGCAGAAGGAGGAAGAAAGGCAAGCAAGGAGGAACATGAAACGTGAAACGTGGAAGGAAGACAAGCAGGCAGGCAGGCAGGAAGGAAGGAAGGAAGGAAGGAAGGATGGAAGGGCGCCGAGCTCCGTGGGCCAGCGGACCCGTTGCTCCGCCTATCAGTGCGCCGCCTCGCGGTGGTGAATACATTTAGCCTGGTTAGTTTACAAATGAATACAGCGATTGAAGCAACTTATAATATCAATGTACTCGGATGGTCTCAGTCGCTCTCAAGCCGGCAAACCGGGCTGCTACCCCTACTGCGCCTCGGAAACTCACTGCGTTCCATCTTTCTCTATCCCTTTCTCTCCCTCTTAGCCATGGCAGCTCTCTCCTGAGCGTTCGTCCGTTCGCCTGTTCGCCCACTCCCGCGGGGCCCTCCATACAGAATGGCCATATTAACTTGATAATTAGCTCGGTTATACGACTTGCAGATGAGGAAAGACTCCGGGACGGACGCCGGCTACCCCTACCCAGGGTGGCGGTGGTAGAAGCGGTGGCGACGACGACGTCGACGGCTACGGAGGCGGCAGTGTTCCTTGCTCTGCTCTCTACTATGCTATGCCTCGGCACGGCCGTTCAGCTCTCCGCTACGTTCCTTCGGATGGATATAGAGAACCCTTAGTTCGTATTCCTCGCCCTGTCTGCCAGGAACCCCTGGTCCCGTGTCTACCGTGCAATGTCGATCGGACTCTTCGTCCGAGTCCGCGGTCACTTCGCACTTCTTCGTGGCGAGACCGCGCTTTCGTTCGCGGATGCTAACACGTTGTTCACCAACCGTCAGCGCCACTTCTCGTACTTCTTATCTTATCCATTGCCTCCGCGGTCATTTACCGTTCGTCCTCCTTTTAATGTTGCTCGGTGGTGTCGTGTTACGTCTTACCGTTTCCAACTAACCGCCATGGAACACAGAACCCTTTCCCGGTCATCGGTAGGAGCTGCATTTGGAGGGGGCTACAGGTGGCGCGAGACTTAGGACCCCCACCACGTGCTCGGATACCACGTGGTTGCCTGTAGATCACCGAATCAAGACAAGTCCCCGAAGACTATCTGTTGTGATTAACTTGTAACTCAAAATATTGGTGTTTGCGGACAATTAACCTTAATCATACCGAAATGATCACGTGTGCGAGTGTGGTGCGAATCAAGTGACCCCTCATCCGAGACTATCGTGGTGAAAAGTTTCAAGGACTCTTCTACGTCATCGACCACGTGGTATGGGCAACAAACATGGAGGCGCTGCTCTCGCACTTAGTGATTCAACCAGCCACGTCCCCACCTGTAATTTACAAGGATTCTCCTGCAAAGAACCTCTCATCTTGAGCATCTAAGATGATCTCGCGACGCGTGCAAGAAGGATATGACAATATTTGTATGGATCAATGGAGCCGATGAACAAAGATCACGGATTTGCTCTCGGGCGGATAATGGCTGCTATGGGGAGGGCTCGTGTGTGTTCAGCGTGTAACGTGGTGTCCTCAAAGAGATCGCGATGGCCTTTCGAAGGCGATCGTACGAGAATACAAAGTACGCGACGTAGGCGCATTCCGGGAGATGACTGGCATTGAGAAGCGACTTGGAGAGAGCCGCACCCGGCTCGAGTCTGTCCCTTGCTGCCCCTCCGCAACCACACAACCTCCTCCACCGCAAACGACAACGCTCGGAATACAGAAGATGGCGGCCATATTATGGGCCCCCTTCCCAACTCACCTTTTCGTCTTGGATCCGTCCTGCCACCGTGTCACCTCTCTTCCGCTCCACTCTATCTTCGCGCTGATCCCCGAATACTGCGCTTACTCGGCTTACACGTACGTGTGCAGGAGCCTATGGGATATCCAAGGACAGGCCTGTTGAGCTCACAAGACTTGTGAATGCGTCGGTGGAATGATGACTTTTCGTTTAAAAGGTGCTCACACGTTTCTACCACTATTTTACAACTTGATTCGCTAAGCTACTGCTATGCTTCATATTTAATATCCAACAGGATATGTTACTTGACTTTATGTACTCACTTAACTCGACGTTATCATGCAAGTGGGGAGTAAAGAAGTGGGATTGGAAGACATATGAGAAAAAGTCGTGTTTCTCGAAGGAATTACGTGCCACCACGTAGGGACCTCGTCACGATGAGAACATTTCAACTAAAATAAAATCTAAACATACGTCCTGTACGAGCAAGGTTCACGTGGCAAGCTGGAGAGAGGAAGGACGTGAACGAAAATGGTTCCCATGAGCGGGTGTATGCGTCGCTACGTGCGTTGTACACTGGCCGGACGTGGGATAATTCTATATCATATCATTCCTCACTCTGTTTCGTCGATAATTCTTACGGCTTTGACGCGCATTACGTGCAACCACTCTTAATATTCCACGCAGCTATGCTCGCGAGCCTGTTATACGGGACGATAACAATCGTGACGAGATTAAGTTGGCGCCCGTGATAAAAAATAAAGTGGAAAATTTCGCAGGAGTGGTTAATGGCTCGAAGGAAGTTCGCTTAATAAATGTTGACTCGTGATAAATTTCGTCGTAAGGTCGTAGACTCTTCAAGAACGAGCGAGATGGAAAGAAAGGTCGGAAGCTAGGGTGTCGCGAGCTGCGATGTAACCCGACTTGCTGCTTGCTACCGGCACCTGTCTTTCTTCACGGTGTGGGCGCTTAGTTTTAGGAGGGGGAACGGCGACAACGAAAATAATGTATGCACCCCTGTAAACGGGAACCGAGGGCCTCGTGGACATAGCCATGAGGTAAGGGAAGCCGGATCGCGATGCGAGCCACCTGAAGCTGCACCGATGTAGACGATGCGGTATGGCGCGTACATATACGAATCGTTGCCGGCTGCGGCAACGCGCCTTTCCCTTACAACCGTATAATAGCGGCTTAATGGCTAATTCATTTAATTCAACGGTGTGCCGCTGCTGCTACTTCTGGCATCATGAAGTAGATCCCTGCACTTCCAGTATATATACAGTTGCCCACCCGTTTCGTAATAAGTCACTCGACTAAAGTTCGTTACTCGAGCGTGTTAAAATATTTTACCGGCGGTCCGGGCACTAATAAAAAATTACATCTTACGGCACTATGAAATTGAAATCGTTATCCTATAATTTCTTAACAACGGAATTCCCGCATAGAAAAATATATATGTAACATATACGTTAAATATATGGCGCCAAAAAGTTCTATATGCTGCATATATTCTGCATATATGTGTGCAAGAATATATTCAAAATATATGGGATATATGTATGGAATATATGTAAAATATATTTCATATACGTTTAGCGCCAAAAAGTTCTATACGTCGAATATATCGTGCATATATTTCTATTTCCATGTGGGTTGTGCCAATTTTAGTCACTTGATTCATCATTAAATTCGGCACACAAAATTTGTCGCAATTGTATTTTATTTTCTGAATCGCAGGTTTTTGACATTCGGTCTTAAATAATATTTTATCTTTTTTTTTGTGAAATTATTTGTTACTGTGGCAAACGTAATGTTAGATGGTGTAAGTAGAATGTGGAAGAGGATTTCATGAGTGTTTGAGGAAGTCAATATTTTATCGGTGGGACGAGAGTCTCTATGAAGAGAAGAATTTTTTTTTTTTCTGGAGCGTTTGATTCGACGAACGAAGACGCAATTTTAGCAAAGAACTCCGAGAGTCACGGCTAATAGTACGCGTTATTATAGTGTGGTCGCGGTGCCGTGATTATTTTCATTACGAGACGAGCGATCGCTATCGCTTCTCTCGCGCTTCCCATAGTACTGCGCGTAAAACTGCTGCGCTCGCGTCCGCGGAAACGTGCACAAACATCGCAGTTGATACACAGAGAGCTCGAGCTTAGATTTCATGTTTTTTTCTTAATGATTTGAGCAATTAGCCACGCTGAATGCCTTGCTGAATTCTCAGTCTGACTGCTCCGACGGAGGCCTCTCTCGGCTCTCATCCATCCTCATCAACTCCCTCGCCCCTCAATCTGCCGCTATATTATTCCCCCATACTCATTTGGTGATGACATTTGGAAACATCCAACGTCTTTTTATTGTCTTTTTTATCCTTGATATTTCCATTAATCTGTTAAGAAAAAAATATAAAAGCCACATAAAATTTTGCCCCATACTCATTTGATGATGACATTTGGAAACATCCAACGTTTATTTATTGTCTTTTTTATCCTTGATATTTCCATTAATCTCGCAAGAAAAAAAATACAAAACCCACATGAAATTTTGTGTTAACCATAAATTTAACAAAATATTGTAACTCCACGTATATTCATTTTTTTAATTAAAGTGAGCAGGCGATTAATGACAAAGAAACTTCTGAAATCCATATACGCAGAAATATTTGCATCCAACGTCTCTTTATTGTCTTTTTTATCCTTGATATTTCCATTAATCTCTCAAGAAAAAAAATAAAAAACCCACATGAAATTTTGTGTTAACCATAAATTTAACAAAATATTGTAACTCCACATATATTCATTTTTTAATTAAACTTAGCAGGCGATTAATAACAAAAAACTTCTAAAATCCACATACGCAGAAATATTCGCATCCAACGTCTCTTTATTGTCTTTTTTATCCTTAACATTGATAAAACAAAATTCTATTAATCTCTCAAGAAAAAAAAAACAAATCCCGCAAGAAATTTTGTTTTAACCACACTCAGAGAAATCGTCAACTATAACGTGACAACTATTAATTTTTAGTCCATGCAACTAGTTTTATAGTTATGGTAACTATTTGCTAGTTACAGTAACTATTCGATGGTTGTGGCAACTAAAAAAAAGTTAGTTGGAGGAACTAAAAATGAATAGTTATCACTTTATAGTTACTAATACCATAATTTTCTCTCAGTGCATAAATTCATATAAAATTTAATAAAATATTGTAACCGCAAATATATTAATTTTGTTTATTAAAGTTAGAAGGCTATCAGGAACAAAGAAACTTTTAAAATCCATATACGCAGAAAGATTTGCATTGAACATCGCTTTATTGTCTTTTTATCCACTTCCATTAATCTCTCAAGCAAAAAATACAAAAACCCGCATGAAATTTTGTTTTAACCATAAATTCATAATAAATTGAACAAAAAAAATTGTAACCCCAAATATATTGATTTTTAAATTAAAGTTAGAAGGCGATCAGTAACAAAACAACTTCTGAAATCCATATACGCAAAAAAGTTTCTCATCTCAACGTGCTATCGCGCGTTATTGTTATGCTAAGTTCCTGATCCCCAAAGTAACAATCGAAACGTTGACAATAGTGTATTTCGCATTCGAGAGCATAAAAGACGAGTTCACGACGCAAAATTGTACGAGAGGGGTTGAAGTGACAAGACTCGGTGGTATTATGACAATCATGTATTTCCGTATATCGCGGCGCCTCACTGTCCAGACTTAGTACGTGCCGTTCCGCCATCTTTACCTCGGCTATCACATTGCCCGTTACGTAAATTCGGAAAAACAAATATTTTCAACGAGAGAAACGTGTTACGGTGGAGCTCACGATACTGACAGTTCGTAGAAAGGAGTAACGTAAATTTTGTGGATTTCACGTTGTTGGTAGGGTTTTATCTATGTAGTACCAGTATTATGTGTATAGAAGAGAAAGAGAAAGACAAAGTGAAAGAGAAAGAGGAAGAGAAAAAGATAGCAGAGAGAGTAGTTGGCTACGAACTGCGGTGACAAGCGTGGAGAGGAAGAGAGAGGGAGAGAAAGGTACGAGCAACCCCCGCAAGGGTAGTTCGGCTCGGGGGCTGCAAAGCAAGCTGGCGGCCCGCTCTCTCGCTCGACCCACGCGGATCTGCCTGGTGAATATGCAAATGTAATTGATATTACTTTTTAAATATTCCCCACTCTCTCGTTTGTCGGTCTCCCTCGTTTTGTGCGTTCTCTTCTATCCGACGGCGAGGACCCGTCTGTTGTTCGTTGGTTCGTTCGTTCGCTTTGCGTACGGCAAGGCAAGCGGGACAGCGAGGGTGTGCCTAGCTGCTTTATACACTCTCACTCTAAGTGGCTTTTACCCCAAGCGCGTTTCATCTGTACTGCTGCCGGTGCTGCTGCTGCTGCTGCTGCTGCTGCTGTCGAGTTGGCAAACCCCGCTAAGTAAAGGTAATTAATAGGGTTGCCGGAACCTACTCCAACCAAGATCTCACAGGATAATAACTAGACCGCCTTCGAAACGTTACAACTACCGCGTTACGAATTACTGACGTGTCTTTTAAGACATTTAGCACGTTTTCACTTTTTTTTTTTTAAGTCCTCGATATACTTGTCGCGTGAAACGTTAATCCTAGCAAATACACTGAGAGAAAATTGTGGTATTTGTAACTATAAAGTGACAACTATTCATTTTTAGTTCATACAAGCAATTTTTTAATAGTTGCCACAACTATCAAATAGTTGCTATAACTACCAAATAGTTGTCATAAATATTTTCACAGCTATCGTAATTATGAAAATAGTTGGATGGACTAAAACTTAATAGTTGCCACTTTATAGTTGACTGTACTACTATGATTTCTCTGAGTGTGAATACACACACAGAAATGGGTGTAATGGGTTTGTTTGAGTAAATTATGGCATCTATGTGCATCGAATAAAATTTTAAAAATTATTGTTTTTATCGAACAGATCCTGTATTTGAGTTGTATTAAAATTAGGTTATCGAGATATAAAGTTATCACTTTACGGTTTACGGCGTTCGAAAAACGTTCATTTTAGCCCCGCTAAACGTCCCCGGAAAAATTCACTTTTCGATCGGCTATTACAAAAGCACTTTTATGATATTAGAAATTTGTTTCGGTGCGGGAATTTCGGACATTTGTCATACTTTGCATAACATTATTATTCGTATATGGCGAACTGACAACAACCCCTGTACAGAACCAAGAAAATAAGAAAAACAAATGAATAACAATAACTTTACAAAAATTGATGTTTTCACTACCAATTAATCATTCGTTTATTATAGTCACTAGATTAATTCATAATTAATTGTAAGTGTAAGAATCTCGTAAATATAATTTGCAAATTATCATTGTTTAAACTCCTTTTTCCAAATGGATCTTTTTTTTGCTTTTTATAAATTACATTTTCCAGTAAAGATTATCGCTGTAAAGTAAAAACAGTATGACACTAATGAGGAAGTTACACATAAGGCATATATACAATGTCTAATGTACACCCAATCAGTTTTATGGGGTTTGTTTAAATAAAATATGGGATTTATTTTAAATAAATGAAATTTTATGTGGATCAAATAAAATTTATTAAAAATCAATACGATTTATTTTTATGCAATAAATTCTATTTGATCGAAATAAAATCCTATTAGGCCAGCCATTAAATAAATTTCTTCTTTAAATGCCAGCAAAACAGGATTTTATTTCGATTAAATAGAATGTATTTCATTCAAGTAAATCGTATTGATTTCAAGTAAGTTTTATTTGTTCGAAATAAAATTTTATTAATTTAAAATAAATCTCGTATTTGATCCAAATAAACCCTTCAAACTCATTTCTCTGGGTGTAGGTACCGATTGTACGTAAGAAATAGTCTTATCACTCGTAATCTTCTCGAAAAGGATGTCACATTTGGCCGGAAATGCGAAAATCTATGTTACGTATTACTGCACTAGGAATAAATATGACTTTGTTACTAGAAGTAGAGTATGTACATGCGGTGCACATGATATATGAAATGTAGATAGAGAGCTGGTAGAACAAGGTATAGCTGCATAAGTTGATATAGATATAGGCGGGCATAGGAATGGCGCAGGGAGTTGCGTGCCGAAGGTAATTACCGGGTTGTTCCCCGCGGTAACACACACTAGCGATGGCGGATCCCTCTAGCCACAGTACACTAGTCTGGTAGGCTGCTAGGTTTCTGCCAGGCCGGGATTCAAGCATTCAGGCATTCGGGCGACGCCACGCTATGCTGTTCCCGTCACACCGTTGGTTTCAACGCCAATTAAACAGCCGCTTGTCAAGGAGACGGCCCACGATTCCCCGCGATTCGTTGTCGCACGCGATGCGTTAAGCCACCGTCCACAACCCTTATTATTGTTATTATTACTTATTACGTGTCATTGCCACTTGCCAGCGGCACTTTGATTCCAACCAACACAACCTCGTTCCTCCATTTTCCTTCCTTAAACCCTCGAAACCAGGAAGAAATTTCTAACCCTTAGAAATGAGATAGTATGTTATATACGCAAAAAAAGACTTGGTTAGAACAACCAAGTGCCTTGGTTATATATGCGCCAGAGGATTAATTGGTTAGACCAACCAAGTAATTTGTTAGGCTACCAATTTCTTGGTTGGACTAACCAAGTCACTTAGTAAGCTAACCAAGTGACTTGGTTAGACTAACCAAGAAATTGGTGGCCTAACCAAGAAATTGGCGGCCTAACCAAGAAACTGGTGGCCTAACCAAGAAATTGGTGGCCTAACTAAGAAATTGGTGGCCTAACCAAGAAATTGGTGGCCTAACCAAGAAATTGGTGGCCTAACCAAGAAATTGGTGGCCTAGCAAATTACTTGATTGTTCTAACCAAGCCTTTTTTCCGTGTAGGCAGTGATCGTATATTGTTAATAAGTATTCATTTTTTCATCGACTCCTATCGATCAATTTTTTAATGATGAAATTTTGCGAAACACATTTCGGGTCTGAGACAGTGATTGCTAGATTCAAAGCGCGCGAAACCGAAGCCTAATTCAAATTTCACTAATCCGAATCATTACAAATATCGACTGTAACTGCTTAATAAATTAAGTTAATTCATCAAGCAGACAGAATCAAACCCGACTCGGGGCGGAATTTTTTCACAATTTGTTTGAGATAAAAATTCGTCGATTGTGCATGCTTGATGAATTTACTTAATTTATTGAGGAGCTACAGTCGGTATTTGTAACGATTCGGATTAGTGCAATTTGAATTAGGATTCGATTTCGCGCGCTTTGAATCCAGCGATCTCTGAATCATTAAAAAATTGATTGATAAGAGACGGTGAAAGAATTAATCTCAGAAATGAGGGCCATTGATGATGATGAAAAGATCTTGGAGTAAAGGGTTTGCGAGTGCGATTATTACTTATTTTAAGTGTCACTGCCACTTTACCAGCGACACTTTGATTCCAACCAACACAACCTCATTCCTCCATTTTCTTTCCTTAAACCCTCGAAAACAGGGAGAAATTTCTAACACTTAGAAATGAGGGCCATTGATGATGATGATAATGATGAAAGAATCTTGGACTAAAGGATTTGCGAGTGCGGTTATTACTTATTACATGGCATTGCCACTTTACCAGCGACACTTTGATTCCAACCAACACAACCTCATTCCTCCATTTTCCTTCCCTCGAAACCAGGAAGAAATTTCGAACACTTAGAAATGAGAGCCATTGATGATGATGATGATGAAAGAATCTTGGACTAAAGGGTTTGCTAGTGCGGTTATAATAAACGGCATTTATAAATGAATTCTTAAGAGGGATGGACATTCACACACGAAAAATTTATTTTAACTATGATTGATTATTATGCGAAACATGGAATTTTCATATTTCTACAATAATTATGAATTATTATTGTATGAAAGCTGATCCCTGATTCTTAATGGGTTCTTATTTCGATTTATTTAATTTCATTCATTTTTGGGTGTATTTTAATGACCGATTAAATTTACAATATTTTTGTTCTGTCAACTACAATTTAACGACGATTAGATGTTGACAGCTTGTCTTTACTTGTTTCTTCATTCCACTTTTTTTATAATTACATTAATTTCTATTTGTATTTACTTAAATCTGAGTGCATTTCTGAATTCGTTGAAAAATTGTACCATTTTGAAGTGGATTCGATGATTGAGCAACATAATGATAGAATCATAATGAATATGCGCCTATTCAAAATCCTTTGAGCAGAAGCTTATCTCTGATTGAATTAAAAAAAGGGTATGCAGATTATATGAAATAATGACCCTGAAGAGGGGAAAAAATGAATTACTGCCACTCGACCAATTCGCAATCGTGATCGAAGCATTCGTCGTCGCCGTCGCTGCAAGAACACGCCAGCCGCATTAATTTCGTCCTCTTCGTGTGTACCACACTATTCCTGACAACAAACGTATATACGAACCTCTCGCAAAAGTACCTATGAACGTATAACAGTTACTACAGCGTAGCGGTTAATAGGTAACGCCAGAAGGAAAAATTGCACTGCATGTAGGTCGCGCTAAAATAAGCATAAGCTGGCCGATAGTGTAAAGGAACTGAAAGGTGCGTGTGTGACAACGTCCGTTAAGGCTCGATGTAACTACTGTTAATGCAAAAAATGTTCGTCGAACGAAAATACAAATTCACAATTGCTACACTAGTGCAGTTAAAAAAGTGAAAAAAAAAGATTTTTTTTTCGGCAGAGATAAAAAATTTAATTTTACATGGAAGACTTTAAAGTTGTAAGATATGCAATGTTTGATCTTGTCAAATTCTACTTTAAAATATTTCAAACAAAATATTGGAAAAAAGTCGAGATTTATTTTGATCGATCGTTTTTTCAATAATTTCATGCTATTTAATGCCGAAATTAAAATTTGTATTGAAATATCAATAATTGATGTAAAAAATTAGAAAGAATATTTCTCGGTCTTTAGTTTTCGCAAGAACATTAGTTGCGATAAGTTCTAATTTTTTTGAGCTCATCCATTTGTATCAACTGATATATCCATTTTTTTTTTGCCAAGGGGCAAGAATTTCGATAAGAATCTCTACCGAAAAAATGAAGTATTTCTTCCTGATCGTGCTAATAACTAACAGGTTATCCCAGTTTGTGAGGATATGAATAACGCGAGGAAATTTGAGATGAGTCGCAAGAACCATCTGAAAAATTGCATGGTTTCTGTAAAAAATATATTTCCTCAGTAGAAAAGTGTGATTGTGTTGCTAGTCTCATTGTGTAAGTTGCTCGACGTGTGTAACTCGCAGACGAATGGGTCAGTCGTCAACGTCCAACTTGCTAGAGCGGCAAATGCGCTTCGCGCACACATACAACCTAGAATAAATTACATAAATCATTATTTAATTAAGGTGCCGAGGTATGCATGAATAATAATCACCTTGGGCACCGAGGGAATTCGCGTTGAGCGATATATCGTTTTCCCGACAATTGCCCTGACACCATACGTACCAACGTAGCCAACCAGGAATCACAGATAAATAAATACATGTATATTTGATGAGGAAGGAGCCGCTTATCGTTGAGCATAAGTTGACATATGACTCTTTCGCAGTTATCGCGCCACCAGTCGCACCATATCGCGTCATAAAAACCGCAACGAGTCCTCGTAATTCTCGCTATATTTATATCGTTTGCAATTTTACCTGTCATAGTTATAATATCACTATAAAAATACCTGTAAAATAGGGCAAAATCAATCAATAGACCTTTGGGACATTCTCGACAGATCGTTTAAAATCTGACACGTAATATAACTGAAGCTTTATGCATTTTTATGATCACTTTTACAAATTACAGAGTTTTTTTTAACATCAAAATTCATTAATAGCAAATTATTTGCGATTACTTTGATTTTTAGCATCTGTTCCACTTTCAGGTCATTTTTTCTTCCTCATATAGGAAGCTTTGTGTTCGCGAAAATTTTGTATATCGCGGTTTTCATGTCAGGACACTCAAGATGGTTCAAAATGTCGAGAAAAATGATTTGTATGAAATGTGTGTGTTTATGGTCGGATTCTTGTTAGCACGATAGCATGCGCAATTTTCAAGATATCGGCCTGAAATTTGGTACACAATTAAAGTGCGGATAGACAGAGGTTAAGTTAAAATTTGGCGCAAATCCGTCAAGTGGTTAAAAAATAATGGCATTTTGAATTTTATCTAAAATCACATATCACGCTTAAACTTTCGTATTTTTCAAGATATTGCGCTCAAATTAGGTCCACGAATGGACTATTATATACTGATCATGTGTATAAAATTTTATGAAAATCGATTGAACCATAAAAATGTTAAGGGATTTTGAATTTTTCGAATTTTTGCAACTTTTTGGGCTTGTACACCGCGAGAAAAAGTTTCATTGATTCATGGAAATCTTTGCCAATGGAATGAAATACTTGAATTTCAATCCCGCGTAAAAATAATGATCTCAAATTGTGATCATAAATTGACATACCTCAAAAAGTGCCATTTTTGAGACGCTTTAACACAAAATATCTTAGAAAATTTCAAAACCATTTTGAGATCGATTTGATACCAAGTTTTTTTTTACTAATCTGAGCTCAATTATTGCACTGAAATTTAATTGTACATTTGAAAGATCAAAATCAATTGTGCATATCACGAATATTGACATCAAATTGTAATTTGGTATCAGTAAACGTGATATCAAATCGATCTCAAAATCCCTTTGAAATTTTCTAAGATATTTTCTCTTAACGCATCTCAAAAATAGCACTTTTTGACATATGTCGATTTGAGATCTCAATTTGACATAATTATTTTTACGCGGGATACTATCTTTTCTTTGAATGATCTCAAACTCAAGGAAAAGTAGTGACATTGATTCGAAGAAACATTTCTTTAAACCAATGAACCTTTTTCATTGATTTCAAAGATATCGTCTCTGATTCAATGAAACCTTCTTCTTACCAGCTCAAAATTTCGAAACCTATTTTTTCCTGAAGTACGCGGCAGATAAAGCTCAAATTTTGTGAGTATGTAAGGAAGTACGGCAGAAATAGGCTAAGCTTCTGGCTCCTCGAAACTCGAAGCCGTTCGTTCAGGAGAACCGGAAAACAAAAAAGTGAGGTTAGGTGCGAGAGAGAGATCAATGAAAACGTTTTATTGAACCAATCAAAACGTTTCATTGAACCAATGAAAACGTCTCTTTAAAACAATGAAACTGTTTCTTTATTATATGCTCACTAAGTAAATCTTTATTTACAGGCAATGAAATGTTCTCTTTGAAATTCAAATACACTATTTCATTGAAATTAAAGAAATATTTCGTTGAAATCAATGAAAAAAAAAAATCAATCCACCCATTTCTTTGGCGTCAAATCTTTTCTCTCGATGTATATTTAAAAGCAACATTAATTTCTTTTTTAACTTGTCGTCGAGTCGCTACCGCGACTCTTGATAGGGAAAGACATCCCGGACGGATCTCGGATCATGTACGAAAAGATTAAGGTTTACGAGCGACTGACGAGCAGCGAAATTTGGCAATGAGGACATCTCAATGAATTAGGTTGGAAGGGAGGGTACGTAATAGCAGGGTGCACGTTGCCACAGTTGCTCAGCTGACACACCAACCCCCCCAACGACAATCAGCCCCCCGCGGCGTGCCCTCGTGGCACAGCGCGACGACGGCGAGATCCTGGTACTTTTAATCATGCACCCACAGCAGCAGCAATATACGATGGCAATAGGTTAGCACATAGGGTGGAGCCGACGCCCATGGGACTATTTTATTGAAATATCCCCTTTTAGCTGGCTAACTGCTTTATTAGCTCGATTTCGTTCTACGCCTAATATCTTTATCCTCGAGAGGCTGTGAAAATCAATGAAAATTTCACGCCATCACTAATCACACCCTATTCTACAATTCTACTACTATTATTCTTCATACAGTAGAACCCCGATTAACCGTCAAATGCGTCTCCCAATTTTTTTACTTCAAAAATTACCAATTGCATAAACTGACATAACCTTTTTATGCACTACTCGTGCATAAAAAATTACACTCAATCCGTTGTGTCTCGAAATTCGATTACGTCCATAAAAGGAGAAATCAAAAGTGAACTAAAATGATTTATTACTTTAAAAAACGAAAGTAGGAAACGCAAGCGATAAAAAGAACCTTTTTATATTACTCGATATTAATTAAGTCTGTACGGAATAGGATTTTATATTTGGTACCTCAGTGACACTGCTTATTTTACTATTTTTCTAGCAATGTCAAAGCCTGATTTAGCAAAATTAAAAAATAAAAATCGTTATAATAAACTAGCAAATTTCGATGAACAATCTTCTTGCAGAAATGCATTATTTATTGCACGAAGCTGTTTATATGAGCAGAAGAGTCGGCTATCATACCAGACGACTAAATGGCGACAATGTGGCGTCGCTACGATTCCCCTTTTTTCCCGGGCTGGGTCGAGATCGCGTCTTGACGCGGGTTCTCTACTCGCGGAAGTTATTTCCCGGCTATAATGGGATAATTAACGCGCGCGAGAACCACCGATCCGGTGGATAGCCACGGCTGTACTCTCTTGTAGTAGCGTAGCTTCTGCTACCGCCACACCTGCCGTCTTCCCGTCTTTCTGCCTTCCTGTACCTACCTCTTTGCTTTCGAGTTATGTATCTTATCGTGTTTCACCCGCACTTATGCCCGGAGAAAAATTCAGTCCAGCAATTGCAACTATTAAGGTACGCCGAAGTCATAGACACCCACGTAGAAAAATATATATGTAACATATACGTTAAATATATGGCGCCAAAAAGTTCTATATGCTGCATATATTCTGCATATATGTGTGCAAAAATATATTCAAAATATATGGGATATATGTATGGAATATATGTAAAATATATTTCATATACGTTTAGCGCCAAAAAGTTCAATACGTCGAATATATCGTGCATATATTTCTATTTCCATGTGGGCAGCAGCATCTATGAGGCATTCTTTATCAACTGGGCCACTTTTTTCAATCCGGATATTTTTCTAAATTTGTCAGTTTGTTGTACTATTTGAGATGGGTGTTTGTGATTCTTTTCAGATTTTTAAAGGGCGCCCTTCAGAATTTACGTTTTTTTTTAAATATCACTATATCTCAGAAAATATTAGACTCTCAAAAAATTCTTAAGAACATTAACTTTTTCATTTTCCATCTACTTTCGAGTCATATTAAAATCATAATTTTTCCAACGGAAGAAAGTCAATTTTTCGCAAAAAAAACGCAATAAATTATTTTTTAACAAAAAAATGATCTTTGATTCCGGTCTTAATTTTACAAGGTGTTTCGCATTGTATGAAGATTCTGAGAAAAAAATTCCAAAGTGGCACATCCAATTCTTAGGCAGTAAAAAAATGAAAATTGAAATAAAAAAATTAATAAATTTTTTCCTGCCCATTTTTTCTGAATTATTTGGCGCAGCCCGTTGTCCGAGAAGTTACATTTTATCTTTTGGAAATGTGATGAAATCCGCTAGGGAGGAAATCCAAAGTGGCTCCTCTGATTCTGAGACAGGAAAAAATTTATTAACTTTTTTATTTTTATTTTTACTGCTAAGTATAATTTTTTACTGCCTAAGAATTCGATGACATGGAAAATTTATTATTGCATGTTGACTGTGACAATGATAATAGCACAAATAATCGAGAATTTGTGAAAATTGTTGCAATGAGATTGACACAATTATTTACAAGTACGAGATATCTCGAGCCGCCAATTTATTTGTTTATGAAAGTATTTTGATTTTTGTATAACAACAGGCTATAATTATTAAACGATGAATAATATCAAATATCCACTCGATCAATTTGTAGAACATCTTTTAAGAAAAAACTAAACGAAAATGTATCCCATTGGAAAGTAACATTAATTAGTTAATTTCTATGCAAATCCGGTACTATTAATCTTTCCCTGGGTTAAATATACATTATTTAATTCAAACTACTCTCAACTATTGTTATTTAATGCATTAAACTTTAATGAAACAATTACAAAAATTTAGCACTAATTTGACTAACATTGTAAAGCAGTCAAACATCCTTAATATTAGTTTACCTTAAAAAGCGTCCCGTGACTTCATTTTTTTATGATGCGCAAACATTCGCAAATAATTTTCGAATTCGCGGTACTTTTTATCTTTTCTCTATCTCTGATCTAAGTATGTTAATCCTCGATTGAAAGATTATTTTCGCTAAGATTCCCATAAGCGCCATGTAAAAAGATCGATTTTCAAGTATTCATTATTTATTCAATTGGTCGGTAACAACCATCCAAATTTTGGAGAAATAAAGCTGAATGGCTCAATTATAATAGACCAAAAGTTCATGAACATCAGTTTGATTTGCCTTCCTGACATAAATACCTTAAAGCACGTATTTGAGACGAAATGTTCCTGAAGACGTAAATGAAAAGGGCGAATAGATGGACACAACAGGGAGAAAAAAAGGCAGCGTAGTTCGATATTGTGCCAGGCATCGGTTCATTCATAGGAGCTTTTGTAGAGCCTACTTCGATTGTCCACAAGCCCTTGGAGCCCAAATTCTCGAGGGACGTTCCATCATTTTAAAGCCCAGCCCGTCCAGTCGAAATTAGACGAACAATTTCATTTGTTGAGGGTGGTTGAACGCACGAGAGGTGACTGACGATCCGTAGGGGTAAAATTCTCGACAGCACCCCGTTGGCGCCGTCAATCCGACGATTCAATTGAGTTTGCCACGAACTAAAGCTGATCCCACTATGAACATTGTCGAGGCAATGAAAACAGCGCCTGTAACATTTCAAGTAGCGTTATTATTTACGAATTCTTCTGGCAACTTTAATGCATACAGTGCTCTTTTTTTTCTCCTTCCAGCCAATTAATTCTTCAATTTCACACGTTTAATCTCGATACATTATTCTATTTTCCGCGTGCAAAGAGTTGGGCCATTTTTCAACTTGTATTATTAGCAAATGCGTTACCGTTACCATTCATTGTGAACCTGACCTCGCGTGATGTAGGTATTATTAAGCCAGGCATTTCTTCGCTGATATAATACCAAGAATACGCGACGTATATATCCACGATGGAATTACAGGGTGTATGCGCCTTGCGCAGCTGTAGTTACTGTTGTACAACGCTCTTTCCGCAATGCGGGATTAAGAGTTGATGATCCTACCTCTCTCACCTATAGGAATTTAGTTTGCCTTCGAATTCCACGCGTTTTATACTTTGTAACACGTACATAGTGCTGCGGGCTTTCTACCTGCTAGTTACATTAATATTTTAACCACTTTCCTCTTATATTAGTCACGTAATATTTAAATAGACTTCATCACATAATAGTTGTCGTTTATCAATAATCATTGCAATCCGCACAATTTGGAAGAACTTAAGAGTTTAACTTAAAAATATTTATTTTACTACATATCTATTAAATATCTTTATTAGATGATTAAATGTGAAGAAAATTAAAAATATATATTGGTGAATTATTAATAATTGTCACTTATATTTTACAATACTACCATTAAATAATTATGGTAATTATAGACTACTCGAAATCTTTTAACTTACTATTTATGACCATTAGGGTGACACGAATTTCACTTGTATTTTTCAAATTATTGGTCTCCCCAAAACAATTGTTGTTTTCTTAAAAAAAAAAAATAATAACTTCCCATCAGATTACCAATGTTGAAACAAAAAACTGTTTTGAAAATTTTCAAAATTTTTGAGCGACTGCTAAACAATTTTTCACAAGTTGCACATTTTGCAGGAGTTAAACAATTATTATTTTTTACAAAAACAATCATTTTTTCGGATGAGACAAAAAAATACAAAAATAAACATGTATTTTGTGTTACCCTAATGAATGAATAACTTAATAGATTTAAAAACCTAAGTGTTGTTTTCATACGATGCCAATAATCCTATGATGTAATCGCTATTGTAGTATTAAAAAAAATGGTATTGACTTCAACGTAACAAGTCCAGCAGAATTAAGATGGCGGAGCGACGGGTCGCATGGCATTAGGTCGTTCGATTGTCGAAAGCCGACGAAAGAAACGGCTTCCCACGGCAACATCCAGAGTTAGTACGATGGCGTCGAGCTCGTCACGAATGCCATGCCGATGTACCGAGGAAAGTTACGACGATTCGCGAGCTACCGGACAAACGGCTACAGGAGGCCTCGCCGTCTGTGGGCTACTACTAGCCGAAGCTTCCCTTCGATTGGCGTCGACTGCCTAGCCTACCTAGATCAAACCCCCAATCAACCGGTAATAATCCCTGATCACGGAAGATATTGCGCATTTCATGGGAATCACTGCTATTGCCTGCTGCGAGAAGATCCCTCGGCTATGCTACTCGGCTCTGCCATTTCTTACTGTTTCCCGACATGCGATCTGAATTTCAGCCCTATTCACTCCCCCAACCTATCTTCTCGCTCTCTTTATTTCCTCCTTCGTTGACTTATTTCTTCCACTTTATTGCCACGTCGTTATTGCCCCAGTAGCCCAAGTAATACGGATGAAATGTCAATTCGTTGAAACAGTGGAAGTAAAACATTTCAAAAACTGTTGGAATTGCTGGTTTGAAGACTTATATCGTGTCGAATGACTGTCATCCGTCATTTGTCTTGGGCTATTCGCATACCTTGAGCTTTGACTATGTAGTATTATTAGGTAGGTCTGCAGTGGTATCCGCAAGGATTGACGAGGAGATTGGCGCGTCCGAGGACCTGTGTCCCTTGACAGGACGAAAGGTCCGGTTGCACTGGAGCATGCCAGTCAAGCATTGCGAGCTTTTTTACGCGTCTGTCCAGCGGGAATGTGCTCGAAGAGTTTGCTCGGCTCGTAGCGGTGTGGGTTTGCAGGATGTCTGATCCGTTGTTGTGCCTCCGAGGCTGTAAGGAAGAGCCTCGCGTGGTCCGACACGCGGGGAAAACCTCCCCTCTCTGGAACCATACCCATTAATCATCCAAGTGATTCCATAGATGGCTGGGCTGGACGAAGGAGTGAGCGATGCATGCCGAACTCACGTCGTGCTTTGCCTTTAAACGAACTCCGGTGGGCTATGAGCGAGACCGTCACGAGCACGACTTCCAATTTCAATCTATTTCCGTCCATTTTCATTCTCAGATGATCCAGACTCCTAATGTAAGATAACGTTTTTGTTTTTTTCCGTTTTATTTCTTAAGTTTCATGGAGAAAGAAACTGCGACGAATAATCTCAGTCTGGTTTCTCTAAAAGGTGTTTGGTTCGTCCCAGTTGACGAGCTGGAGCAAAGAAATCGTGTTACAATTGTGAGGACCGCATCCAGATGCTGTTGAACCACTGGAAGATCCCAACTCTGCTGAGATCTTGAAGAGACCAGTGCAAAAGGATGAGGCGCTCGCAATGGTCCCGAGCAAAAAACGGGGCTGACGGGATCCAGAGTTGTCGGAGACGCAGTGGCCCACCGGCAGTCCGGACCATGTCAGCAGTTTAATCAATGCATTTAGCCGAATTCCTGTCTGGACCAAATAAAAGACCCGACGCCCGATCAACAGCAAAAAAATTCCAAGCTCTGAACGCGCGCTGTCTTCGATTCATCGACCAGGGTACTGCGGTCTAGCATTATTCCTCGTGTCGTTCTCATACATCTTGTTGTCATCTTCCCTTTCGTGTAATTCTCCTATTCCATCTTGTACTCATTCAATCTGACGAATCTGCGGGATAAAATCGAGTACATAATCACAATTACTAACAAAAACCTTTTCATTCACGAAATTAAACTATTACCTTATGAACAAAACGTACTAAAAGCAAAGGGAAAAGGAATTATGAAAAGCTGATTTGGTACTTCAAAGAACTGACACTTTTTCCGTTTCCTGGACATCATCTGCTTCACGAAGCGTTTAATTTACAACTCGCGCGTGCACCGCGAGCAGTTGTGTCAGTTCTTTCATTGAGAGTCCAGAAGACTGCCGTTGTGCTTCCTGTTCTCTCGAATGCTTGGAGCCCTATCTCAGTGGACATCTCCGAGCGGCAGGCAGGCGCGCATCCAGTCAGTCTGGAGAGCCCAGCCGCTGCAACCTCGGGCGAATAAATCTCGTGGTTCTTAGCCGGACGCGCTCAAGCTATCTCTCTAAACTTCTTACGCATGGGATTCACAGTTTCCTCCCTGAAGGACCGTGGATCGAGATCAAAATCACAGTTACATCCGGGCAAACGTTTAAAATGATGAAAAGACAACATGGAAAGTCTGGGAGAGTTTGGAAAATCATTCTGGATGAAAAGTCATTCGACGATTACGACGGACCAGGTTGAAGATAATAATGATTGCTCGGGTAACTGCAAATCGTGATCGAAGATGGTTATAATTCAACGATGTTGCGAAAACGGGACATAGGGAAGTTCCACAAACCGGGTACGTGCATTATTCGAAGGAACGGGCAATCCCGAGCAGTCACGTTTCGGGTGAAAAGTTCGTGACGCCCCGCAGGCCAAACAACTCGTGCAGTCTCGTTACGCCTGTCGGAAGTATAAATCAAGCGGCACAACTCTTACTCCCTTCAAAACTACCACGAGAAACATAGAACGGAAGATATAACACCTTGGCTGACTGCAAAAAGTATAGGCTACTACCTGTGCTTACCACTGGGATGTGAGCATCTGTGGATCGCTTTATAATTCACTGATATCTGCTTCTTATATCCACACGCAGCGTGGAGTCACGATAGTTGGTTTACCCTTGATATCAGTTGTGAAGTACATCCCTATATCTTTTGTAGGTATGAAAAGCCATGAGAGCCAGAAATTTGGTACCATTGCATCTTTGAAATATTCAGTTTTTGAAAGCACGTCTTTGTTTAGATCCTAAAAGCCCGCCATTCATTTACAATTTAATGGACAGAAGTTATGAAATGAATAATAATGAATAAGTGGAAATCACCATATATAATCATAACTCTTATTAATTTATTTATGTGATAGAGGTTTTCGTCTATTATAATGAGAAATAGTGACTTAATTGTACTGAAAATTTTGTGGAGACTTTACAGGCTATAGTCACGTTTAATATTTTACTTAGCCAATGGATGAAGTATTCAACTGTATCTTATTTAAAACGACTAAAACTTAGAAATAAAGAATAAATTCGCAAAATAGAGCTTTAGAAAAAAAAAACTAAACTCAGAGAAATCGTAATAGTACAGTCAACTATAAAGTGACAACTATTCATTTTTATTACATGCAACTATTTTAATAGTTAAGATAACTACAAAAATAGTTATGGTAACTATTTGCTAGTTACAGTACCAACCGTAAATGAATAGTTGTCACTTTATAATTACTAATACCATAATTTTCTCTCAGTGTACTGGCACGAAAAAATCACTACTCATCACAACTATTGAAAACTATGGAAATCATAATAACTATCATTGAGGAAAAAATAGTGTTAAATATTGGCATATTTTTTTCATTTGGAGATGACCATGTTATAAAATAGTCCTTGTATAAAGCTCGGCATTGCTATACTTTGATACTATTGCACGCTTATCTTTGATTGTAAAAAAATATTTGGAAAAGACCACAGAGTAAAGAAAGTTATGCGATTCATGTAAATCGTGGAGGCCATACCAGAGTTCACATCGTTAAGATCATGCTAAGAACGCGACAGGGAGAGTCAAGGGTGCTGCAACGACGGACAAAAAGGAATTCATAGCGTATATCGAGGCCGGAAGGGCTTGTCGGGACTTCTTCTTCACGGTGCGAAGAAAACTTTGAAAAGTCGTCGGGCCGAGTAAACCTGGAATTGCCGGATAATCCGAGATGATCGTCTAATAGCTTTAGGAAGGAATCAACGGGGGTGGCTGCTTAATATTAGCATAAGCCTCGCTTCGTCGGCTAACGAGCGGAAGAGACGAGACCCCAAAAGTGCTACGATGAATCAGAAAAAAAAACGGAAAGCAAGGATAACGGCATTAACTACTAGTTTGCTTCCAAGAGCCCACACTCACTGGTTCTTCCGTCGGTTGAAGTTCCTCGCGACATTCTCAACCACTAAAACATCGCCAATAAAAAAAATACGAGTCTCTTATCTTCTTAACACTGTCTCTTCGATTGATCAGTTCCCCAGACTAATTTTGTCATAATCAGCTGACAAAAATGTGTCCAAAAATTGTCTCTTCGATTGATCAGTTCCCCCAGACTAATTTTGTCACAATCATCTGACAAAAATGTGTCCAACAAAAGTATACAGGATTCTCGATGTCTCTAAAAGAGCAAAGAGCATTTGAAGTTCCTCACGACATTCTCAACCACTAAAACACCGCCAATAAATTTAAAAAATACGACTCTCTTATCTCCTTAACACTGTCTCTTCGATTGATCAGTTCCCCCAAACTAATTTTGTCACAATCAACTGACAAAAGTGTGTCCAATACAAGTAACATCATTCTCGATGTCTCTGAAAGAGCAAAGAGCGTTTGAAGTTCCTCATGACATTCTCAACCACTAAAACACCGCCAATAAACAAAAAAGTACGATTCTTTTATCTCCTTAATACTGTCTCTTCGATTGATCAGTTCCCCGGACTAATTTTGTCACAATCAACTGACAAAAATGTGTCCAACAAAAGTATACAGAATTCTCGATGTCTCTGAAACAGCAAAGAGCGTTTGAATTTCCTCACGACACTCTCAACAACTAAAACACCGCCAATAAAAAAAATACGACTCTCGTATCTCTTTAACACTGTCTTTTCGATTGATTAGTTCGCCAGACTAATTTTGTCGCAATCAAGTCACAAAAATGTGTCCAATACAAGTAACATGATTCTAGATGTCTTTGAAAGAGCAAAGCGCGTTTGAAGTTCCTCACGACACTCTAAACTACTAAAACACCGCCAATAAAAAAAATACAACTCTTTTATCTCCTTAACATTGTCTCTTCGATTGATCAGTTCCCCCAGACTAATTTTGTCACAATCAACTGACAAAAATGTGTCCAATACAAGCAACATGATTCTCGATGTCTCTGAAAGACCGTTTGAATTTCCTCACGACATTCTCAATCACTAAAACACCGCCAATAAAAAAAAAGTGCGACTCTCTTATCTCCTTAACACTGTCTCTTCGATTGATCAGTTCCCCAGACTAATTTTGTCACAATCAACTGACAAAAATGTGTCCAACACAAGTAACATGATTATCGATGTCTCTAAAAGAGCAAAGAGTGGTTGAAGTTCCTCAAGACATTCCCAACCACTAAAACACCGCCAATAAAAAAAGAAGTAGGCCTCTCTTATCTCCTTAAAACTGTCTCTTCGATTGATCAGTTCCCCAGACTAATTTTGTAACAATCAACTGACAAAAATGTGTCCAACACAAATATCATGATTCTCCATGTCTCTGAAAGAGCAAAGTGTGGTTGAAGTTCCTCACGACACTCTCAACCACTAAAACACCGACAATAAATTAAAAAATACAACTCTCTTATCTCCTAAACACTATCTCTTCAATTAATCAGTTCCCCAGACTAATTTTGTCACAATCAACTGACAAAAATCTGTCCAACAGGATTCTCGATGACGCTGAAAGAGCAAAAGACGAAAGTCGCAGATGCCGAATCGTGTTGAGCAAACAAAAGAAAAATCAAAGCAACGAAGGAGGAAAAAAAATAGCGTAGGTGGTTGACGCGCCCATATAGCTATTGTCCGCGGGGAGCACAGATCGCTCCGAATACATTAAACATGACACGACCGCGTGGATGACTGGGTTATTTTTTTTCTTTACCAAGTCCCGTAGTGTGCTTAGCTACATAGAACGCAAACGCGCGCGAGTCGAAAGCCAACGCGGCATATGTAATTACGTCGGCGATCCCAAAGTATTCGTGCACGTTAAAGCGACTCTCTACTTTTGTACAACCTATACGGCTCAGTCTATCTCCTCTTCTCGTACGTCCCTTTTGCTCACGCGGTAGGCGTACGTACCTTACATAGTACCTTGCACGCGTCTATACGTATATGATCTTACCTACCTACGAAGAACGAACCACGTGCCGCTAATTCTCGAGCGGCTAAACTACCGCGCCACTTGCGCGGCTACTTATACTTGCAAAGTTCCTGCCTCCTTAAATTTATGCGCTATCGCGTGGATAAAGAGGTGCGATATCCGCGATTTTTTTTTTTTCGATATGCTCTATGGACTCACCCGCTTCATTCACCCGGTCTATTAGTGCCACGGGTGTGTTGTTGTTTTTGTTTTTCTATCCATGAATATGCGAGTTTCACTAATCTGTGGGTTACCCTCAATGTAATATGTAGATTTGGGATTCTCTTGTAAGTTCGGCTACCGATGTTCGCTTGATGATCGACTAACAGGACAAGGAGGACACTGTGAGGACAGTAACACGCGCCCCAGTGAGCTCCAACGGTCCCCAACGCTTTTTTGGACAGTTGGCGTATCGTGGGAATCGGTGACGTGACAATCCTGTTCTGTCTTTCTGTCCATTCGTTGTACGTTTGACTGACTTGAATGCTTCTCTCGAACGATTCGATTCACCGAGTAAACACTTGTAATATACTCTGCGGATGCTGGGTCGAATGGTTGTTCACCTAATACGATTTTATCAGACCAATTAGACTGACAAAATGCTATTACTGCGGTTGCCAAGGTTAATTTAAAAGACTTTTCAGAGTGGAATTTCGAAAAGACGCCGGTGTCGATGTTAAGACACTCACTCATTGGACGTTAATCCATCAGAAATTCGTGTCACGTTGAACGACGACGGCAGAGGCGCGATCACAGCGTCACGTACAATGCTATTCTTATATTCGTCGACAGCCAATAGTCACTCCAGGCTGTAGATGCTAAAAACAATGATGAATCGTACCTAAATAGTTGACGTTCGCTGCTTATCCTTTTCGGTATTCACGGGGGCGTCTGGACTCAAAAATTCAATGGTTGTTGGCAAGCCATGTCGGCTCCGTTAATGCACGATTATAACCATTGGGCACTTCAAATCTTTGATTATGCATTGCATATTCGTTGAAGGTCAATTGGAAAGTGAAATTGTTATCAATGTAATGGAATTCCACGATTCATCATTCATTGATTCATGATTTAAGGTTGAATATTCTTCTTAATTGGAATATCCTAAGACATAATCTTGGAGGCGCAGTGTATTCTGCTTTGATACTTTATGTGTCCAGTATGGACAATAATTGCGACAAGACATATATTTCAAGACTTTATCACTCCATCTTAGTCTGGACTAAGAAATTAGCTCGATTATCTGTTTCGGATACTTAAAATCTTAGATTATGTGCTAGCTACTATTTGGAGGCTACTTGCAAAGTGAATTTGTTATTAATACATGAAGAATATTTTTTGAATTGGAATGTTCAAGGAGAATCTTTTCATGCTAAAACAGCAATACATTCTATTTTCGTCAATTATCCAGATATCCAGTATATTTGAAAATTACAGCTAATCTTATAACTCCCAGCAGAGTGTCATAAAAATTGAAGCCTTGAATCAGCAAACACCAAAAATACAAATTGAAGCTTTAAAACAGCAGACATCAGACGAATGATAAAAACCTCAATCACAAAAAATGAAAAGTGAAGCAGACATCAAACAAATGGTAAAAACTTCAATCCCAAAAAATAATAATTGAAGCTTTAAATCAGCAGACACCAAACGAATGGTACAAATCTCAATGTCAAAAGTCATTTGATTACAAAGGTGAAAATATTATTTCTCAATCGATGACAAACAGGTTGACTCAGACCTCGAGACGAAAACGGACTATGCGGCATTTCATTGCCGCAACCAGCTGAACAATCCAACCGAAAGACACAAGGTCGTAAATGTCTGGCACCCATGCACGAAGGCCGTGGATCACGTAGTTGTGGCGCACGTACATGCGACCTGAAGTATAATCCGTTCGTCACTCGTCGTCTTCGTCGTCGTCGTCGTCGTAGTTGTCGTCGTGCTTTTGCGTGGGATAAGATGTCCAAGCAAGAAATAAGAAGCGACGAAGAACTGAAATAAAGTCCGGCTTCCTCCTGAACATCGCCGGCTTCGTGGTTGACGACGGCCAATGCGTTGCGTCGGCAACCGACGAACAGCAGAAGCAAGAGCAGAAACGTACGCATTCGCGTCTCCATGAAAGCCTTGACTTTAAGCCTATGTCTTACCCGCAAACGTTCTTCATTCCGACATATAGTACTCTTGAAACTCTGTTGCTTCGAGCTTCCCTCTCACAGATTCCGTCGTTTCCACGCTTGCTCGCACCTATTCCCAGCTGAGGGCCTGCGACGTCACAGCAGCACCGCGACTGCCGCACGTCTATTTCTCCCGTGGGAAAGCTAGAGGCTACTGTCACACGGTTAGCGAAGTTGAAGAGGCGCTCATCTTTCCCGGATACTTGTATCCTGTAACGTGCAGACTAACGTGAGCAAAAACTTACAAAGTAATTTATCTTGCAGCATCAATCGTGTCTGATTTAAATAGAACAAATTTTTAAACAATTTAAAAACAAATTATTTCTTTGCGTTCGGTCATTGATTCGGATCAACAAAATTCATAATTTAGATGAAGTAAGACAACTGAATTAAAAAGTGAGAGAATACAAGGTTCATTTTAGTTTGATGTGTTAATCTGCATGTCTACTCGTTATGTGAAGAAAAAAGGAAAACCTTGTTGAAGAGCATTTGAAAAAAAAAGAATGTTTCACCTTCACAGTCGTTTGGAGATTAAAAAAATGATTACCCCCAGACAATATTAACAGGATCCAGAGTGTCGATACTGAAGGGAGCAGAACGCAACTCCCTTAGCTGCACATCGCCCTGATGACGCTCAATTGTAATTCACAACTGCTACTCCTTATGTGACGAAAAAACTAAAACCTTGTTGAAGAGCATTTTGAAAAAAATGAATGTTTCACCTTCACAGTCTTTTTGGGATTAAAAAAATGATTACCCATAGACAATATTAATAGGATCCTGAGTGTCGATAGTGAAGGGAGCAGAACTCAACTCCCTTAGCTTCACATCATCCTGATGACGCTCAATTGTAGTTCAGGACTCCTACTCCTTATGTGACGAAAAAAGGAAAACCTTGTTGAAGAGCATTTAGAAAAAAATGAATGTTTCACTTTCACAGTCTTTTTGGGATTAAAAGAATGATTGCCCATAGACAATATTAACAGGATTCTGAGTGTCGATAGTGACGGGAGCAGAACGCAACTCCCTTAGCTGCACATCGTCCTGATGACGCTCAATTGTAATTCAGGACTCCTACTCCTTGTGTGACGAAAAAAGGAAAAACTTGTTGACGAGCATTTGGAAAGAAATGAATGTCGCACCTTCAGTCTTTTTGGGATTAAAAAAATGATTGCCCATAGACAATATTAACAGGATCCTGAGTGTCGATACTGAAGGGAGCAGAACGCAACTCCCTTAGCTGCACATCGTCCTGATGACGCTCAATTGTAATTCAGGACTCCTACTCCTTGTGTGACGAAAAAAGGAAAACCTTGTTGAAGAGCATTTGGAAAGAAATGAATGTCGCACCTTCAGTCTTTTTGGGATCAAAAAAATGATTGCCCATAGACAATATTAACAGGATCCTGAGTGTCGATAGTGAAGGGAGCACAACGCCACTCCCTTAGTTGCACATCGTCCTGATGACGCTGAATTGTAATTCAGGACTCCTTCTCCTTGCGTGACGAAAAAAGCAAAACCTCGTTAAAGAGCATTTGGAAAGAAATGAATGTCGCATCTTCAGTCTTTTTGGGATTAAAAAAATGATTGCCCATAGACAGTATTAACAAGATCCTGAGTGTCGATAGTGAAAAGAGCAGAACGCAACTCCCTTAGTTGCACATCGCCCTGATGACGCTCAATTGTAATTGACAACTGCTACTCCTTATGTGACGAAAAAAGGAAAACCTTGTTGAAGAGCATTGGGAAAGAAATGAATGTCGCACCTTCAGTCTTTTTGGGATTTAAAAAATGATTGCCCATAGACAATATTAACAGGATCCTGAGTGTCGATAGTGAAGGGAGCAGAACGCAACTCCCTCAGCTTCACATCATCCTGATGACGCTCAATTATAATTCAGGATTCCTACTCCTTGTGTGACGAAAAAAGGAAAACCTTGTTGAAGAGCATTTGGAAAGAAATGAATGTCGCACCTTCAGTCTTTTTGGGATTAAAAAAATGATTGCCCATAGACAATATTAACAGGATCCTGAGTGTCGATAGTGACGGGAGCAGAACTCAACCCCCTTAGCTGTACATCGTCCTGATGACGCTCAATTGTAATTTAGGACTCCTACTCCTTGTGTGACGAAAAAAGGAAAACCTTGTTGAAGAGCATTTGGAAAGAAATGAATGTCGCACCTTCAATCTTTTTGGGATTAAGAAAATGATTGCCCATAGACAATATTAACAGGATCCTGAGTGTCCCCAATGGGCACACTTGTCACAATGATGTCCTAAAGACATCTTTTGGACATCACATGTTACAATGATGTCCTAAAGACGTCTATAGGACATCATTGCAACATGTGTGCCCATTGGGTCGATAGTGAAGGGAGCATAACGCAACTCCCTTAGTTGCACATCGTCCTGATGGCGCTCAATTGTAATTCAGGACTCCTACACCTTGTGCGACGAAAAAAGGAAAACCTTGTTGAAGAGTATTTGGAAAGAAATGAATGTCGCACCTTCAGTCTTTTTGGGATTAAAAAAATGATTGCCCATAGACAATATTAACAGGATCCTGAGTGTCGATAGTGAAGGGAGCAGAACGCAACTCCCTTAGCTGCACATCGTCCTGATGACGCTCAATTGTAATTCAGGACTCCTACTCGGCAGGACAATGCATAGTTTCGCGTGTCGCTTTGTTTTTTACGCGGTGAAGAGTCGTGGGCGAGCGAGGAGACCTGTGTCAGTGCGAGTCCACGTCGAGGGAACATCGTCGCTGAGACTTTGCTCGGTTCTTCCCTGACTCTCTATCCTCTCCTTCTTCTTCTTCCTTTCTCTCTTTCTCTCTCTTTCTGTTTCTCTTTTATACCGTCCCGAGTCCTCTTCTCGTCGACCGCGCTCGGACGTTCCGCCGCGTCACGTTCGCCTTCAGGTTCGTGCGTTTTTACCTTCTTACTGTGCACGTATTCGCTTCGTGAGGGCCTCGCCCTCTTCGCGGACGAGACGAACCTCGCTCCTGCGTATACGCACAGCTCTTTTTCCATCTTTCCCATATCCCCCTATCACGCTCTTTGTTCGACTAATACCCACATTGCGAAGTAACGACGACGAAAAAAGAAAAAAAAAAACGAAAACATTTCGAAGGCAAACGAAAAAAACGCATGCCGTACACGTGGGGTCACGTATTTACAATTTATTACGGCACGGTTAGTACTGTCATCTTATAAGTGATCAATGCGAGTAAAGATTTTGTTTGCTAGCGACAAGCTTCGAAGTCTGGTGTTAATTCCACTCAACATTGACATTGACAACATTTTGTAAACTTGATACTACAGATTGTCTATAACATAACACATAACATTCAATCTATGGATAACTTCGACTTGACTGATGCAGACAACGATTTCAGAATACATTTTATCGTTACTTTGTCTTTTCAAGATTAAAACTTTTGGAAAGAAATCATATGCCCAACAGGTCATTTTTTTATACACTGTAAATATATCAGGTGTATATTTGGGGCGAATAAAAAAAAATTATTTCCCCACAAGCATTCAATTTGACCCGAGGAAATCCAGGTCATTTTTTATATCTAAATTTACTGTAAACAAGCTTTGTAATAATAATGATTATTATTATTATTACAGTGCAACATCTTATAAGAAATAAATTCAATTTTTAGCTTCTACTATTAAAAAATACAACAATCTAGATTTTCCACAACACGATTTTTTAATTTGATGTTTTTTAATGTTTCATGCTATTTTCATTATTCTAGAAATTCAAAAGTACGTTCCATAATTATTTCATTCGAATCATATCAATAGAATGGCAATTATTTCACAATCAATTTTACGATTTGCCCACCGCGAAAATTCAACGTACTGAGACCATGAAAAGTTATCCAAGTTTTTTTGGTCTGTTGATATTCACAATAAATGCAAGTCAAAGAATTCTCTTGCATGACAAATTCCCCGATATTGAAGAACCAAAACTCCCCAAAATTTAGCTATTTTTTTAGAACTGTTTATAACTATGTAGCACATATTGTGATCTAATACATATGTTCATAACATGACTAATTATCACTTAAAACCCGCATGTATGACCGGTCAATGTTTTCCAACATGAGTGCACGATCAATTTCTTCGGACAGCAGTGAAAAAAAAATGATCTTGTAAGGGTTAAAATGATGTAGATATCGTCGCGTGTCAATTGCTTAAGAATTTAAGACCCAGATCGATGGTCAGCTGCTACGCTGCGAATTCCGGGATACGGGGAGAAATAGAGGTATATATTGTTTGTGAACTACGGTCACGCTGAAGAGCAGCACCTGTCCCTGTCCGGTACTGGTCGGGCTGTTCCGAGTCAGCCGGTAATACACATACACAGAGCAACGGACTCTATAGTTGGCTACTATATCTCAGGTGGTGTAATCTATCAGCGATCTATCAAATTGGCCGGTGCGCGAGGGTATAACGATGGTCATGTTATGAGGTAAGAAAGAGAAACGTTCAAGCTGTGAAAGTGACCATGGCCGTGGCTATCGCGGTATCCGATGTGTCCGTGAAGATCCCTACAACATGATGCGGGGACCCATAAATGAAGAGGCCACGACGAGGGCGAGGACGATGAGTATAGCGGTCACGCAGCACAAAACGGACCCGCTTATTATTGGCCTTAAGGTAGGGAGACGCGTGCTCCAGAGTTAACGCAACGACGTTGACCATCCAAATCTCACCTGCTCGCTTGGTTCGCTCACAGAACCGACGACAACAAGCAGGCGACAGGCGACACACAGTTGACAAGCCTCTTGTTTCTCTTTGCGACACGCTTGGCCTCTTATATCGCTCCATCTCTTCGCTCGAAGAATAACTTCCGGCTATAGAGTGCGACTATTTAGTGGCCTCGGAGTGAAGGTTGCTTCCGCTTCCTTCAGCGCCTTACACCGTCATGCCACTTTTCCAGTTTTTTTTTGTTTATACATATTTCGAGTTTGGAGAAGGATTTTGTGAAATTAGACGGTTTTAGTTGTGTCCTATTAGGAGAGGAGGAGGAGGAGAGGAGAAGTTACATATTTTTCCAATACTTAGGGCCAAATAAGTGAAGTGAATTTCACTCAGGCAATCAATATCACTGATATTCACATAATCGTCTAATGAAGCTAAGCAAATAAAATATCGTGCAAGGTTCTACTTTGCATTCATGTTTAAAATCGACTTGAGAACGATAGTGAAGGCCAAAATGTTGTATATTGAAGAAACAAACATTTTTGTTGGATTTTCCGACCGAATGTCGGATCTGTGAATTCTGTAATCAGAAACAGAAAAAGATCGCATTTTTTTAAATCATGGTAAAAAGGCTTGTAACCGGTGATGATGAAGGCCAAAATTCCATATTTCGAAGAAGAAAAAATGTTGGTTGTATTTACCGGCCGAAAGTCGGATCTATGAATTCTGAAATCAGAAACGGAAAAAAGTCACTTTTTTTAAAATCATGGTGAAAAGGCTTGTAAACGCTATTTTCTGTGGTAGAATATGCGACTTGGAAACGATAGTGAATGCCAAAATTAGATATCTTGAAGAAAAAAAAATTTAGGTTGGATTTTCCGACCAGAAGTCAGATCTGTGAATTCTGAAATCAGAAATGGAAAAAAGGTCACATTTTTTTAAATCATGGTAAAAAGGTTTGTAACCGGTGATGATGAAGGCCAAAATACCATATCCCGAAGAAGAAAAAATTGTGATTGTATTTTCCGGCCGAAAGTCGGATCTGTGAATTCTGAAATCAGAAATGAAAAAAAGGTCACATTTTTTTAAATCATGGTAAAAAGGTTTGTAACCGGTGATGATGAAGGCCAAAATACCATATCCCGAAGAAGAAAAAATTTTGATTGTATTTTCCGGCCGAAAGTCGGATCTGTGAATTCTGAAATCAGAAACGGAAAAAAGTCACTTTTTCTTACATCATGGTGAAAAGGCTTGTAAACGCTATTTTCTGTGGTAGATTATGCGACTTGGAAACGATAGTGAATGCCAAAATTAGACATCTTGAAGAAAAAAAAATTTAGGTTGGATTTTCCGACCAGAAGTCGGATCTGTGAATTCTGAAATCAGAAACGGAAAAAAGGTCACATTTTTTAAAATCATGGTAAAAAGGTTTGTAATCGGTGATGATGAAGGCCAAAATACCATATCCCGAAGAAGAAAAAATTTTGATTGTATTTTCCGGCCGAAAGTCGGATCTGTAAATTCTGAAATCAGAAATGGAAAAAAGTCACTTTTTCTTACATCATGGTGAAAAGGCTTGTAAACGCTATTTTCTGTGGTAAAATATGCGACTTGGAAACGATAGTGAATGCCAAAATTCGATATCTTGAAGAAAAAAAAATTTAGGTTGGATTTTCCGACCAGAAGTCGGATCTGTGAATTCTGAAATCAGAAATGGAAAAAAAGTCACATTTTTTAAAAATCATGGTTAAAAGGTTTGTAACCGGTGATGATGAAGGCCAAAATACCATATCCCGAAGAAGAAAAAATTGTGATTGTATTTTCCGGCCGAAAGTCAGATCTGTGAATTCTGAAATCAGAAACGGAAAAAAGGTCACATTTTTTTAAATCATGGTAAAAAGGTTTGTAACCGGTGATGATGAAGGCCAAAATACCATATCCCGAAGAAGAAAAAAATTTGGTTGTATTTTCCGGCCGAAAGTCGGATCTGTAAATTCTGAAATCAGAAACGTAAAAAAGTCACTTTTTTCTTAAATCATGGTAAAAAGGCTTGTAAACGGTATTTCCTGTGGTAGAATATGCGACTTGAGATAGTGAAGGCCAAAATTCGATATCCTAAAGAAAAAAAAAATGTATGTTATATTTGCCGACCTGAAGTCTGATCTGTGAATTCTGAAATCAGAATCGGACAAATGTTTGCTTCCTACTTATTTAAAAATCCTAAGATTATATAAATTCTACATGTATGAAATGCAACATATTAAAATTCTAGATGTCCATTTTCTTACAAAATTGAATTCAACGAGTTTCAATTCACCTCATCTAATTTTTGCATATATCAATATACATTACGATACATCAAAATATCCCTTGTATCTTACACATTAAATAACGAGTGAACAAACGAATAAGTATAGGGCAAATATTGTAAAACTGAGGTGCTCGAAACTACCGCATAGTCTACGCGACTTACGATGACGTGCTGGGATTAAAAGTTGATTGCATATCGCGGTGAATATGCTTTATCGAAAAATCATAAAGCAATTAATAACGTTCATTAGAGAGTCCCGAGTGCGAATGAGTATACGTAATAATAACTCCGTTTGATAGGTAATTAGGCGAGGGAACAGGTAATTGCGTTAATTGAGACTGAGGCCAAGAGCGAGACTGCGGGTATAGGAGAACCTGGCAGCGCAGTCATGAAGAGGAACGCGAGCGCGTAGCGCGTAGCACAAGGGCTGGAACGCAGAACGCGCCCGTCCGACTCGACCCGCTATCTGCTTGCTCTCGCTCATCTTTCATTTTCCAACGCGCTCACGCTAACCTATCGCGCTTTAATTACCTGAGGCACGCTGTTTCATATAACACAACTTTTCAGCAACTGTATTCCCGTGGGGGACTGTTTATACACCGACTAACAAACTTCCTTAGACGCTTGCGTGCAGCACCGACAATCTAAGACATACGTCGGAAAATCCTTGACAATGCGTCGTCGAGATTTGCAGCTCTCTTTCACGTAAAGAAGGATATGATAAAAATTACCAACTTCTACGATAAGACTAAAAAGTAAAAAGCTAAGCTATACACCGAGAGAAAAGATTTCATTGACGTCAAATAAATGGGTGGATTGATTTTGTTTTTTTCATTGATTTCAATGAAATAGTGCATTTGAATTTCAAAGAGAACATTTCATTGTCTGTAAATAAAGATTTACTTAGTGAGCATATAATAAAGAAACAGTTTTATTGTTTTAAAGAGACGTTTTTATTGTTTCAAAGAAACGTTTTCATTGATCTCTCTCTCGCACCTAACCTCACTTTTTTGTTTTCCGGTTCTCCCGAACGAACGGCTTTGAGTTTCGAGGAGCCAGAAGCTTAGCCGATTTCTGCCGTACTTCCTTACATACTCACAAAATTTGAGCTTTATCTGCCGCGTACTTCAGGAAAAAATAGATTTTGAAATTTTGAGGTGATAAGAAGAAGGTTTCATTGAATCAGAGACGATATCTTTGAAATCAATGAAAAAGGGTCATTGGTTTAAAGAAATGTTTCTTCGAATCAATGTCACTACTTTTTATTGAGTTTAAGATCATTCAAAGAAAAGATAGTATTGAAATTCAAGTATTTCATTTCATTGGCAAAGATTTCCCTGAATCAATGAAACTTTTTCTCTCGGTGTAGCACCGCCACTGACGATATTGGACATTTTCACATCATCATAAAAATCGAAAAAAATTAACATATCGACGAAATGATAATTTTTTCGAAAATATGAATTGTAATTTTTCGCCTTTTTACAATCTCTATGAAAATACTAAAGTCATCAAATTTACGAGAATTATTTTCAACCATTCTTTTATGAAAATGTAGAGGAAGTGTTTTTGCTGATATTGCGTATATTATAGTTTTTTTTACAAGTATGGTATACAATTAATGTGTTATATATCACACATGCTATAAAAGTCATCTTTATCATATAATTACTTGTTTTTACAACATTCTTGTTTACTAAATTGGATTTAATATACAGTATCCTACAAAAAAAAACTTTTCATTAATTGAATTCCCGTAGGGGACTGTTTATATACCAACTCAGTAACTTCCTTAGGTGCTTGCGTGCAGCACCGACAATCCCCGTGCAGAAATATAGTTGGGGCTCCAACTTGGCCCTTTCTAGATTGCCCTAATTGTAGTAGGGGCCCTACTAGGCTAGTCACGCTTGAAGTACGGGGCCTTTAGAGGCTCAATATGGGCGACCCTAGTGAGGGTTCCACATTTAAGCCTGATTAGGCCCCGAAGTTTGTCGTGGCCGCCTCTGTTGAGCCTAGTAGGGTTCTAGAGTATATTCCCTATTGTGGATACCACGTTTATACCTAAAAAGGCCCCTTATTTAATCGCGGCTGCCCGAAATAATTTCTGCACGGATCTAAGACATACGTCGGATAATCCTTGACAATGCGTCGTCGCGATTTGCAACTCTCTTTCACGTAAAGAATGATAATAATTACCAATTTATATGATAACACTAAAAAGCTAGAAACGCCACTGACGATATTGGACATTTTTTACATCGTGATAAAAATCGAAAAAAAATTACCATATCGACGATATGTTCATTTTTTCGAAAATAAGAATTCTTGTAATTTTTCGCCTCTTTTTACAGTTCTCTATGAAGATACTCAAATAAATAATAATAAAAGTTAGAAATATAAAATTTACGAGGATTATTATGAAAATGTAGAGGAAGTGTTTTTGTCGATTTCGCGTACATTAAATTTTTTTATCCAAGTAAAGTATGAAATGAATGTGTTATATATCAAACACGCTATAAAAGTCGTCTTTATCATATAATTACTTATTTTTACAACATTCTTGTATACTAAATTGGATTTAATGTACAGTATCTACAACAAAAAAAAACTTCTTATACAGTATAATAATCTTCCGCGTGTTGTAAATAGTGATAATACAATAAGCTGATTAATCCTCTACGAAACTGTAAATGGAAAGTTTAAAATATTTTTAGAGGTTTCCCGATATTACCATCTAAAATTTCTCTGATATTTGCTAAATATGTCGACCATTTTCACAGAATACATAAAAATCACAATGCTTTATTTTCACCCCTCCATCACAAATATATACACACGTACATTCGGAAATGTTTTTTACACCACAAACAAACCTTTCTTGATAAGAACGCAAAATGATTGTTAAAATATTGTTTATTGCTATATGTGGCGAAAAATCTACGGTAGTTTATACCAGATACATGTTAAGGGGATGGAGTCAGGTAAAAAAAATTGATTTTGGAAATTCAATATCATCCAAATCCTATTGCATATAAAACTGCCCAACGCACTATATTGTTGGTACTCGATGAAAGGATTTTTTACTGTCGTCTGACTTGCATATGCTTTTCAATACTACCTTAAGCAAAGTTCTTAGGTTTTCCATTCTGCGCATGATTCAGATCAAACTACTAGGCAGATTGGAATGGTTGACGTCTCATTTTCTTCTTCATGAAAAGATACACCGGCTAAATGGAGCAAATGTTAATAAAAGGTAATATTTTTTAAGTGACATAATTATTAATAAATAAATTTTATGCTGTTTTCTAAATCAGTGATTAACTTTGCTTTCAGAATGAAAAAAATAGTTTGCTCCATTTAGCCGGTGTATCTTTTCATGAAGAAGAAAATGAGATGTCAACCATTCCAATCTGCCTAGTAGTTTGATCTGAATCATGCGCAGAATGGAAAACCTAAGAACTTTCCTCAAGATATTATTGAAAAGCATATGCAAGTCAGACGACAGTAAAAAAATCCTTTCATCGAGTACCAACAATATAGTGCGTTGGGCATTTTTATATGAAATAGGATTTGGATGATATTGAATTTCCAAAAACAATTTTTTTAACGTGTCTCAGTCCCCTTAACTTTTGTCAGCTCCTTCTCTCAGTATACGAAACTAATAGCGACTAAGTTCTCAAGCCGATTTACAGCTGCATTGACGTATTGAGTCGAGAGTTCTGCCACTGATGAGCAGAGGATGCTGAAGAGTAAAGAAGAACAAATATAGCTCTCTCTCTCCTATCTAGAGTTTCTGCAGGCAGAATACAGTTTGTTGGCTTTGAAGAGGATCGATAAAAAAAATGATCCGAAGGAAGAGCAACGGGGGCTTCGATTTATCGCAGCTATCTCGAATAATTCGAGCATTTCTGCCTGGCTGTGTTTGTCCCTGTCGTGGCAGAGAGATCCGCTGGGACAAAGAACTAGAACGGCCACTCGAGTCTCTCTCGTCCCTCGTAAACTTGGCTTCGTAATGGGTGGCCCATCGTCTTCCGTCGTCGGCCCAACCAGAGCAATTCTTATAGTGCCGCACTGGCCTATGGTATTAGGTATAGAAAGAAAGCATGATTATACAACGACGCACCAGCAACGACATCGCGGACATCTGCCGGTACAACGAGAACCACTAGAGCCAAAAAGCAAAGCAAGCGGAACTACTTATTTTTCCGAAATATCCTGCAATATAGCCCCACCTCGCATAATACTGCCGTAACACCTTCCGATATTAGCACTTTTTATGTAAAGATGTAGTTCCCGTCGTATGCGCTTTCCCATATTAAAGGTTCTTGGAAATTACGAGGACCAAGCTGGTTGAAGCTCACAACATTTTGTCGGTCGGTTGTTATTGGCATTTTATATCTGAAAAGAATGGTTCGTTGGCTGTATTTACACAACATACTACTCGATAAAGTTATTTGCATTGCAGACACTAGTTGGATGATTTTTATATCAATGTTTTCATGAAATTATTATTATTTTTAATAAAAATTGCAGACGGTTTTTAGTGGTACGTGTAATATGTAATTTTGATCAATCTGTAATTGTTTCATCGTATTATTTAATTTTTTGTTAATGTTGATTTATTTTCTATGAAATAATTACTCAAGGGTTTTTGGTTCGAAAAAAGCCATAAAGGCATAAAAGACAAACCTTTCGGTGGCTGAATGTACATAGTATGATACTTGATAAAGTCATTTGCACTGTAGACAACTTGCTGGTTGGGTGACTGGTTGTAGGGACTTGTTCAACGTGATTCAAGATAATAGATTAATGTAGATTTCTTTGCGAGTCGAGGTGCTGGATAATAATGCAGCACATACACAGAGAATGCATACATCAGGTGCTTAGACTGTGCAGTGGGAGTAGAGTGATGCTCGCGTAGATAGGTCGCTATTTCGGCGTGCATGAATTTACTACTCTTTGTAAGCGTGGCGGTCGTGCGCACCCTCAACATGCGTATTCATGAGAGACGCTCTTATAAACGCCACCGCCATTAAACGATACGAATTAAAACGTGCATTTCTCGGACTGTCGGACGGATTAACGCCGCGTACTACACGGCTATATTATCGTGGCTTGCCCGGACTTTCAGAGTCTACACTGGTGTTTTTAATTTTTCGAAATAAATTGCACTATTTGCTATTGTTACTGACACTATTTTCGTTTAGGATGATTTTCTTTAATTAATGTATTCACCAAACACATTCTTCGATTACGACCTAAGAATTTTATGGGCGGGATTCAAGATAACGAATAGTTACAATAGCGAATTCCATAATAATGGCCATTCTAGATTCAGACGTTCATTATATTTAAATTCGCTATTTCAGCCAATCGCTATTTCAGCCATTCGCTATTTCAGCTATTCGCTATTTCAGCCATTCGCTATTTCAGCTATTCGCTATTTCAGCCATTCGCTATTTCAGCCATTCGGTATATCAGCTATTCGCTGTTTCAGCTATTCGCTATTTCAGCTATTCGCTATTTCAGCTATTCGCTATTTCAGCTATTCGCTATTTGAGCTATTCGCTATTTCAGCTTTTCGCTATTTCAGCTATTCGCTATTTCAGCTATTCGCTATTTCAGCTATTCGCTATTTCAGCTATTCGCTACTTCAGCTATTCGCTATTTCAGCTATTCGCTATTTCAGCTATTCGCTATTTCAGCTATTCGCCATTTCAGGTATTCGCTATTTCAGCTATTCGCTATTTCAGCTATTCGCTATTTCAGCTATTCGCTATTTCAGCTATTCGCTATTTCAGCTATTCGCTATTTCAGCTATTCGCTATTTCAGCTATTCGCTATTTCATCTATTCGCTATTTCAGCTATTCGCTATTTCAGCTATTCGCTATTTCAGCTATTCGCTATTTCAGCTATTCGCTATTTCAGCTATTCGCTATTTCAGCTATTCGCTATTTCAGCTATTCGCTATTTCAGCTATTCGCTATTTCAGCTATTCGCTATTTCAGCTATTCGCTATTTCAGCTATTCGCTATTTCAGCTATTCGCTATTTCAGGTATTCGCTATTTCAGCTATTCGCTATTTCAGCTATTCGCTATGTTTATCCCCATCTAATTTTATTAAGTTTCAGGATTCTTATTTGCAATCCGTAATTTGCCCTCCACACTGAGAAAAAAATATAGAATTTTTCGTTAGGACAACCAAATCTTTAGTTTGTTCAATAATCGTTAGATTCAGTTGTCTAAAATTTATTGGCGATAACCAAAATATTTGTTATACCAACAAAAAATTCATTTGAACGCGGATGTACGCTAAATTAGTCCATTCAACTATATTTTTTTCTCAGTGCATTGGACATTATTATTAAAATGTCCACAGAAGGGCAGAGAAAATAGGTAGACAGAAAAAATTATTCACAGTCAAATAATTCTCAAAAATAATTAAATATTCTCCAAGAAGCACTAATTATTCATTCTAAAAATATTTCAATCTTATTTATCAATTTAACACTCAAGAACATATGTGAATTGCCAATGACGTCAATGCATTGGTCACGAATATCCAAAATATTTTTAAAAAAATTACAGGATTTGTAACACATTTTTGTATCACTAATCGAAAAATACCCGCAACATCAAGAACGCACAATTTTTTTTTCCCCCTTCAGAAATCGCGGATAAAGACGTCGATAAAATTAGCATAATTATCGTAATCTACAACAAGAAGTAAAGTGCATACAGGCATTATCTACGTAATATATGGCTAAACTCTGTAACGCGGAGGTACGCGTGGCGCGGGAATGGACTCTGTATGGGGAATAAAGAAGTCTGTCGACGGAGCGTGGAATTCCGGCGTTTTGCATCTCGTTTCGAAGGTATATACGGGAGGTTTTTAGCGGTTGCAGAGTTCCACGAGTGTCAGGGAAGAGCAAGAGAGCGGGAGAAAGAGAAAAAGAGAGAAATAGCGAGAGTAGATGCGCGTGGTTGCTGCTGCTGCTTTTGCCTCGAGGGACAACGAGCGGGCGGACGCGGGGGCGTCTGTTAGAGCATCTAACGCGCGTGTCCGCCCGAGTTGTTTATGTGGTTGGTGTGCGGTTAGAGATCCGGCTGTATATTCACCGGTATACGAGAGGAGAGCTGCGCACCCAGTGCGTATCAGCTACGATGAATATGTATATCTTAATTCGCGGAGGCTAATTGAATAATTTGTAAAACGCGACGAGCGACGAGGACTATGCCAGAGAAACGCTCCACGGAAAGGGATACGGGAACCCCGGAGCCCATAGCCAGGGGCTTTTTGCATTCCGCCTGACCGGCGCGCTCTTCGCTCTTCGCTCTTCGTTGCTGCTGTTGACCGCCAGCCGCGACGTTGTCGGATGCATTCGGGGTCCTCTGGTCCTCGTTTCTCTTCCACCCTTCTCTGGAATTATATCTTCACCAAGAGCCAAGGATCTCTTGGACGGACAGTGTCAGGAAACTATGCCTACAGATTTGAGGAAATTCTAGGGTTATTTCTAAGTGAATCTGAAGAGGACGGAGATTAGGTGAAGAGGCAACGAGGAAACGTCACTAAGCGATTATTACAGACTGGAATAAGTTGACCAATGAAAATAGGTCTGATGATACTTTTTTTAGATGGTTTGTAAATCATTTTTATTAATAAATATTCAATTGTCGGATGCATTCGGGGTCCTCTGGTCCTCGTTTCTTTTCCCCACTTCTCTGGAATTATATCTTCACCAAGAGCCAAGGATCTCTTGGACGGACAGTGTCAGGAAACTATGCCTACAGATTTGAGGAAATTCTAGCGTTATTTCTAAGTGAATCTGAAGAGGAAGGAGATTAGGTGAAGAGGCAACGAGGATATGTCACTAAGCGATTATTACAGACTGGAATAAATTGACCAATGAAAATAGGTCTGATGATACTTTTTTTAGATGGTTTGTAAATCATTTTTATTAATAAATATTCAATTGTCGGATGCATTCGGGGTCCTCTGGTCCTCGTTTCTCTTCCACCCTTCCCTGGAATTATATCTTCACCAAGAGCCAAGGATCTCTTGGACGGACAGTGTCAGGAAACTATGCCTACAGATTTGAGGAAATTCTAGCGTTATTTCTAAGTGAATCTGAAGAGGACGGAGATTAGGTGAAGAGGCAACGAGGAAACGTCACTAAGCGATTATTACAGACTGGAATAAATTGACCAATGAAAATAGGTCTGATGATACTTTTTTTAGATGGTTTGTAAATCATTTTTATTAATAAATATTCAATTGTCGGATGCATTCGGGGTCCTCTGGTCCTCGTTTCTCTTCCACCCTTCTCTGGAATTATATCTTCACCAAGAGCCAAGGACCTCCTGCACGGACAGTGTCAGGAAACTATGCCTGCAGATTTGAGGAAATTCTAGCGTTAGCAACTGGAATAAATATTCAATTGTCGGATGCATTCGCGGTCCTCTGGTCCTCGTTTCTCTTCCACCCTTCTTTGGAATCATATCTTCACCAAGAGCCAAGGACCTCTTGAACGGACAGTGTCAGGAAACTATGCGTGCAGACTTAAGGAAACGGAAATTCTAGCGTTATTTCTAAGTGAATCTGAAGAGGAAGGAGATTAGGTGAAGAGGCAACGAGGAAACGTCACTAAGCGATTATTACAGACTGGAATAAATTGGCCAGTGAAAATAGGTCTGATGATACTTTTTTTTAGATAGTTTGTAAATCATTTTTATTAATAAATATTCAATTGTCGGATGTATTCGGGGTCCTCTGGTCCTCGTTTCTCTTCCACACTTCTCTGGAATTATAACTTCACCAAGAGCCAAGGACCTCTTGGACGGACAGTGTCAGGAAACTATGCCTACAGATTTAAGGAAATTCTAGCGTTATTTCCAGGTGAATCTGAAGAGGCAACGAGGAAACGTCACTAAGCGATTATTACAGACTGGAATAAATTGGCCAATGAAAATAGATATTTCTGATCATAACAATCAGATCTGATGATATTTTTTTTAGACGATTTGTAAATAATTTTTATTAATGAATATTAAATTGTCGGATGCATTGGGGGTCCTCTGGTCCTCGTTTCTCATGCACCCTTCGCTGGAATTATATCTTCACCAGGAGCCAAGAACCTCTTAGACGGACAGTGTCAGGAAACTATGCCTAGATGATTAAAAGCAGAGGCAACAAGGAGACGTCATTGAGGGATCAATACAGAAAATAAATATTTCTCATAGTGATGATTTAAAAAGTCAGGTCTGATGATATTCTTTTTAAAACAATTAGTAAACAATTTTTTAATGTTTCCCCTCTTTCCCTCCACCATGGAGATAAAATCACAGAAGAATAAATAATTTATAAATGCTCAATATAGCCGCAAAAAATATGCTATACGTACATAATACATTTAGAAGAATTTTAGAATTGATGAGAGATGAGATACTATCCATTAAAAGATAAACCGATTTCAGCTGTAAAATATATATTTTATAAGATATAAATATATATACAATAAGTATATACCGCAAAAAAAACTTCTATATGTATCCCTGAAAACACTTTCGTACATACCTATTTCCCAATATGGTCCACAACCCAAAAATATCTTACTTTTGACAAATCTACAAATAGATTCGCCACATTGGAAAAAATTTCTTCCGTCTGGAGTACATAATAGATTTTAGCCTACTAGCTACTTACCCAACAAAAAAAACAAAAAACTGTCGCGGACTTTAGGACACTTTTTTGTCACGCCATTATGGTAGCGTTACTATGGCGGCGAGAGAAACGAAGAAGATTCAGAGTATAAAAGATGCTTGTTCAAGAAGCCCGAAAGGCCGAAGTGGACAGTCAGTATGTCTCGGAGACGATGAGCGACAAGCTACGAAAACCGACGTACCTTACATTATTCCGAGAATGTTAACGCGCGTAATCGCATATTCTTTGCCTTTTCGTTGACCACGTAAAAAGCGGCTTAGAGACGGTGGCAGTGATGCATGCCGTCGGGGCGACGCATCGCATAAGTAAGATGGGCCCTAGGCCCATTCATCGCGGTTAACAGAGGTGGAAGAGCCGCGACTCCGCGGCGCGCGTGGCCTTCTTCGTTCTCCAGCTCTTCATTCGAAACCCATCCACCTCATACTCCTCGAATCGTGAGCTCAAGTCGCTCTGCACTCGACTTTTTATCTTTCTCTCGAATGCCACTATTGTCTCTCTCTTTCTCTGATCTCCAAGGTGGAGAAAGACCACGACAACGAGTCACCCAAAAGATGCTTAGGCACGTGCTCGTGTCTCGTTCAAAGCTTCCATTGCTAATTAAGAGTTTGATGAATGCCCCACGCGAGAATTCGTTAATCGTTTCATTCAACGAGCACTGCGGAATTATCGAACGTGTCGCTTCTTTCACGGGGTATTAACGATGTAGACATTCATACGTGATACGTATACTTTATGGGAATTTTTGCGGTCCTCCTGTCCTCAGTTTCATTTTTTGCTCACTATCACGTTCTCGTATCTTTTTTTGACCGTATTGCGCGTGCCACGTGCATCACCTTCTACACCCTCATCGATGTCTTCCGCCCGCTACCTTTTGCTTACTAATTGAGAGATCAAGCGTTATGATCTCATCTCCAGTTACATTTTTTTTTCATTGCCATTGTCTTATGCACTCGTATGAGCGGCGTTGGAAGATTCTATGTAGACCTTGTTGGATTGTATTCAGATTTGTGAAGAAATTGGGACCTTCATGGAACCATAACGCACTCCAAAACCGGAATGTGTGATGTATTATATTATTGAGATTGTGTAAACAGAAATTATCATATAAAGAATATGAAGTAACACGCTTGGGTTTCAAAGAGCGGGTACATCAGCATGATCCATCTAAAGTTACAGTTCGTTCGACAATTCTGCATCACAGATGGCCTTTTGAAAATCACAAAATCTAGTGAAATGGTGACACGACATAATATAACAGTCAAATTATCGCACGACGAAACATCACGGACGTTTGATCACACAACAAAATATCACAATGGGAAAAAATCGCAACGACAAAATATCACAATAAGAAATAATCATGACAACTTCTTTAGGTTCTTTAGGGCGTTAGTTAGGTTGGCGTTCGTTTCTTTAGGAAGTTAATTAGTTTGGTGTTTTCCTTACATTTGTTCTTTAGGTTTTTTAGGGCGTTAGTTAGGTTGGCGTTCGTTTCTTTAGGGTGTTAATTAGTTTGGTATTTTCCTTATATTTGTTCGTTAGGTTCGTTAGGTTAGTTGTGGTTCTTTAGGTTAGGATATTTTGTCATTGTGATGTTGTCTGTGATATTTTGTCGTGTTATTAACGTCATGGAACCAGTAAAATATAGCAGATTTGGACCTCGTCTATACAAGTCGGTGAATTAGAGGTTCCAATTCTTGGATAGGTCCTCATTTTGGGATACTTCGCTATATCCGGAATACAATGATTATGAATCTAGATTGACACTTGACATCGTGTCAACAATTATCAATAAATACACTTTATAAAATCATCTACATACAGGGTCGAAATTATTTTGATTCTGATCTGACGATTTCATACAACTGAATGAAGCTTCTTACTAGAATTCGCGGTTCTTGCATTATCAATGTACATTCCCCCTTTAAGATGATCTACATCCTTGGGTCAAGATCCTTTCCAGAATGTCGATGCCTCGACGTAAACTGACTTGGTTGATTCTAATTTCGTTGAAGACTCTAAAATTGTCACTTTTTTTCAATCGATAGCCTGTCCCCTTTCCAATTCTGTAGCTATGATTGTACTACTGAACTTGCAGAACTCTAGCTGTGACATTTATTCGTGAATTTACAAGAATCCTGAATTATGCAAGTTTCCAAGTTGGTCCCAAACAGTGGATGAACGGTAAGATGAAAGTTTATTATCACAGGAATCGTTGGAGGATGTGTTCGTCCTACGAGAATAAGACGATTCGAGAACAGAGTGATTCTAAAGTCAGGAAAACTTTGAGATCATGGCGGGGTAAACGGAATAGAGGATTGGACATGGACGGAGAGGAAGTTGCAAGCGCGGGCTAAAGTTAAGCACCACACAGTCGGCCGCATGCATCATCGCACCAACAATCATCAAACGAGCTTCCGCAAGCTTCGACGAAGGTTCGAGCGGCAGAGCCGAAAGAGAGTGAGATGGAATGAAGCGAGATGAGGGATGAGATCGGGCACAGGGATCCTTTGATCGCTGAGCGGGCGACAGTCGCTGTCGACAAACATCGACTCCGACGGCGAAAGCCAGCCAGCCACCGTGCTTTAATACCTCATGCAAATTTTGGGGAAAAGGGTGCGCGCACCTTCCTTCTGCGAGGTGCTCGCCAACCTCGACCCAACGACCGCACCGGGGGATCCGGCTACGGAACTATATTGCTTTTCCAACAAATCGCTATCCGATTCGTTCGACTCTCCTGTCCCCTTGATGGTCTGCCTACAACTCGTGCCTCTTCTTCGACGTATGTATATACGTCGAAGTCGAAGCTGACAAAAAAAGCTACACTGAGAGAAAAATATAGAAATTAAAAAAAATATATATAATTACTCCGACGATAATTTAACTACAAACTATAATTCCCAGGAGGTTATATTATGGTTATACCAAAAAATAATTATAGTTGCAATCATCAAAATGATAACTGTTTGTTATATTAAGTTTCGTTGCATATACGATTTCAACGTTTGTTTCCAATAACTTTATTGGTAATCTTTATAAGTATCGTTTATTAAATTATATTATTATCGCTTCAACCATAAGACATTGTAAGCCTTCCTACATTCGTTTTATCATGTGAAATCGCTAAATCAACGATATGCTTTTCTCTCAGGATACGTCTGGTGATGAAAACAAAAAAAAATCATTTCAATTAAATTGATATATTTAAAGTAGATCAATTGATTTGAAATAAAAATGGGTGCTATAAAATTCCAATTATGAACCAGATTTTTTGAATCCGATAGACAGGAATATAAATATATTTGTAGAAAATCATCATTGAAAATCTTAAGTCAAGCTAATCTGGACTTCTATGAAATCCAAATCACTGAGTAATTTTGGTATTCGAAATCCAGTAAAATAGCACAAAAAACGGAGTATTAAAATAAATACTTGTGGGTCGAATCAATCGATTATAGTTAAACTGTGGAGAATTATATTCATACATTTGTATTGTTTAGATGAATTACAATCAAATAAACTATAAAATTTGCTGCATATGTGCCCAAATTCAATATCCTAGCGGAAATAAGTGTGGAATTTTTTGAAGTCCCAATCATCAAGCAGTTTTGGTATTCGGAGTCCGGTTAGACAGAGGAAAAAAGTGGAGAGGACGGTAGGAAAGACCAGTGGAAAAGACATGCGCTGCACGACCAAGGCGGCTCTTTCATCGCGCGTGCATTCCACCTCATTGTATGTATATCGGCCACGTTCGCCTTTTTTTACGCTTACGTACACGCTGCCGGTAGACAATGTAAAATACGCCGGGTCAAGAACGCACCAGAATGGACACATTGTACTTAATGCATGTTACTGTTATGTATGGATTGAGCTCTGAGAATTTGAACCAGCCTCTGTCCTAATAATTTTCATCTTTCTTGCCATCTTCGTTACTATACCATAACAAAAAAAAATTATAGGGAAGATCCAAATCTTTCAGCTCGATTTCTCTAAATAATATAACAAATAAATACCAAAATTAGTGATGACACTCAATGTGATCAACAAGACAACACAAATGACACTTTGAGTTTCCTAATGTAACTCAAATTCTTGAATATGAAATTTCAAGTCTACAACTGTAATTACAATCCTTAAATACTATGCACAGAAAAAAATATTATTTGTGAAAGCGACATTTTAAATATACCGCAACCATGGACCCAAAATTAATTCCAGGGATTCACCTTAAAAGTGAATGAAAACTTACGATTATTTCTCGTGAAATTGTTGGAATCGATTAATTGAAATTCCAATAATTTTTTGTAACATCGAAACGAGAAGTTGTCTCATCGTTATTATTAGATTTCTCTTATCCAAATGTTTTAGCTAGAATTATCTAAATAATATAATGAATGAATGCCAGAAATAGTGATGACACTTAATGTGAAAAACAGCGCAATACAAATGAGATTTCGAGTCTCCTAATGTAACTAAAAATTTTGAATACGACATTTCAAGTCTACAATCCTTGAATACTATACACAGAAAAGGATATTGTTTGTGATAACTACATTTTAAATATGACGTATCTATGCTCTCAAAATTAATTCCAGGGACTCACCTTAAAAGTGTAACCTCAACAATACTTACGATTATATCTCATGAAATTGTTGGAATCGAAAAATTGAAATTCCAATAATTTATTGTAACATCTAAATGAAAAGTTGTCTCATCAGTATTACTCAGGCATCTCTGCGTATAAATTTCACAATATGGGGAAGATCAATGTCAACCATAGCATAGATATGTCACTGAGGCTCCTCATACTATTTTCTTTGCTCCTAATTGTAAGAATTTGTTATCCCGATAAAATATTTTCATCCTGTCACGTTGAACAAACAAAAATCTAGTCTGAATGCAAGAGGCAACTTCTGGGAAGACAACGTTCGTAGAGAAGCTGGTACATTAGATATACTACATGGTACTCGCTAGGTATATGGAATATGGTCGATCTGTACATACCTATATCGCAGTAAGGGAGATAGAGTGCCGTTGGATACTGGCGGGGATCGTGCACGAGAAGAGGAAAGTACAAGGGGGCACAGAGTTGTCGAAAAGTCGCGAGAGTGTCGAAAGTGTGTGTTTTTTTTATCTTTTTTTTTACAACAAACGACGGGGGCAGAATGTACTGAATGCATGTTACTGTTATCTATGGATTGAGCTCTGAGAATTTGAACCAGCCTCTGTCCCCATAATTATCATATTTCTTGCCAACTTCGTTACTATTCCATTTTTAAAAAAATTATAGGGAACATCCAAATATTTTAGCTAGAATTCTCTAAATAATATAATGAATGAATGCCAGAAATAGTGATGACACTCAATGTGAAAAACCGCGCAATACAAATGAGATTTCGGATCTCCTGATGTAACTAAAAATTTTGAATACGACACTTACAAGACAAGTCTGCAACTGTAACTACAATCCTTAAATACTATGCACAGAAAAGTATATTGTTTGTGATAACTACATTTTAAATATGACGTATCTATGCTCTCAAAATTAATTCCAGGGTCTCATCTTAAAAGTGTAACCTCATGTTACTTTTTTTTGTAACAGCTAAATGAAGAGTTGTCTCATCAATAGTACTCAGGCATCTCTGCGTATAAATTTCACAATATGGAGAAGATCAATATCAACCATAGCATAGATATGTCACTGACGCTCCTCATACTATTTTCTTTGCTCCTAATTGTAAGAATTTGTTATCCCGATAAAATATTTTCATCCTGTCACGTTGAACAAACAAAAATCTAGTCTGAATGCAAGAGGCAACTTCTGGGAAGACAACGTTCGTAGAGAAGCTGGTACATTAGATATACTACATGGTACTCGCTAGGTATATGGAATATGGTCGATCTGTACATACCTATATCGCGGTAAGGGAGATAGAGTGCCGCTGGATACTGGCGGGGATCGTGCACGAGAAGAGGAAAGTACAAGGGGGCACAGAGTTGTCGGAGAGTCGCGGGAGTGTCGAAGGTGTGTGTGTTTTCTTTTTTTTCTTTTTTTTTACAACAAACGACGGGGGAAGGGGGTGAGATCGGGGACTGTCATCCAATGAGGGTGGAGTAAAGGGAAAACAAGTAAAATAATGATAAAAGGCGGAGCCGGGAGCGTGATTCGATTGGTCGAGATATCGCGGGCGTTCGAGTCAACGCCAGAGAGAAAAGAGGGGGCAGAATACCTCGTGCTCTCTTGCCCTCGCGACTCGCGACTCCCAGCAGCTCTCGCACCTTTTCTTCCTTCCTTCCTTCCTTCCTTCCTTCCTTCCTCTTCGCCTTTCCTTCTCTTTCAAGCAGAAACCCGCAGCACCACCAGCACACAGCTCAAGGCTCGCTGCTCGTCTTGCTTTTTCTCCTCCTTTCCCTCTCTCGTCAGGATCTCGAACCCAGAGATCCTCCAACACTCGGGGACACTGCCTCGAATGCACTCCTCCTCGTATCACAGCGGAGATGGGTTTGCCACTCGCTGAGTACACCGCAAAATCCGTTGGATGCAACTACGTCACTGGTGCTTCATCGAAAAATATCTTGAGTCGTTTCTGGATATTTAAAAAAAAAGGAGATTAAACGAGTTCGATCAAAAAGGATAGTCTGAAATAAAATGATGACTTACGGAAATTAATAACGTTAAGAAATCGTTTTTATCATCAATTTTATCATCAATTTTTATCGATTCTTACAAATTTTGGCTTTTTAATATTCTATGGAAATTCTAGAGGAGCTAAATTACAAGATATTTGCTAATTTAACAAAGGATCATTTCTTGAGCTTATTGAAAATATTTTGGACCACCTGTTAGAGATTTATTAGGCCCAACATCAGACACTATCTCGAAAGTTCTACTTCAGGTATTGCAGCAAAGATGGATTTGCCACTCGCTGAGTACACTGCAAAATCTGCTAGATGCAACTACGTCACTGGTAGTTCATCGAAAAATATCTTGCGTCATTTCTGGATATTAAAAAAAAACGGAGATTAAACGAGTTCGATCAAAAAAGATAGGCTGAAATAAAATTATGATTTACGGAAATTAATAACGTTAAGAAATCGTTTTTATCATCAATTTTGATCGATTTTTACGAATTTCGGTTCTTTAATATTCTATGGAAATTTTAGAGGAGTTAAATTACAAGCTATTTGCTAATTTTACAAAGGATCATTTCTTGAGCTTATTGAAAATATTTTGGACCACCTGTTAGAGATTTATTAGGCCCAACATCAGACACTATCTGGAAAGTTCTACTTCAGGTATTGCAGGGAAAATGGGTTTGCCACTCGCTGAGTACACTGTAAAATCTGCTGGATGCAACTACGTCACTGGTGGTTTATCGAAAAATGTCTTTAGTCGTTTCTAGAAATTTAAACAAAAAAGGAGATTAAACGAGTTCGATGAAAAAGAATAGTCAGACATAAAATTATGACTTACGGAAATTAATAACGTTAAGAAATTGTTTTTATCATTAATTTTTATCGATTCTTACGAATTTCGGCTCTTTAATATTCTATGGAAATTCTAGAGGTGTTAAATTACAAGATATTTGCTAATTTAACAATGGATCATTTCTTGAGCTTATTGAAAATATTTTGGACCACCTGTTAGAGATTTATTAGGTCAATTAAGACCAGACACTATCTCGAAAGTTCTATTTCAAGTATTGCAGCTAAGATGGGTTTGCCACTCGCTGAGTACACTGTAAAATCCGCTGGATGCAACTACGTCACTGGTGGTTTATCGAAAAATGTCTTGAGTCGTTTCTGGAAATTTAAAAAAAGGAGATTAAATGCGTTCGATGAAAAAGAATAGTCAGAAATTAAATTATGACTTATAGAAATTAATAACGTTAAGTAATCGTTTTTATCATCAATTTTGATCGATTCTTACAAATTTCGAATCTTTAATATTCTATGGAAATTCTAGAGGAGTTAAATTACAAGATATTTGCTAATTTAACAAAGGATCATTTCTTGAGCTTATTGAAAATATTTTGGACCACCTGTTAGAGATTTATTAGGCCCAACATCAGACACTATCTCGAAAGTTCTACTTCAGGTATTGCAGAGAAAATGGGTTTGCCACTCGCTGAGTACACTGCAAAATCCGCTGGATACAACTACGTCACTGGTGATTGATCGAAAAATGTCTTTAGTCGTTTCTGGAAATTTAAACAAAAAAGGAGATTAAACGAGTTCGATGAAAAAGAATAGTCAGACATAAAATTATGACTTACGGAAATTAATAACGTTAAGAAATCGTTTTTATCATCAATTTTGATCGATTCTTACGAATTTCGGCTCTTTAATATTCTATGGAAATTCTAGAGGAGTTAAATTACAAGATATTTGCTAATTTAACAAAGGATTATTTCTTGAGCTTATTGAAAATATTTTGGACCACCTGTTAGATTTAATTAGTGCTTTCTGGAAATTTAAAGAACGGAGATTAAACGCGTTCGATTAAAAAGGGACAGTCAGAAATCAAATGATGATTTACAGAAATTAATAACGTTGAGAAATGTCATCAGTTTTTATCGATTCTTACGAATTTCGGCTCTCCAATATATTGTAGAAATTCTAGAGGAATTAAATGATAAACTATTTGTTAACTTAACAAAAAATAATTTATTGAGCTTATTGAAAATATTTTACAATAATCATTGCGACATTCGCATATATAATTGTGACTTATAGAAATTAACATCAAAATATACTGTAACTATTAATTTTTAATTAATTCCCCTATTCGATAAGAGACAAAAAAATGTATTGTATTGTCCACAGTTAAAATGTCGACTCTCTAAAATTCTGTAGAAATTTACGAAACAATGAATTTCCCAAAAGTACAAGTTATCTGCTCTCAAATTAAACCCTCTCCAGTTTATCGGAAATATTTTTTACTGACTGTCAAAGAAATAAAGAGGAAAACAATCAGGATTATCGGAATTCGATGAAGACAACCACATCAATGGTTTTTTTAATGCCTTAAATGTCCTAAGACCCTTCTGAATAAATAGCAAGTTGAGTGCTTGATATAAAAATATAATCCAACATAAAACTATGACTTATAGGAATTAATAAGTCAATATTCTATATAAAATCTTGTATTTATTTATTTTATGGTATTTAGGGTAAAATTTATGTTTTGTATTTTACATGGAAAAGTTTCTCACTAAATTCTTGATTATCTTAACCAATAATTTGATTGTGCCTACCAAATTTTTTTGGTAAAAATTTTAACCATGTTTTTGATAGTTTTTATCAAGCCTTTTTCTGACAATAAGTGTAGGCTGACGAAATAGAATACAGTGACGATCGCGCCACGATATTGTGGTAAACGCTTGTGTCATGAGGGTGGAGAGAAATCGAAGCAGAACAAAGTACGATATTGACTCGTGATACACCATCTGTGCATCAAGTCTGCCTCCGTGCGGCAGAATTCACCCCATCGGTTGCCACAGCACAGTATGCCCTCGACAGCTACCTCGACAGACGAGAACCTATTGAGTAAATTAATAAGCCACTGTGTATACTCTCGTTCTGTCGAAATTGGAAGTAGCTAATTCTTGGTTTACGCCTGTGGTGTCACCCCTCTGCTTTCTTGTGCGTGATATATTTATGTTGAATCAAGTTTCCGCCTTTTAAAATAATAACAATATTTTCGTTCTGGGTCCTCTTCATTTTTTGGCATTTTCAGAACGCAAATTATTATTCTCCTGTTAATTTAAGTCAGAAAATTAATATATCAATAAATCGAACCCTTAATTTTTGACGTTTTCAGATCCCAAATTATTATTAGATTGTTACTTTAGAATCTTCATAAATCTAAAATGATTTACAAATTACGAAATTTAATTCAGGCCATTAATATATGAATCAATCATACCCTTAAACCAGAAATTCTATTTTTGCAAGTATGTTCATCAATTTCGGATTCCTCTTAAAAAAACTTTGTAAGAGGTTGAGAATGAGGAAGTAATATGCTAATAATATACTAATATGCTAGGCTGGTACGCAGTGAGCCGGACCAATCAAGACGGATTAAAATCCGATTTGGCCCACATTTGGTAAATATCAGACAAATTGGTTCCGACGAACCGCATCGATATCAATTCCGTTCCAAATCTGTTTGAAATCAGACATGTCAGCTAAGACGTACCTTACAAATTCCTAATTCAGCCCGAATGAAGAATCAGGCTGGCCGATTAATATTTCAGCTGGGATAATTGAGACATCAATCCATAATCAGTGTCATTAGCATCGTAAAATAAGGAGGTACGCAAAATTGATGAAATAACGTTGAGTAGCCGTGAGAACATGCGATCCTACCAACAGAAACGCGACTAATTCGTATATAGGGTGTGACCGCAAGGGCAGCGATGCTCTAATCCGAAAATGCTCGTAGTACTATCCAGAGGAACCAAGACTCAACGAGCGGAAGATCTGTCGGTGGCGTTGGCCGATTCTCTAGTTAGATTTAGCGAAGGAACAAAGAGGGGAGAATCCTGGTCCCGAGAATCCTGGGACGCAGGAATAGACAAAGCAGTGACATCGTTGGCAATGCTACGTACATGCAGCTCAAGTCTATAGATCGTCGAAAAATTGACTTAAAAGTAAATTAATTTCCAGACCGGGCAAGACGGATTGAAATCCGATTTGGCCCACATTTGATGAACATCAGGCAAATCGATATCAGTTCCATTCCAAATCTATTTGAAATCAGACATGTCAGCTAAGACATATCTTATGAATTCCTGATCCGGTCCGGATGAAAATCAGGCTGCCTGATTAATATTTCAGCTTGGATAATTGAAACATCAATCCATAATCAGTGTCATTAACATCATAAAATAAGGAGGTACGCAAAATTGATTAAATAACGTTGAGTAGCCGTGAGAACATGCGAACGTACCAACAGAAACGCGACTAATCCTTATACAGAGTGTGACCGCGAGGGCAGCGATGCTCTAATCCGAAAATGCTCGTAGTACTATCCAGAGGAACCAAGACTCAACGAGCGGTAGATCTGTCGGTGGCGTTGGCCGATTCTCCAGTTGGATTTAGCGAAGGAACAAAGAGGGGAGAATCCTGGTCCCGAGAATCCTGGGACGCAGGAATAGACAGAGCAGTGACATCGTTGGCAATGTTGCATACGGGTGCAGCCCAAGTCTATAGACCGTCTAAAAATTAACTTGAAATTAAATTAATTGCCAGACCGGGCAAGACGGATTGAAATCCGATTTGGCCCACATTTGATGAACATCAGGCAAATCGATATCAGTTCCATTCCAAATCTGTTTGAAAACAGACATGTCAGCTAAGACATATCTTATGAATTCCTGATCCGGTCCGGATGAAAAATTAGGCTGTCTGATTAAAATTTCCGCTTGGATAATTGAAACATCAATCCATAATCAGTGTCATTAACATGGTAAAATAATGAGGTACGCAAAATTGATTAAATAACGTTGAGTAGCCGTGAGAACATGCGAACCTACCAACAGAAACGCGACTAATCCTTATACAGAGTGTGACCGCGAGGGCAGCGATGCTCTAATCCGAAAATGCTCGTAGTACTATCCAGAGGAACCAAGACTCAACGAGCGGAAGATCTGTCGGTGGCGTTGGCCGATTCTCCAGTTGGATTTAGCGAAGGAACGAAGAGGGGAGAATCCTGGTCCCGAGAATCCTGGGACGCAGGAATAGACAGAGCAGTGACATCGTTGGCAATGCTACGTAGGGGGTGCAAACCCAAGCCCTGTAGACCGTCGGAAAATTAACGCCACCGCGAATCAAGACGACAATGTGATTCATCAGTTAAATCCGCGTGCATAATCCTTTACAGCGGCCCGTTCGCTTCGAGCGAACCAACTACTGTACGCGTTGTACGTGCACGACTATGAACTCACGTACATTGATGACGTTCGTCCACATTGTTGTACTTGTATTATATATACCCTCACTAGCACTACGTATGCACACGAACGAGAGAAACAGAGAGAGAAAACGAAAGGGTGGGTGGAAACTCATGTGTCTATGTATGTGTGTAGAGGGTGGGCTTGGGCTGCGAATTATAATCACAGTTGTGGTTAGCCAGGCAGCAGCAGGAAGCCAGCGGTGCGCGCGGCAAGGGAGCAACGAGAATGCGTTAGGGTGTGAACCGGACGAGTTACCCCGTATACAGTATATACTATACCGTTTGCGGATGGTAGATAGAGAACGAGATCGCGACGAGAGGAGTGAGAGATGCGGATAGGAGCTGCTGCTGCTGATGCTGCTGCTGGGCCACGAGACAAGGCAGCATGGAGACAGAGGCGAAGGGTGGTGCGTGGTCGCGTGGTGTAACCACGCACCCAGGGTTATTTAGCCTGCATCGCCGAGCGACAGAGAAAGAGATAGACGGAATGGGCCACACGGACTAGATGGAAATCTGCGGCATTCAGAGGCACTGGCCAAGAAAATTGCCTGACAACATTCGCTCCCCGGGATTCCGAATTGCGAAGCTACCGGCGGTCTACGGTCTCCCGTATACCTAACAACCCCTGTGGGAGGACATTTTTTTTAACGCCCTTGCGTTACAAAGACTAATACCTAATTTTCTCGACATGATTATTGATTTATTGTTATTATCGATAGGTATGAAATTGCAGTTACATTTTGTTTTTTACACCTTCAATATTGAGAATATGCAAGAAAAACATGTTTTTACCAAATTTTATAAACGCAACTAGTTTTCAAAACACCATCGTTGGTCTGCATATCACAAAAAAATGAATATGCGTTGATGTAAAAAAGAAGTTTTATTATTAATTCAGTCTAAAAATAAACTAGAATCGGTTTGAATAATCCATTTTTACTCGATTCAATATGCAGAATTTATTTTTTAATATTAATTCCAAAATCGAAGAAATCCGTAAAAGCATCTACGATATTTGTACTACACTTTTGTCGTCTTTTATCATTTTCGGTGTTGATATTTTTATCCGTTGGAAAAAACATGTTTTTTTTTTTACTAAAATATACAAATTGTCATATTCATGACATGCGATCGTGGGAGCTGCTTTAATTACGAGGCGTTTGGCTCTCGTACCAGCAGACGAGTCCTCGCCGGGGGGTTTTGTTCGTCGGAGGAAGAAGCTGCAGAGGACACCTACAGACCAAATAAATCCGTGCTGATCTTTAAATCATTGTTAGCTAAAGCGCGTTAAACAGCCGTGAAATTAAACGGCTCGATCGACGCAAAGAACGATTAGCCTGCGCGTGCGGTTTCTTATTAAGTGTGTACGAACGCTGCAGCGACGATTAGGGCTATGAGCGTTGGCGTCACCGGTGGCGATGCGCCCGAAATCCTTCAATGATTAATGATGTATTGACACAGAGCATCCACGACTTCAACACGTGCTGCAGTCGCACTCTGCATAGTAGTGCCATATAATACTATATCCTACACCATAAACGTGTAGAGAGCAGAGGCGTATTTCTGCCTTGTCATTTGTGCCGCTGGTCAAAGCGGCGCCCAGCATCTTCTTCTCTCTCCATCTTCCATTTTAATTCGTCCCGGCGCCTTTTTCTTTTTTTTTCTTTTCTTTTTTTTTTACTTTTGTGGGCAGCTGTTTTACACGCGTGCTCGGAACATCATCACCATTGATACATTAATTTGCGTCCATGTCAAAGCCAATTGGTCGCTCTAATAGATTATTCAATAAACGTCTGGCTTTCTGTTCGAGGGAACAAGACAAAAAAACTCCCGACTGAAAAAAATGGGTATAATTAATGAAGAAATTGGGATATAATAATCATTCGCATATTATAGACTTTCTGTTCGAGGAAACAAGACAAAAAAACTCCCGACTGAAAAAATGTGTATAATTAATAAAGAAATTGGGAAATAATAATCATTCGCATATTATAGTCGAGAGATTATGGCTTTCTGTTCGAGGGAACAAGACAAAAAAACTGCCGACTGAAAAAATGTGTATAATTAATAAAGAAATTGGGAAATAATAATCATTCGCATATTATAGTCTGGAGATTATCACACGACTGATGAATTAATCTTCTTATTCTATGAAGAATTATAAGGAACCAGAAATGCACCATTTGAATTTACAAAAAATATTTTGATAATTTCTTAATCGAATGTTTATGGGTCATTGCGTTTAGGAAATATTATTATTCAATGTCGAAAAATAATTACTGTGATTTCATATTTGTGTGAATAAAATGTATGAAATGTTTACGCAACAACCGACCATGAACTGCCATCTTGTTTCATTTCTTTCCATTTTCAACGGCTTTTTTTTAAATGGCTTTAAAAATCGACGTAAACGTCTACCCACTCTGGATCATAGCTCAAAATTGTTGATATCTAATACAGGATTTTGGAGAATAATTCCAAATTTTTATATTGGCGTGCAACATTTTTATTTACAAAATTCACGAAAAAGAATTCGTTAAAAAAAAAATCTAAAAAAAATGCAAAGTGTTTTTTCGAGTATATAGAATGGCATAAAAAATTATGGAACGTTCAGGAAAACACAGTTTCCTCTATGAGAAAGCAAACAATTATTTTTCTTCAGTTAGCGAGACCTACAATGGCATAACTATCAACAGAAGATATTTCTCGATAACTAATTTAGCTGAGAGATTTCAGGTCGTCGGTATTGATAGCAAAACCCTCGTAACAGTTAATATTTGTGTCAACGCGGAGAACATTGAGGGTAAACAAAAATGTTGATATCTAATACAGGATTTTGGAGAATAATTCCAAATTTTTATATTGCCGTGCAACATTTTTATTTACAAAATTCACGAAAAAGAAGTCGTTAAAAAAAAATCTAAAAAAAATGCAAAGTGTTTTTTCGAGTATATAGAATGGCATAAAAAATTATGGAACGTTCACGAAAACAAAGTTTCCTCTATGAAAAAGCAAACAATTATTTTTCTTCAGTTAGCGAGACCTACAATGGCATAACTATCAACAGAAGATATTTCTCGATAACTAATTTAGCTGAGAGATTCCAGGTCGTCGGTATTGATAGCAAAACCCTTGTAAGAGTTAACATTTGTGTCAACGCGAAGAACATTGAGGGTAAACAAAAATGTTGATATCTAATACAGGATTTTGGAGAATAATTCCAAATGTTTATATTGGCGTGCAACAATTTTATTTACAAAATTCACGAAAAAGAATTCGTTAAAAAAAAATCTAAAAAAAATGTAAAGTGTTTTTTCGAGTATATAGCGATGATCTATGAGAATGATTGAGACATGAGATGATCTATAAGAGATCTATGAGAAAGCAAACAATTATTTTTCTTCAGTTAGCGAGTCCTACAATGGTATAACTATCAACAGAAGATATTTCTCGATAACTAATTTAGCTGAGAGATTCCAGGTCGTCGGTATTGATAGCAAAACCCTCGTAACAGTTAACATTTGTGTCAACGCGGAGAACATTGAGGGTAAACAAAAGTATTGATATCTAATACAGGATTTTGGAGAATAATTCCAAATTTTTATATTGGCGTGCAACATTTTTATTTACAAAATTCACGAAAAAGAATTCATTAAAAAAAAAAATCTAAAAAAAATGCAAAGTGTTTTTTCCAGTATATAGAGATGATCTATGAGAATGATTGAGACATGAGATGATCTATGAGAGATCTATGAGAAAGCAAACAATTATTTTTCTTCAGTTAGCGAGTCCTACAATGGTAAAACTATCAGCATAAGATATTTCTCGATAACTAATTTAGCTGAGAGATTCCAGGTCGTCGGTATTGATAGCAAAACCCTCGTAACAGTAACATTTGTGTCAACGCGGAGAACATTGAGGGTAAACAAAAGTGTTGATATCTAATACAGGATTTTGGAGAATAATTCCAAATTTTTATATTGGCGTGCAACATTTTTATTTACAAAATTCACGAAAAAGAATTCGTTAAAAAAAAATCTAAAAAAAATGCAAAGTGTTTTTTCGAGTATATAGAATAGCATAAAAAATTATAGAACGTTCACGAAAACAAAGTTTCCTCTATGAGAAAGCAAACAATTATTTTTCTTCAGTTAGCGAGTCCTACAATGGTAAAACTATCAGCATAAGATATTTCTCGATAACTAATTTAGCTGAGAGATTCCAGGTCGTCGGTATTGATAGCAAAACCCTCGTAACAGTAACATTTGTGTCAACGCGGAGAACATTGAGGGTAAACGACCCCAGGGTATTGTAGAAGTAGAGGGTGGCTTCTAATCGTCAGCCAGTCTCTGAGGATATGCAGCCGATCCAGCTCGATACAACAAGCTTTATTCCCAAGACCGGTAAACAAACGCTTTGGGTTAGATGAGGACTCGAAGGGGTACAGCAAACCATCAAACCATCAAGAAGGGAGTTTAGGGCTTTTGCTGTTACTGTAGCTGTTACCAAGATTTCATCTTCGTGATTCGTGCTCGAGTGCGTGGACAAGATTTGTCTACTTCAGTGGACACTTGGTATTAGCTGTGGTTGTAGGTATTAAGGGGGAGTGTTTCCACGATGGACATATGGGAAGACCATGTGGCGACTGGCGATGAATGCACGTGAGGAAACACAACCGCATTCGCTAGTCAGCTAGTCAGTCCCCTTTACTGCTATATACTCGACCTTTACTGCCTTCAGCCGCTGGTGGTTTCATGGAGGCGGAGACTTCCAGCAAGAGCAAGAGAGAACTCACAGATTCAACGGTCCAGACTAAATGCTCACCGCAATTTGTAGCAATTTGTTAAGTAGCCAGCCAGAACATTACCTATATTGCGTTTCCTCCCTCCCAACGACAAGAGACCACAGAGATAAACGGGAATGACAGAGAAACTGGAAGATTTATCGAATCCAGCAGCATTGAAACGGTCAGACTCGACTTTTATCAACGAAAAACCTCAGTTTTATTTTATTGCCTTTCTCCTTTTTTTTTTCTCTTGGCAAATAATACTTGGAATTATCGTTGGGTAATCGAGGCTATCGACTAAATGCAGTGACAGACGTTAATCTCAGTTTCTCCTTACTCCTCGTTCATTCAGTATAGTATAAGTTATGGAGATAAACACTTCTTGTTACTGCGAAATATTCATTTCAAAATTTCTTGTTACACTGCCTAATCAATAATCATTATGAAAGTATAATTTATGTGTTATTATTGTAAATGTTGTATTCAAATTGTGTATTAGTCGGCTGACTCATACAAAAAACTTTGTTCATGTGGAAATGGAATTTCTGCATCGAGAGAAGAGATTTCATTGACGCCAAAGAAATGGGTGGATTGATTTTTTTTTTCATTGATTTCAACGAAATAGTGCATTTAAATTTCAAAGAGAACATTTCATTGCCTGTAAATAAAGATTTACTTAGTGAGCACATAATAAAGAAACAGTTTCATTATTTTAAAGAGACGTTTTCGTTAGTTCAAAGAAACGTTTTCATTGATCTCTCTCTCGCACCTAACCTCACTTTTTTGTTTTCCGGTTCTCCCGAACGAACGACTTCGAGTTTCGAGGAGCCAGAAGCTTAGCCTATTTCTGCCGTACTTCCTTACATACTCACAAAATTTGAGCTTTATTTGCCGCGTACTTCAGGAAAAAATAGGTTTCGAAATTTTGAGCTGGTAAGAAGAAGGTTTCATTGAATCAGAGACGATATCTTTATAATCAATGAAAAAGGTTCATTGGTTTAAAGAAATGTTTTTTCGAATCAATGTCACTACTTTTCATTGGGTTTGAGATCATTCAAAGAAAAGATAGTATTGAAATTCAAGTATTTCATTTAATTGGCAAAGATTTCCGCGAATCAATGAAACTTTTTCTCTCGGTGTGGGATTGTATGGACAGTCAAAATAGTCTGGAACATCCAGAAAGGTGGCCTAAATAGGTTTTCACAAATGAAGTAATGTTGAAAAATGATGATTGCTATTAAATTTGAGCTGAATATATAACAGTTTTAGACTATAGAATCCTGTTTTTTTCCCCGTTGTTAATGTAACTTACGTCAACTGCCATCAAGTCAGGTCCAACTTTATCCAAAAACGTAGAAACATTCAGCGGTGCTAAATATTAAAATCGGTTAAAGTATTCGGATTTAAAAGCTATTTTATGAAAATGTTTCAACCAGTTCTACTTTTTAAACATTTTGACAAAACGATCTCATTATTTTTTACAAAGTTTCCGATACGCTGTAGGCAAATTTGATTAAACATAATAAAATATTAGTATAAACGACTTAATTAAATCGTTTATACTAATTTTCATGGATACACTGAAAGAAAAAAGTAGTTGGGAGAACCATCTCCAGCATATGCTGTACCGCTGAATAGTTGCAGCAATTAACTCGCTCCTGTAACCAATCGCAGTGCTGTTTTCACCAATACAATAGGTGGCGCAACCAACAGCTAGTTCCTATAACCAACCACAGCGGTTCGTATAACCAACGTGTAGTTGTCATAACCCACTGAGTAGTTGTCATAACCCACTGAGTAGTTGTCATAACCCACTGAGTAGTTGTCATAACCCACTGAGTAGTTGTCATAACCCACTGAGTAGTTGTCATAACCCACTGAGTAGTTGTCATAACCCACTGAGTAGTTCTCATAACCCACTGAGTAGTTATCATAACCCACTGAGTAGTTGTCATAACCCACTGAGTAGTGACGCTATTTCAACTCTTTCGAGTGGTTGTCGGAACCCATTTATTGGTTTGTCCAACTACTTTTTTTTCTCCGTGTACGTGACAATTGCGGACTTCGACAATAATAATTTTTTGTTTTCATTGTACAAAGAATAAGGAATGAAACGTACATTTTCAAAATAACGATAGAAGTAAAGAAATGGATACTAGGCCGAAGAAGGTTGGTGTAGTACTTGAAGGTCTGAAGGTTTGAAATGCACAAGGTTCACGCGGTAGAGTCACGAGGATTCGAGAATCAAACAGTACGTTGTGGAGTGACTCTGCACACTATTTCCTTTTCTCTCGGTTCTTTTCCAAATGCTTTTAGTCGATGAGTTTGCTTTCCTTCCCCGTGCGCTAACATATATCCCAGCAGGTCGCCGATTCCCCGTTTTCCTCACAGCTATTCCTTCCTTCTCTTCACTGTTTTCGTCCCTCGTTCGCTTACAGCGCCTGGCCCATCCCGCGAGCATTCTCATCCATATGTAACAGTCGCCTGGTATTAATGACGAGGGTTGGAAGCTTCAGTTCGAGAAGACTCCACGCGATTCTTTATTCGGCCGTGATTCCGTCCTCAGTTTTACCACTATCAGGACCACTCCTTCCCTCCTTCAGCAATCCTAATATAATGTTCCTTCCAGTATCCTCTTTTCATATTATCTCATTGATATAATGCTATTGTTCCGATCCTCCATTTGTCCGACTGTTATATTGTGTCCGTTTTATCGTCATTAATCCTTCCAATATCTAAAATGAAGAGATAAGAAAATATACCGGATTTGATTATGATGGGTTCAAATGTCATAGTAGCAAAGATTCTTGCGTCATCAAATTGTCATTCGTATTACGGTCGTGAGAAAATAGTGGGAGTCGAATTTTTTTAACGTAAGTTCAGTCTTAAGAATAGCACATTAAGCATTAGATGATAAAAAATAAGTATTTTCAGTCCTCTGTCCCCAAAATTACAATTTACAAATGTACTAAAAAGTTTCGTTTAACACTGAAGAGAACAAGTTTTTTTCTCCCTAGTGATGGAATGTACTATTTTCGTTTAATTATATTTCTCATCCATATGTAACATTCGCCTGGTATTAATGACAAGGGTTGGAAGCTTCAGTTCGAGAAATCGCGATTTTTTATTCGGCCGTGATTCCGTCCTCACTTTTACCACTATCAGGACCACTCCTTCCCTCCTTCAGCAATCCTAATATAATGTTCCTTCCAGTATCCTCTTTTCATATTATCTCATTGATATAATGCTATTGTTCCGATCCTCCATTTGTCCGACTGTTATATTGTGTCTGTTTTATCGTCATTAATCCTTCCAATATCAAAAATGAAGACATAAGAAAATATACTAGATCTGATTATGATGGTTCGACTGTCACAGTAGCAAAGATTCTGGCGTCATCAAATTGTCATTCGTATTACGGTCGTGAGAAAATAGTGGTAGTCGAATTTTTTTAACGTAATTTCAATCTTAAGAATAGCACATTAAACATTATATGATAAACAATAAGTATTTTCAGTCATCTGTCCCCAAAATTACAATTTACAAATTTCTTACTAAAAAGTTTCGTTTAACACTGGAGAGAACAATTTTTTTCTCCCTAGTGATGGAATCTACTATTTTCGTTTAATTATATTTCTCATCCATATGTAACATTCGCCTGGTATTAATGACGAGGGTTGGAAGCTTCAGTTCGAGAAATCGCGATTCTTTATTCGGCCGTGATTCCGTCCTCACTTTTACCACTATCAGGACGACTCCTTCCCTCCTTCAGCAATCCTAATATAATGTTCTATCGTTACTTCCAACGTTCCAGTATCCTCTTTTCATATTATCTCATTGATATAATGCTATTGTTCCGATCCTCCATTTGTCCGACTGTTTTATTGTGTCCGTTTTATCGTCATTAATCCTTCCAATATCAAAAATGAAGACATAAGAAAATATACCGGATTTGATTATGATGGGTTCGAATGTCATAGTAGCAAAGATTCTGACGGCATCAAAATGTCGTTGGTATTACGGACGTCAAAAAATAATGGCAGGAACGATTTTTTTCTTAAGAAATTTTGAGTCATCAAAAAAGAGAGAACAATTTTTTTTCTCCCTAGTGATGGAATGTACTATTTTCGTTTAATTATATTTCTCATCCATATGTAACATTCGCCTGGTATTAATGACGAGGGTTGGAAGCTTCAGTTCGAGAAATCGCGACTCTTTATTCGGCCGTGATTCCGTCCTCACTTTTACCACTATGAGGACGACTCCTTCCCTCCTTCAGCAATCCTAATATAATGTTCTGTCGTTACTTCCAACGTTCCAGTATCCTCTTTCCATATTATCTCATTGATATAATGCTATTGTTTAGATCCTCCATTTGTCCGACTGTTTTATTGTGTTCGTTTTGTCATCATTAATCCTTCCAATATAAAAAATGAAGAGATTAGAAAATATACCGGATTTGATTATGATGCAAGATTCTGACGGCATCAAAATGTCGTTGGTATTGCGGACGTCAAAAAATAATGGCAGGAACAATTTTTTTTTTAAGAAATTTTGAGTCATCAAAAAAAGGCGTTAATAAATATATCTTATTGATAATCCTGTTGCTTCGAAAGAAACTAGGATTTGAATTTCAAAACACATTAAGCATTGTATAGCTGCAATATTTTTTCAGCATATAGTTATGTTTTTACAGCATCAAAATACTGCGTGATGAAAAATAACATTTTTAGTCCGCTGTCCCGAAAAGTGCACTTTTCGCCAATGACAAAAACTGTCGGTTACGAAGATTACAATTTCCAGAACGTTGTAGAGAAAAGTTTCGTTCAACACTCGAGAGAAAAGCTTTTTTTCTCCCTAGCGTTGAAATATACTATTTTCGTTTAAACCTATATTCTATTCAAGCCAGTGATCCAATTTTAGCTTCCAATGTCTTCATTGTTTTGCTATCTCGTGCAGAATTTCGTTAAATAATGAGAATCCATCGCCAAAAAAAAAAAAAAAATCCCGTCTCATGAATTTTTTAAGGCCCTTCTTTAGAGTCGACTTTTTTTATTCCGTACAAACTGCAATCCTCAATTAGTAAAATTTAATATCTATCTATCTTTGGTTTAAAATTTCGATAAATGGATAATTGTCATTTTGATCGTGACATGTTATTTTTATTTAAAAAAAATAGCATAACTCAGTAGAACGCGGTAAATTTAATCGCAGTATAGCAATTTATCAGCCTTTTTTTAGAAGCGAAGCGCTGATTGAATGCTGCAAGGATTTTGTGCACTCAGGCAACTACCGCTCATAATTCCCTGCTTGGGCCAACAAGCACACTATACCTCTAATATTATGCAGATAAAGATATTAAATTAGAACGGGGCCAATTCTGATGGACTCGGGTTGAAAAAATTGCTGGTTTCCGGCCACTGATTAATTTTCGTGGAAAGGCTTGCGGTGCAAGCCTGCACTTAGCTGAGAGACGAGAGGTGCGGTGATGTGCTACCTCTCAGGCCCTCAGTCTCATTGGACGGTAGCAAGTCAAGTAACGAGCAACGACGAGTGGAACGCCGTTGGTTCGTTGGACTTTTCAGTCGACCAGATCGATTCTGATGTTTATTTCATGCGATACTCTTCGTTGCTTTTTATACTCGAACTATAAATTCTCACGAATCCATCGTAGATTTTCGTTCCCACTATTCTTTCGTTTATTGTGCACTGTAATCTTATTTAATACATACTTTACGAAGATAGGTCAAGACTTGCTTCTTCAGCTACGAAAATAATAAAAATTTAATATAAGAAAAGTTCTTTATGAGGTAAGCGAATTTATTAAAAATGGTGTAAATAAAATTATGATGCTATTTGCATAGATGGAATCTTGCAATTTTATAAAAACAATTAAGTTTTATAGCAATGCTTTATAAAAGTATTTTATACTAATTTATACTAATTTGATAAAAACGTAGTGGTAAAACAGCAATTTCATAAAAATCCACAACGTCCAACTTACAATGTAATATTTTGTCCTAAATTTCCTAATCTTAAGGAGGTTGGAGCGCTGCACACTAGTCAAATGAGTGCCAAATTTTTAAAAGCTTTTCTACAATTTCAGATGGTTGAATAATCTGTTCCAAGGTGTTAATCATATAGCAGCATTAGTTCTTGATATTCAAATAAATTCACAGCTGTGATATGAACAGTAAATCGATCAATATCTGCAAATTTCCGATGCCATGTTTTTTTCACCCAGTTTTTTAAAAGTGTAAACCGTAATATCAGTCCGATTATGACGAACCATAGCTCATTTTGATCAGTGGAAGATCCTTAATCGATTGACTGTCCGGATTTTCCGTAGTATCAGGCGTTCAAAAGTTACAGCCATTTGTATACTTGATCTTAGGTTATGATAAGACAAACAAACGGTTGTATCTTTTGAACTACTAATACGATTTGAAAAAATCGACAGCCAAACGATAGAATATCTTTGAATAAACAAAATGAGCTATGGATCGTCATAATCGGACTGTTATTACGATTTACCCTTTTAAAAAACTGGATGAAAAAACATAACATCAGTAATTTGCAGATATTGATCGATTTATTGTCGACATCAAAGCTGTGAATGTATTTGAATGTCAAGAACTAATGGTGCAATGTGATTAACACCTTGGAACATATTATTAAACCATTTGAAATCGTAGAAACGGTTTTAAAAATTCAGCACTGATTTGTCTAGTGTGGAGCGCTTCAACCTCCTTAAACGTATAAAATTGGAATATATTCCCAACATCTAAAACTGATAAATTCACGTTGACAGTCACGTCGTTCAATCATGAATTAATTAAAAAAAGAAGCTGACAATTTGAAGAATGCTATTGTTCGTCATAATCGGACTGATATTACGATTTACCCTTTTAAAAAACTGGATGAAAAAACATAACATCGGTAATTTGCAGATTTTGAACGATTTACTGTTGACATCAAAGCTGTGAATGTATTTGAATGTCAAGAACTAATGGTGCAATGTGATTAACACCTTGGAACATATTATTAAACCATTTAAAATCGTAGAAACGGTTTTAAAAATTCAGCATCGATTTGTCTAGTGTGGAGCGCTTCAACCTCCTTAAACGTATAAAATTGGAATATATTCCCAGCATCTAAAACTGATAAATTCACGTTGACAGTCACGTCGTTCAATCATGAATTAATAAAAAAGAAGAAGCTGACAATTTGAAGAATGCTATTGTTCGTCATAATCGGACTGATATTACGATTTACCCTTTGAAAAAACATAACATCGGTAATTTGCAGATTTTTAACGATTTACTGTTGACATCAAAGCTGTGAATGTATTTGAATGTCAAGAACTAATGGTGCAATGTGATTAACACCTTGGGACAGATTATTAAACCATTTGAAATTGTAGAAACGCTTTTAAAAATTCAGCATTCATTTGACTAGTGTGGAGCGCTCCAACTTCCTTAAACGTATAAAATTGTGTATATATTCCCAACATCTAAAACTGATAAATTCACGTTGACAGTCACGTCGTTCAATCATGAATTAATAAAAAAAAGAAGCTGACAATTTGAAGAATGCTATTGTTCGCCATAATCGGACTGATATTACGATTTATCCTTTTAAAAAACTGGATGAAAAAACATAACATCGGTAATTTGCAGATTTTGAACGATTTACTGTTGACATCAAAGCTGTGAATGTATTTGAATGTCAAGAACTAATGGTGCAATGTGATCAACACCTTGGAACACATTATTAAACCATTTGAAATTGTAGACACGCTTTTAAAAATTCAGCATCCATTTGACTAGTGTGGAGCGCTTCAACCTCCTTAAACGTATAAAATTGGAATATATTCCCAGCATCTAAAACTGATAAATTCACGTTGACAGTCACGTCGTTCAATCATGAATTAATAAAAAAAAGAAGCTGACAATTTGAAGAATGAACTACAGTGTAAGAGGAACGAAGGATGTGTCATTCTTTCTTGTCGGTCGATTGATGGCCCGATTATGGTACTGGACCATGGGGCGAAAGCGCGGAGACCTATTATGGTCTATAATGCAGGTACCTCTCAGAGATTCAGCCATTTGCCTCGGCTGGTGCTCTTAAAAGGTTAACAGATAAGTCCTCTTAATCAAGTGACACAAGAGTTGCAGGGGCAAGTCAAGAGACTTCGATGCAAGTGCTTCGACGTATGGAACAAAATGTGGAGAGCTGACGTGCACGAGCACACGCATTGTCCCTTCTAATACTGACATATGTTCGCGTAATTTCACGCACCTCTTCCTAGACGCATACCGATAGCACCTCCGCTATTTTCTACTGTTTAAGTCATTTACCAACACCGCCACGACAAAAGCCATTATATACACTTGGCTTTCAATATTCCTCCGGAGTTAGCTACTATGTGAGCATGTCGAAAAAAAAAATGACAATTTGTTACGCTCGCTACGCGCTCTCCTTATTATATCACTCTTTTTTCTTTCTCTTTTTTTCTAAACTCTTCCGTAAATCGGCGAGTGGACGTGTAAAGGACGTAAATTACACCAAGACGAACGAGATGAGAATGCGACGGAAAAGATGAAAAGTACCGACGGCAGCTTTACGTTGCATGTTTTTTTGTTAAAAATTATATTTCTCAATAAGCAAAAATGTATTCACGAATGAGTTTGTCTGTCGAAACTACAGAGAACTACGTGGTAGCAGGACGTTTGGGTAAAACGGTACTAAATAAACGAGACGAGGCCATTCGTGATCCAAATTTCTCCAAAAACGTACAAAGATTTAGCGGTGGTAAATATTAATGTTGCGATTTAAAGCAATTAAAAAAAAATGTTTTGACCAGTTCTACTTTTTAAACATTTTGACAAAACGATCTCATTATTTTCATAAATTTTTTTTGAATAATAAAATAGATAAAAAAATATATAATAATGAGGAAGCAATGAACAAAGTTAAACCTGGCTATATAATATTTAATTGGCTTATTATATTACAATGTATAATTACTATAAACGACTTAATAAGTTAAGTCGTTTATAATAATTTTCATACATACTTGACAATTGTGGACTTTGGTTCAACAATAATAATTTTTTGTCTTCATTTTAGAAGGAATAAAGAATGAAACATGCTTTTCAAAGTAATGAAAAAATGAAAAGTACCGAGGGCAGTTTTACACTGCATGTTTTATTTATTATTATTTTTATTATTATTATTTATTGTTAAAAATGATATTTCTCAATAAGCAAAAATATATTCACGAGTACGAATGAATTTGTCCGGCGAAACTACAGAGAGCTACGTGGCTCGGGTAAAATGGTACTAAATAAACGAGACGAGGCCATTCTTGATCCAAATTTCTCTAAAAACGTACAAAGATTCAACGGTGCTAAATATTAATATTGTTAAGGACTTTCCGATTTAAAAGCAATTTTTTTTAAATGTTTTGACCAGTTCTACTTTTTAAACATTTTGACAAAACGATCTCATTATTTTTATCAAATTTTTTAAAATAATAAAATAGATAAAAAAATATATACTAATAAGGAAGCAACGGACAAAGTCCTACTATCCAACCTGGCTATATAATATTTAATTGGCTTATTATATTAAAATGTATAATTACTATAAACGACTTAATAAGTTAAGTCGTTTATAATTGTGGACTTCGGTTCAGCAATAATAATTTTTTGAAAAGATGAAAAGTACCGAGGGCAGTTTTACACTGCATGTTTTATTATTATTTTTTATTATTATTTTTATTATTATTTATTATTATTAAGAATGATATTTCTCAATAAGCAAAAATGTATTCACGAGTAGGAATGAATTTGTCTGGCGAAACTACAGAGAGCTACGTGGCAGCATAAGGTTCGGGTAAAACGGCTACTAAATAAGCGAAACGAGGCCATTCGTGATCCGCGTTGAAAATGGTCCCTCTGCGGCATTTAGCCCTTCTCACTTTGAGCTTCAATGCTTCTTGGGTTGGTACTGCGTACTCGTCTGCGTGAAATTTACGAATTACCCCGACAACCAGTCAAGGCCATCCACCACCCTCTACGAACCATAGATTTGACTGAGTTAAACGCCAGCAGTGCGGGTTACGCTCCACTCAAGATACCCGAACATGTGGCATCATTTGTTACTTCTATGCTGCACTGGCTGGATCTACGTTATGTAGGTTTCCGCCGGGAGAATAATGCGAGGGTTGCGCGATGCTTGTGAGTAATGATTTCCTTGCAAGTGCTAGTCACTAAAACCATTGAGCATTACAAAAAAAAAAAAATAATTTGTCGTTAATAAATGTTTCATATAAAAATGACAAAAAAATTAAGCCTAATAGCCACTTGAATTTCAGAAAATTTTTTGATTTTTAATATCACATGGTGAACAGTCAAAAGTAAGTCTTGATTTTTTTTTACCGGATTCAAATTTATTGCTTAACGACATTTTTATTTGGTGCATAAATAAATATTTTTTTCGTATTAATTAATACAGAAATAAAAATTAATATAAAAAAAATAATTTTATTAATATATTAAAATTGCCCACATTTGTTTTTCAATTTGCTTACTGAAACTATAAACCAATAAAAATGAGTTATGGATAAATAACATTACATTATGTGAATCATAATTTTTTACACACCGAAAAAAAAATCAATTGCATTAACTGAATTTTGGAATTTGGAGAAAAAAAAAGTTTGTTTGATTGAAAATTCCACATAAAGTATAATTATTTTTCAAACAACAAAATTCAGTTGATTCAAACAATTTTTTTTTTTTAGTGTAGTACATTTTTATGGTAATTTTAAATCTCCTGATATTTTCCACGTTTTCCCTGTCAGAGTTATAAATCCCCATTAATTCATGAGATATAGTTTACAGTACAATTTGTTTTTTAGTTATTATTTTATAGTAATAATATGTAGTGATTATAAAATAGAGTGTAAACATTAGAATAGCTGAAAAAAATACTAATTTTCTCTTTAATATTGCAAAAAATAGTGGAAAAAATGGAAGAAATAAGTAATGCATTACTTCTTTTTTTCCATTTTTTCAAAAGGATTACCGCGAATTTTTATCGCAAAATAATAATTTTTGCAGCCATTCCAAAGGTTAATCATCGTATTACAATCGCTACATGTTATTATTATAAAATCATAATTATAGAGCTGATCGTATCGTCATCATTATTTCTATAAGTATTAGGCATTTACAACTCTGTTGCTTGCCCATAAGATTGAAAAAAAAAGTGTGCAGTGTATGAACATCCAGATAATTAGTTGAATCGCGAATTTTATTTTTACGAATGTAAAAGTGTTGCTGTTTTGCCGTTGACTGAAACAGGAGGTGGTGAGGTGTATAGATTGTATAGAATTGCCGGTGGTGTAGCTGCTGTGGACATATGGTCAGCCGAGATGAGGAAAGGGACAAAAAAAGCGGTACAAAACGGCGACAGAAGTTGGGAGTGTCGGCAGGCGATATATCAAGGCTTAAACTAGTGTCCCCGATGGCAGGGTTGTACATACCAGCCGGCCGAACGACCAAGCAGGGTAGATCGACACGGGCGTATGGTACGATCGGGCCTTACGCGTTCCATACTACACAACGTACAGCAGGGGCTGCCTTGCTGGCATTAGTTAATAGCTTCGATACTATTATACTGATGCGCAATCCGGGGACGCGCGAAACTCCGACCGAATGCGGTTTCCAATCTGTTGCGTTTTCAGACTCCGAGTCCGAGCAGGAACAAGATTATCGCCTTTGTTCAATCAGGCGCCAAACTTGGCACCTTTCGCAGTGCATTCATCCTTGTAATCTTCCATTTTAGCGAGCCATTAATGCTTACTACATCTAACAATTTTTTTACACCACACGGAAAAAAAAATTAGTTGCCATAACCAAGAAATGAGTTGACACAACCAATCGATTATTTTATTTATCTTACAACTCAAATGGTAATACCAACGATTCGAATGGTAATACCGACGATTCGAATGATAATACCGACTGAATGGTAGTCCCAACTACACGGAAAGAAAAGCTTGGTTGAAACAACCAAGTGCTATGGTTATATATGCGCCAGACAATTAATTGGTTAGACCGACCAATTTCTTGGTTAGACTAACCAAGTGACTTGGTAAGCTAACCAAGTGACTTGGTTAGACCAACCAAGAAATTGGTCACCTAACAAATTACTTGGTTGGTCTAACCAATCAATAGTAGTTTCAACCAAGCCTTTTTTCCCGTGTATTCGAGTGGTAGTCCCAACGATTGGATTAGTTAACCTAACTAATCTCGCGAGAACTAATCGTGAATAGTTGAGGTTCATATTCGATATGGGTGAGGCAACTAATTTTTTAGACATTGTGTACAGCAAATCGAAAACGTACACGGAAAAAAAGGCTTGGTTGGAACAACCAAGTGCCTTGGTTATATATGCGCTAGACAATTAATTGGTTAGACCAACCAAGTTATTTGTTAGGCTACCAATTTCTTGGTTGGACTAACCAAGTCACTTGGTAAGCTAACCAAGTGCCTTGGTTATATATGCGCCAGACAATTAATTGGTTAGACCAACCAAGTTATTTGTTAGGCTACCAATTTCTTGGTTGGACTAACCAAGTCACTTGGTAAGCTAACAATTAATTGGTTAGACCAACCAAGTTATTTGTTAGGCTACCAATTTCTTGGTTGGACTAACCAAGTCACTTGGTAAGCTAACAAATAACTTGGTTGGTCTAACCAATTAATTGTCTGACGCATATATAACCAACGCACTTGGTTTTTCCAACCAAGCCTTTTTTTCCGTGTAGTTGCCACAACCAAACATTTCTTTCCGTGCAGCAATAACTAATTTTCTTCAAGCTTTACCGGATTGGCGATGAAATATCGATTTTTTTATACTAAATCGGATCGAATGTATCGATTTTATGGAATATCAAACACGACAAGATCGAGACATCGAAAATTGATACGTATTTAATATTGTTCATTTATCTTATATTCAAAGTTCGGAATTGGGCGGACTTTTGATAACGTATTGTTGATATCCATTGTTGAAAAATTAGATGGTAGAGATAAAGCTGTATTATCCATTACGAAGGAAATAAATAATGAATCGTAGTTTGCAAGCGTTTTTGGGTATTTCAATTTTTGCTTTCTCAAGCACAATTACGTATTCAAAATGGAAAATAATGAAGAAATAATGTTTGCGATTCTACCATCATTTGGATCGTCCTGTGAAAAAAAAGTAGCTGGTATAGAAAATTATCTGAAAAGCACTTTAAAACGGAGTTAAAAATTCCATATTTATTGTCAGCATCCATAGATTTCTACCAAATTTAGTCCTAACCATTCTTTGACTATCTCGCAAATTTTCACAAGCAATTACCTTGATAACCTAAAATTTGATGAGCCCAGAGTTTTTATAATAATTTTATGTAAAAAGGTCTTATCAAATTTTAACGCTTTGTATGGCACAAATAGAATGAATAAATTTGTATACATTACAAAATTCAAATAAACCAACCTAAAATCAACCATTTATTGGCATCCAACCATAAACCAACTGAAAACTAACCATCAATTAGAGTTGGTTGATTCAGCAAGGGAGAAAATACAGCCAGTATAAAATAAACAAGAAAATTTGTATTCTTTACAAATTATTATTGTTCATAGCCTCATTGACATCCCAATAAATTTGTGTAGCAAATCCCTTGAACACATCACCTTGCAATTCCATGGGCAATGCAAATTTTACAAAGGCCACCGTGTGAAGTAAGGAATTGTTCTGATTGTCTCATACACCTTAAAATAAACAAAGGTACTCGTGTAAGTGAAAACGAAATGAAAAAAGTGTCTGTAAAAGGGTACAGCAAGGTTTGTTCATACGTCGGTGCGAGGGTAAAGCTAATCAGGCACAGAGTCTCGACCCCTGGCTCGCGCACTCTCGTTACACATTCAGCGAGGCTCCGCGCATTAACATATCGGCCCTTTGACGAGAATCTACACCGTCGGACGTCGCGAGGTGTTGCTCATTCCTTCAATCTCCGCACACCTCATCCAGCCAACTTTGTCCTGATATAAAACCTCAGAAATCCTGCCAGACAAGATCTCACCTTATCTGCTACGCGTGCTACATACTTTTTTAGCATCTTGGTCGTTTTTCTTTTTTTTCCCCTTTCATCCCTCTTCCTTTGCTTGGAGATCGGCTCATCCTCACTTACTACGTAGTTCCTGAAGGTGATTTCGCTACCAAGCTGACCCCGACGACGTACGCCGTCGGGTACCACCACTTTCTTCCTAACTCGCTTTGACGCGCAATGAATAAAAACCGTTTGAAGTATCGCTCGGTGCAAATTAACGCATAATTGTCAAACGTAACGAAGCCGAGAGCTGCGACCGGAGGCAAGTCTTCGAGAGAAACTTGGTTACGTCCCACTCTCGTCCACTCTGCATGACACTCTCTCGTTCCTTCTCCCTCGACCGTCAGAAACTGCCACTCGGAGGGCAAGTGGAAACTTTGATTATTTTTATAATAACTTTGAAGCTCGTAACGTCAGACCCTCGTACTTTTCATGGCTCTTCCTTCGTGCTCCGCAAAGTATACGAAAAGTGTGCCAGACGTGCAACGTCTTATCTGTGGAAAATGCAAAAGGTTTGATCAGTGATGAGTTCAAAATATGGCAATTCTGGGAAGATCTTTCAATGACGCAGTCTCATTGATGTGAAGACGGATTAAGAAGAATAGGAAACGACGACTGACTGGAAACGACCTTGATTACGTGCGAAAAAGCCGTGAGAGCCAAACAAGTCCCTTGAGAACAAAGCGTAGACCAGTTCCTCTCCGTTTGGACACATAGATACTTGTAGTATCAGTAAACCTACAAGTGAAAAGATACTTGGAGGACATCTGAGGCTGTATCGCGCCAAACCACGACGGGGTTTCTCAGAGAACCAGTTATCGATCGATCAACAGGATCAAGAGTCCAGGTCGTTGTTTATACGGCCAAAGAACTTGCTGATCAGAGAGCAAACCTTTCAGAAACTATATAAGTCAAGACGTTCTTATTCCCAATCGATATAAATTAGAGAATCAACGGTTATCGCTATTTCAATTGGACAGAAGATGAAGAATTTGATCCTGGTAGCCATCAAGCATTTTTCCTTTGAGTTTACTTCAACGAAATAGTCTCGTAAAGTTTCCAAGACTATTTCTCTCAAATAAACTATTAGGAAAACTAATGATACGACAAAAATAGTAATTTTAGGACGAAAATGGGTAATTCGATTTCATCCAAATCCATAATTTCATCCAAATCCATAATACATTGAAAGACTCTTTATTTTATGATCTCTACGTCAGTTATTGGTACACCTCGTGATCGTGATAACTGCCAATTGAAAATAGGCTGGGCATCGAATCGTGACTACGCAACAGGAAAGCAGATCGGGCCCACTCGTGCGTAAGCAAGTGTGCGAGTTTAAACAAACGCTTAAGCATTGTTCCCGTCGCATTCGATCATTACAACCCCTTCCAAGTTTCCACGGTGCTTATGATCCTGTTTCCTCGCGGATTTGGCTATATCGAACCCTCGCTAGACTCTCCAATCACGCAAGATCGGCAATTAACCCGTTCCTTCGTATCGGACGTATCGAGGTTTAACGGGATGGTGGAGGGGGTTAACGGGCTCACGATAGAGGGTTGCTGGATATAGGTGGATAGCTCTCCTCTCACCAGTGGCAAAACGGCACGTGCCATGGACAATGGAAGCGAGTGACTCCCTAGCACCCGCCCGGCATCATCAATTGCCCGCTCTCTGCCCTCGCGCCCCTAAAATACTGAAGGCAAACACAAGACTCTCCGACAAAAAAAAAAGGAAGCATTTACACAGCGTCATGGGCGTGTCTCTCTCACGCCGTGGCCGAGAAGCCGAGAACTGCGCTTTGTGTTTTATTGTCCGGAAATTAATGATCCTAGGTACAGACGACGACGACGACGACGACGACAACGCGTCCTGGATATTATGTGAGCGCCCTTACCGCGCGTAGGTGCGTGCTCTCTTTGCCTAACGGTCTAGGTACAACGCCTACATAGATATGCACGTTTCTGTCGTTACATGCACGCGGCACGTTGCAATGCATGTTTGTCGACTTTTGGGTCGAGTGGGTTTCTTGCTATTCGTAATGGTACTCGTCGCATGTCCGATTCAGAGATTAATTCGTCACAATCCATATTTCAACGCTCGATGGGATGAAGTTCGTTTTTTCTGCTTTTTGGAGTGAAATAAAGAATTGCTTGGTCAGTTCATCAGGAGATTCACCAGGAAGAGTAGCAAAGAGCAAGGAATTGGGGACTCTTCTGGTTTGGCAATGTTCGAAGAAGCATAAAACGACCAAGGAACCATCGATGGTACAAAGTTCTATGGCTATTTTATGAAAGAGATCTGGTGGGGGAATTTTCGACTTTTGGGTCGGGTGTGTTTCTTGCTATTCGTAATGGTACTCGTCGCATGTCCGATTCAGAGATTAATTCGTCACAATCCATATTTCAACGCTCGATGGGATGAAGTTCGTTTTTTCTGCTTTTTGGAGTGAAATAAAGAATTGCTTGGTCAGTTCATCAGGAGATTCACCAGGAAGAGTAGCAAAGAGCAAGGAATTGGGGGCTCTTCTGGTTTGGCAATCTTCGAAGAAGGATAAAACGATCAAGGAACCATCGATGGTATAAAGTTCTATGGCTATTTTATGATGGGGGAATGTTCGAGTTTTGGGTCGGGTGTGTTTCTTGCTATTCGTAATGTTACTCATCGCATGTCCGATTCAGCGATTAATTCGTCACAATCCATATTTCAACGCTCGATGGGATGAAGTTCGTTTTTTCTGCTTTTTGGAGTGAAATGAAGAATTGCTTGGTCAGTTCATCAAGACATTCACCAGGAAGAGTAGCAAAGAGCAAGGGATTGGGGGCTCTTCTGGTTTGGCAATCTTCGAAGAAGCATAAAACGACCAAGGAACCATCGATGGTACAAAGTTCTATGGCTATTTTATGAAGGAGATCTGGTGGGGGAATTTTCGACTTTTACGTCGGGTGTGTTTCTTGCTATTCGTAATGGTACTCATCGCATGTCCGATTCAGCGATTAATTCGTCGCAATCCATATCTCAACGCTCGATGGGTTGAAGTTCGTTTTTTCTGCTCTTTGGAAATAAAGAATTGCTTGGTCAGTTCATCAAGAGATTCACCAGGAAGAGTAGCAAAGAGCAAGGGATTGGGGACTCTTCTGGTTTGGCAATCTTCGAAGAAGCATAAAACGACCAAGGAACCATCGATGGTACAAACTTCTACGGCTATTTTATGAAAGAGATCTGGTGGGGGAATGTTCGAATTTTGGGTCGAGTGTGTTTCTTGCTATTCGTAATGTTACTCATCGCATGTCCGATTCAGCGATTAATTCGTCACAATCTATATTTCAACGCTCGATGGGATGAAGTTCGTTTTTTCTGCTCTTTGGAGTGAAATAAAGAATTGCTTGGTCAGTTCATCAGGAGATTCACCAGGAAGAGTAGCAAAGAGCAAGGGATTGGGGACTCTTCTGGTTTGACAATCTTCGAAGAAGGATAAAACTACCAAGAAACCATCGATGGTACAAAGTTCTATGGCTATTTTATGAAAGAGATCTGGTGGGGGAATGTTCGACTTTTGGGTCGAGTGTGTTTCGTGCTATTCGTAATGTTACTCATCGCATGTCCGATTCAGCGATTAATTCGTCACAATCCATATTTCAACGCTCGATGGGATGAAGTTCGTTTTTTCTGCTTTTTGGAGTGAAGTAAAGAATTGCTTGGTCAGTTCATCAGGAGATTCACCAGGAAGAGTAACAAAGAGCAAGGGATTGGGGGGCTCTTCTGGTTTGGCAATCTTCGAAGAAGCATAGATCGACCAACGAACCATCGATGGTACAAAGTTCTATGGCTGTTTTATGAAGGAGATCTGGTGGGGGAATTTTCGACTTTTGGGTCGGGTGTGTTTCTTGCTATTCGTAATGGTACTCATCGCATGTCCGATTCAGCGATTAATTCGTCACAATCCATATTTCAACGCTCGATGGGATGAAGTTCGTTTTTTCTGCTCTTTGGAGTGAAATAAAGAATTGCTTGGTCAGTTCATCAGGAGATTCACCAGGAAGAGTAGCAAAGAGCAAGGGATTGGGGGCTCTTCTGGTTTGGCAATCTTCGAAGAAGCATAAAACGACCAAGGAACCATCGATGGTACAAAGTTCTATGGCTGTTTTATGAAGGAGATCTGGTGGGGGGATGAAGAAGGGATCGAGGAATAAGGGAACCGTGGGAGGTCCCGGAATGCTCGAGAGCCCATATCTATTCAATCGCCTGGCATATTGATATAAAAAGCCATCCAAAGCCAGAGAACGAGGAGAGAGAAAAAGGTGAATAAATTGCCGAACTTCCTGGTAAAGCGAGCTGGGGTAGAGAGACCTCGGAGGATACTGAGCTTGGCTCGTTGATGCTGCTGGTCGCTGGTCGACCCGCGGAACCCGCAGACGACGATATATCAAGAAAGTTTCCGAGTCGATGAAACCGCGATCGAGTCCATGTTTCAAATCATCCCTAGCAGCAGTTACAACCCCTCACCACGAACGTTCAACTCGTGCCTTTCATTTATTGCTACTTAACTTCCGTTCGTCTCGAGAATTGTTCGACAAATTCAATAGGGCTTGACGAAAGGTTGATAATAGTAAAGCACTTTCTTCCCTCCTCCAATAATATTTGCTAAATATTAATCCAAAAAAAGTTCTGCGATGGTACGATAACTTTCTTTTGAAGATGTCTATGTACACGGAGAAAAATAATTGATTATCCCAACCATTGTCATTGCTAAATACGCTCCAAGCGACTAAGTTAACTAGGTTAACCAATTTTTTTGTTGAATCGACGAACTAAGTATGACATTCGATTCGTAAACCAATTAATTTTCTGGCTCATTCAATTGGTTTGTCACGCCAACAAACTGATTTGTTTCTATAACTAACTAGTTTATTGTCCCAATCAATTTTGTCACTTGCTGCCAATTTAACCAATTATTTATTTCCGTGTAAGAATTCCGAGTCTCTACCACCTGTAAGGCCCTACTTTAGCTCAAAATGACAGAAAATCATTTCAACTAACCAACTTTTTCGCATAAACATAAAATACGTATTGACAATGTATCAGAAGTATATTTTGTCGATTTATTTTTCATGTACAGATAAATTCTATGTAATCTTAGTGTCGAGATTCGGAAGTGTAACTTTCTCGGGTTGAATTATATATAATGAGAAGTTCTAGTAAACTTATCGTGGAAATAGACTTCGAAAATGCAATAATACAAAAGTATGTGAGAAAGATTGATTCCCCGTCTGAACAAGTGTGGCCTCTGACACAAAAACGGCAGATCTGGCGTCTAGCTCGCCCACACTTAAACATTTTTGCACGTCGTTTGCTGCCAAAGGTATTCGCAGCTGTCAAGTCACGCGGTTATCGATGATGGATCTCAACGCGAGCTTGATAGACGACACAGGGGTGAACGTGCGACCAACAATAGCAACAGAGGGGTTCCATCCCCTGTAACTGGCTTTCATGCACCTTTAACTTTCAGCCCTGGCACCTAAACTCTCCTAATGGGAATATCATAAGCGGACGCCAAAACTTGCTTTCATCCAACCATGAAGAACGTACAATCACTTCGTCTGTAAACTAAAGCAACGTCCAGAAATTGGGTGATCACCTCTATGACATATTGTGATCCATCAATCGGTCTCTCCTACTTCTTCCAAAGCCATTTCTACTCAAAAACTCCTTCTTCATTCCAGTCCGCATCTATCAAGCTTCCCTTTCCGGAACAAGGATCTCAATCGACACCTCCTTCGTGCATTGAATTAGGTAGGCATCTATGTGCATCAAAAATAGCTGATGAAGTGTACAACCTCATCTTGGACTAATACAATTTTTCATCATAACTCTTCACTACAAAATTACGACAAGATTTCCTACTTCTTTTAGAGTCTTTGATACTCACAAACTGCTTCAATAATCTTCGTGATTCTACTCAACATCTATCAAGCTTCTCTTTTCGCAACAAGAATCTCAATCGACACCTCCTTTGTACATTGAATTATGTACGCATCTATGTGCATCACAAAAAGCTGATGAAGTGTACAATCTCATCTTGGACTAATACAATTTTTCATCATAACTCTTCACTACAAAATTACGACATGATTTCCTACTTCTTTTAAAGTCTTTGCTACTCACAAACTGCTTCAATAATCTTCGTGATTCTACTCAACATCTATCAAGCTTCTCTTTTCGCAATAAGGATCTGAATCGACACCACATTCGTGCATTGCATTAGGTTCGCATTTATGTGTATCACGAATAGCTGATGAAGACTGCAACCTAGTTTTGGGCTAATACAATTTTTCATCATAACTCTTCACTACAAAATTACGCCAAGATCTCCCCTACTTCATCCAAAGTCTTTTATACTCGAAAACTACATCAATAACCTTCGTCATTCTACTTCACATCTACCATACTATCCCAATCTATTCTATCATACCCCAAATCGGCACCTCATTCGTGCATTGAATTAGGTATGCATCACAAATATCTGATGAAGTGTACAACCTCGTCTTGGACAAATCCAATTTTTCATCACAACTTTTCACTACAAAATTCCAACAAGACCCTTTTTTGACGATTCACACTACCTCCACTGCCAAGTTTCCTGATAATCTAAACTCCAAGATGCCAAAAGTCCCCTTTGCGTGCGTACGGCATATCAGCCAACGGCGTATAACAAAACGTTCAACAGATCTACAAAAGCAAACAACGCTGACGCAAAGTGCACGTGTGTTTACGAACAAGCAAGTCGGTTGGACAACTCGGCATCTTTGGTGGAAAGGCCGAAGTGGAACGAGATGTCATCGAGATAATATAATGTCTGCGTGTGGACGATACGGGTTGCTCCTAGAAAGGTGGCTACGAATGGTGGTAACGTCAGCCTGGAGCTGATGGTATTCACACGAATGAACGTCCAATGGAGAATGTGACAGTGTGACCGTTGCGCAAATCCTCCGAGGGGTTCCACGCCAAAGGGGCACAAGGAGAGCCAAAGCCGAGAGCCAAAGCAGAGAAGCCAGTGACGAGAAAAACTGTTGGGGGGCGCATAGTTGTGAGTAGGATGTGGGGGGATGAGCGAGGCACGTGGCTCACGTGTTTGCCGGGTACACAAGGCTCAGTGTTTGGTACACACTGGCATTCGCGGTACAATGCTCGATCGGTTACCAAAACAGCGACGCTATGTCGCTATAAGCGATATTTATGTCAGAAAGAAAAGGGTCGAGAGGCGCGCTCACCCGCTTGTCTGGGTGGAAAAAGAACAACCGACGTTGTGGCGCGTGCTCTCGCCCCAATGGGAAGTTACGCAACTCAGCACGAGTCTTCTCTTTCTCGCTGCTCTCACACACTGGACTCTCATCTTGTAAAGAATCCTCCTAGACTCGGAGGCACAAACAAGAATCTTAGCTTCTTTTGGACTCAAGCGCTCAGAGTATGAGAACTATGCGGCAATGAAGTCGCTGGTATGTGAGGACTGTTGATAACTTCATTATCTGAAAAGAATGTAATTGGAGATTAGTAAATCGTTTAGTGGCCATATATGTAGAATAAATAGAAGACATATGGGACATTTGATTGTTTTCATTGTCATTTTTTTTAAATTCGTTCTAAACGCTGATATTATAATTATAAATAATTATAATTATATTTATAATAAAATTATATTTATTATTAATTAAATATAATTTATTATATAATAAAATTATAATAAAAATAATTATAATCCAGCCAGCTGTATTATAAGGAGTAACTTTTTTCGTTTCAAGAATTCTGTACATCAGCGTTAATTTTTGTCGGATTCAAATATGACATTTGCCAGAAGTAAAGATCAACGTCATTGAATGTACTAAAATATTAATTTTGTATAATAATCTTTTTTTAATTGAATTTTTTTAAGTTCTTTTATTATATTTATTATATTTTTTAGATAATAATGAAATATAAAAAAAGGTGTTGGGATGCGGAAAAGAGATTTTCCGCATCGAGTCGTATTTAGATGGCGAGATAGAAAAGGGCTGGTTTTATACCGTTGGTGTCACGCCAAATCTCCCACGCATTGTTCGCACCCTCGATTTTCCAATGAAACTACTTTTACCGCGCATTTTTACGTATATTGTATCTCGGTACAATTTTGCCCTCAGTATACAATGGGCACAAAGTATTTCTCGTACAAAAGTCGATACATTTTTTTAAACCTTAACATAACATTTATATGAACGCTCTAATAACTTAAGAATTTTTTATAACCCATTTTTCACAGTATATGAATAAACATAACGATCGATTTTGATTTAAAGTAATGTTTGCTATGTTTTAGAATATTCTTAAACAAATTGACACAAAAAGCTCAACATGATTTCATAATAATAAAGCTTCCTTTATGCGGAATCAAAAATAAAAATCGCTTTAAATTTTTTTTTTTTTATTCACAAATATATTGCTAATAATTAAGTTAATAAATCGCATTCTGACATAAAAGTAGACGACATTAACGCGCCATCAACATTTCCTCCGGTGAGAGAAATTGACGGAGCTCTTATCGGAGTTTTACATCGCAGCTTTGTCGTTATGACATCGCCCGGAGGTTTGAGAGATAATTAATAATTGTACCAGGAACCGCAGGGAGAGGCGGAAAATTGTGCGAGGCGAGACGAACAAGTCGCTCGTTCCCTTCCTCCGCAGTCGTCGGGTACACCAGTGGTATCCACCACTAGGTAATGGCAATTTACGCGTCCCGTGAGACCAGATAACTTCATATCTTCCCGGTTATCATTTATTCTCTCAATGCGAGGGAGAACGCGATATTGCCAAATTGAATTAGATAACTCTGATAATGTGGGCAATGCATCTCTCCATAACGAGCACGTACTCATAACCGCATTATATTACGCCTCTGGCCATTCATTTTTTTTTAATATTCATAAGAAAAATATTATGAATATTCCGGGCAAAAACAAAATTGCAACATTTCGATACATTATATTCTGATCCAAAAATGTATAAAAAATAATAAAATAAAATATCTGAAATTTTATCGACGGAATAAAAAAAAATGCCCGCTGAAATTTATTTTTTCTGCCTCTTTCAGATTCCTATAAATTGCGAGGGAGACAATTGAATCTTAATGAAGTGTTGTTTTTCAGCACAATTGATTTTTTAAATAAAACCAAGAATCGTTCACTGTAGAATACTCAACTGCAGTGAACTCTTATTTTCTGTGTCCGAAAGATCAATTTTTATCGGCCGAGTATTCATTTTTTTCCAAAACCTTGTTCCAAAATAATTTCCTTTCTTATTCTCAATAAACAAACAAAAAAATTATAATAAGTAAATAAATATTATTCTCTATAAAAATCTACGTTATTTTACCACTAATAAAAGAAATAAATATAATTGTCAATAAAAACCTAAGTTATTTTACCACTAATAAAATAAATAAATAAAATTGTCAATAAAATCCTACGTTATTTTACAACTAATAAAATAAATAAATATAATTGTCAATAAAAACCTAAGTTATTTTACCACTAATAAAATAAATAAATATAATTGTCAATAAAATCCTAAGTTATTTTACCACTAATAAAATAAATAAATATAATTGACAATAAAATCCTAAGTTATTTTACCACTAATAAAAGAAATAAATATAATTGTCAATAAAAACATACGTTATTTTACCACTAATAAAATAAATAAATATAATTGTCAATAAAATCCTAAGTTATTTTACCACTAATAAAATAAATAAATATAATTGTCAATAAAATCCTAAGTTATTTTACCACTAATAAAATAAATAAATATAATTGTCAATAAAATCCTAAGTTATTTTACCACTAATAAAATAAATAAATATAATTGTCAATAAAATCCTAAGTTATTTTACCACTAATAAAATAAATAAATATAATTGTCAATAAAAACCTAAGATATTTTACCACTAATAAAATAAATAAATATTATTATCAATAAAAACCTAATTTATTTTACCACTAATAAAATAAATAAAATGTTAATATTAAATAATATACCGTACAACCATATATAGTGAATTTAGAAGTGATAGGAGGGTTGCAAAAATCTATAGAAAACATTAGAATGTCTGCCAGTCGTAACAGTGGCCAGTTCACACTGTGGCAGGTTTAACTGAAAAAGGGGGACGAGTTTTGGAAAGGGGTGTTTTGTTAGGAGCGTGCGATCGTTGCCACGTGGCCTGGATTAATGTGTTTTGATTTTTAGACTTGACATCATAGTATCCGAGTGTATAAGGCCGCGTGTTCAATTTAACCAAGGCTAGCACACGCATTGCACGCTGTCCTCAATATTTTCCAGAAGCCATTGCTGGTGTTTGAGAGTTTTAGCGCTCACAAGATGGCAGATAGGCTCGAAGAGAGCGTGCGGAACGTCGTTCTTTTGTAGAGCAAAATCGGTGTGGCTTGAGAGCTGGAGAAATGAGCTCCCTCAGGACTGGTAGAGAGGTATATGCTTCTCTGCTACTATAGCTGATTCATTCGCCCCCTGACATTTTAATAAATATCCTGCGTCTGCCCCCCCCCCCCTTCCCTCTTTGCTGTACCTATATCTCGCTTTTATACTCTTTTAGACCCCTGCTATTTATTTCATTCTCTTAATCTCCGCCGCTTCTTTCTCGTCATCTAGCAATCTTGCTAGAGATTGATTTATAATGACTGTGCTGTTACAGGCCAACTGCTACTGGTCTTCAGTCTTTCATCTTCATCGATTAATCGACATCGCCACTCGGGAGGGCGATTTATGCTTATCAGGATTTAATATGGTGGTTAATATCGTTGACGATAAGTACATTATACTGATCTGCAATATGTGTTGAAATTTTTTTTCTTTGAGATATCGAATTTTGGCCTTCACTATCGTTCTCAAGACGCATATTCTACCACAGAAAATGCCGGTTACAAGGCTTTTTATCATGATTTTTAAAAAAGTGATTTTTTTCCGTTTCTGATTCCAGAATCACGCAAAATAAGGCTTAGTTAGAACAACTAAGCGCTTAGTTATATATGCGCCAACTAAGTTATTGGTTACAGCAATCAATTTATTTGTTAACCAACCAAGTTATTGATTGACTAACCAAGATAATTTAGTTGGTGTAACCAATAAGTTGGTTGGTCAAACATTAATTAGGTTGGTCAAACAATAACTTGGTTGGTCAAACAATAACTTGGTTGGTCAAACAATAACTTAGTTGGTCAAACAATAACTTGGTTGGTCAAACAATAACTTGGTTGGTCAAACAATAACTTGGTTGGTCAAACAATAACTGGGTTGGTCAAACAATAACTTGGTTGGTGTAACCAATAACTTGGTTGGTCAACCAATAACTTGGTTGGTCAACCAATAACTTGGTTGGTCAAACAATAACTTGGTTGGTCAAACAATAACTTGGTTGGTCAAACAATACGTTGGTTGGTCAAACAATAACTTGGTTGGTCAAACAATAATTTGGTTGGTCAAACAATAACTTGGTTGTTTAAACAATAACTTGGTTGGTCTAACCAATAACTTGGTTGGTCAAACAATAACTTGGTTGGTCAAACAATAACTTGGTTGGTCAAACAATAACTTGGTTGGTCAAACATTAACTTGGTTGGTCAAACATTAACTTGGTTGGTCAAACAATAACTTGGTCGGTCAAACAATAACTTGGTTGGTCAAACAATAACTTGGTTGGTCAAAGTATAACTTAGTTGGTCAAACAATAACTTGGTTGGTCAAACAATAACTTGGTTGGTCAAGCAATAACTTGCTTGGTCAAACAATAACTTGGTTGGTCAAACAATAACTTGGTTGGTCAAACAATAACTTGGTTGGTCAAACAATAACTTGGTTGGTCAAACAATAACTTGGTTGGGCAAACAATAACTTGGTTGGGCAAACAATAACTTGGTTGGTCAAACAATAACTTGGTTGGTCTAACCAATAACTGAGTTGTCGCATAAAAAACTAAGCGCCTTGGTTGATCTAACTAAGCCTTTTTCTCCGCGACTTCACAGATCCGATTTCCGATCGAAAAATCCAACCTGATCTTTTTTCTTTACGATATCGAATTTTTGTCTTCACTATCGTTCTCAAGTCGCATATTCTATCTCAGAAAATACCGGAAATATGTTAATCAACTTTGGCTTCCTCATAGAAGTAGCTTTACAAAAAGCGAAAAATAATGAGGAAGCAATGTGCAACGTTCTACTTTGCATCCTCGTTTAACTGCTCAATCGCATTACTTCTCAACGTTCTCACAGCTGACGGAATAATCATGAAATAAAGTGAGAGATAATAATGCGTAATAGTCAACAGATTCTTTTTAAAACCGCTCTCAGTTCCAGACGCTCTAATTGACGATGGGTAGAAACTCCAAGTGTTGAAAAGCCGTATTAATTTCTCGCGAGATGCTTGACGCCCTTATTTCCTCACAGTTCCTTTTTCCTGGCGAACCCTCCCATCGCCAAACGGCGAGATAACAAACCTCTCGGTCGAAGACTCGCGATGATACAGAAACGATAAAATCACCAACGAGGGGATTCAACTGCTGGTACTTGCGGGAGGAGTTCTCGAGGATTTTCAGGCTTCATAGGCTCTATATGACGATACCAGCAACACCACCACCCATCCACCTGATTCTCGAGACGAGAGCTCGTAGCGTTTGCAATGGTGAGGGTTTGTGATCCCTTGCGCCAGAAATTCTCTGCACAGAGACTCACAACCAGCAAGTATAGACAGTGGAGAGAGCTCTAAAGGGTGGGAGGAATAGCAATTAAAAGTATCTGGCACAATCTTCGTTAAACTTGTTCTCCGCTTCGGTCGGAGAGAAGGCATTATTAAAACGTGCCGAGCTCGTCGCACCGGCGACCACGAACCTTTCTTCCTCCTTCCTTTTCATCTCTTCCTACACCCCAGCAGAACACCCCGTGTCGCCAGACCGTATAGAGTTTCCTGCGCTGGAAAAGTACCGCTGGTGGTGATGGTGCGTCGGTTAGTAGACGTTTTTAACTCTTTTGCATAGAGAATAAGGCTACGGTGTGGAAATAAGGCAATGTACTCGGAATTATTCCTAAAGTGTCTAGACCTGGTCTCTTCTCAGGACTGAAGTGACCATCTGTTTCTCTACAAAAATATACTTTGATTACAGGTGTTGGGACTTGAAAACATTGGAACTATTCAGTGCACAGTATTGATGCATGTATGTTCAGTGATATATGAATTATTGAACCACGTGTTCACAATGAATCTTACAGAATGATTCTTCATCATTTTCCATTCGTTTGATCACTCTATAGGAAGAGAAATAATTGGTTGAGCCAAACAACTCGCATGGCCAACAAATTTTTTGCTTGGACCGACAAATTAGTTGGTTGTGACACTCAATTAGTTAGTTGCCAACCAATTTTTCGCTTGGACCGATAAATTAGTTGGTTGTGACACCCAATTCGTTAGGTGCCAACCAATTTTTTGCTTGGATCGACAAATTAGTTGGTTGTTACACCCAATTAGTTAGTTGCCAACCAATTTTTTGCTTGGACCGACAAATTAGATGGTTGTAATACCCAATTAGTTAGGTGCCAACCAATTTTTAGCTTGGACCGACAAATTAGTTGGTTGTGACACCCAATTAGTTAGTTGCCCACCGATTTTTTGCTTGGACCGACAAATTAGTTGGTTGTGACACCCAATTAGTTAGTTGCCAACCAATTTTTCGCTTGGACCGATAAATTAGTTGGTTGTGACACCCAATTAGTTAGGTGCCAACCAATTTTTTGCTTGGATCGACAAATTAGTCGGTTGTTACACCCAATTAGTTAGTTGCCAACCAATTTTTTGCTTGGACCAACAAATTAGATGGTTGTAATACCCAATTAGTTAGGTGCCAACCAATTTTTAGCTTGGACCGACAAATTAGTTGGTTGTGACACCCAATTAGTTAGTTGCCCACCAATTTTTTGCTTGGACCGACAAATTAGTTGGTTGTGACACCCAATTAGTTAGTTGCCAACCAATTTTTTGCTTGGACCGACAAATTAGTTGGTTGTGACACCCAATTAGTTAGTTGCCAACTAATTTTTTGCTTGGACCGACAAATTGGTTGGTTGTGACATCCAATTAGTTAGTTGCCAACCAATTTTTTGCTTGAACCGACAAATTAGTTGGTTGTGACATACAATTAGTTAGTTGCCAATCAATTAATTTACTGGCCCATCCAACTGGTTTTTCGCCCTAACTAACTGATTTGTTTCGATGACCAACTAATTTATTTTCCCAACCAATTTTATACCTTGGAGCCTATGTAACAAATTATTTTTTTCTGTGTATAGTGTACACTGAGAAAAAATTATGGTATTAATAACTATAAAGAGACAACTATTCATTTATGGTAGGTACAACAATTTTTTTATAGTTGACACAACTATCAAATAGTTACTATAACTAGCAAAGAGTTACGATAACTATTTTCGTAGTTATCGTAACTATAAAAATAGTTGCATGTAATAAACATGAATAGTTGTCACTTTATAGTTGACTGTACTATAACGATTTATCTGAGTGTAGTTTGATGAGTAATCTTGACCTCCTCCTTAGAGTAAACTTAGTAAAAAATTAAGAATAATGAAGAACCAATGTACAAGGTTCGACTTTGCAAACGTGGTTAAAAAAATTGGTGCAAAGAATGTTTTCGAAAAATTCTTTTGGTCAGGATTGTGTAAAATAACCTGGTTCCAAGTTAGAGAGGTTAAAATTTATCATACGTTGAAGAAACAAATCATTTCGTTGCTGTAACTAAATGTTCATTTGACAGCCGGTGACCGCTGGATTTGCTTGAACCAACGATTTCTTTTCTGTGTGTAAAAATTGATCTAAATATGAATTTTCGATGTCTTGATACATTGTGAAAACATTGAAATAAGTTGTCGAAAAAAAAAAAATTCAGGACAACAAAGTCTGTATGAAGAAGCAAAATGAGGCGGTTCAGAGTGAAAACTGGGTGGGCAGTGAATAAAACTTGGTCTGTTCGAGCTGAAATGAGATAGATGTAGATGCGAAGAAGTCGAAGAAGGAGTATGAAGGAGGAAAAGCAGCGGCCCAAGTGTTCTCAGAGTCTGCAGCTCGGAAAGTAATCCCAGCGCGAAGCTAGGTCGGGAAATAAGATGAAAATACCCGAGGAGTTAGAGAGGTCTTATACAGAAGTAGCGCTCGGCTCTTTCGCAAGCTCCGTCGCGAAAGATCCTCTTGGCTTCGGTTCTCGCACTCTATCTGTCTCTATATCGCGCCTACTCTACTGCTACTTCAACCTTCGCGATTCTCAATGCTTTTATACTCTTAGAGAATGCCCAAAGTCCTCTTGTTACCAGACTCTGCAAATAAGATAGCAATGTCTTCTACTATGTAGAATTTGCCACCAAGAAAGGTGAAGCCCCGGTTTATAACTTGTTATAACTCGATGTATTAACGCCCCATGGAATATTCCATAGAATTTATCATTTTTTAGATCCACCAAAAGTATAATTCATCAATTAGATAAAAGTCGTTTATTGTAGTATAATTGTTCAAATACGAAAATCATAGGATTCAAATTCCGTGGGAATTTCAGAACATGTCACATATTATCAGCTGAAATATATTTAAACCCAGTAAAATCCTCAGCAACTGTGGATGACACATTAATAACACCAAAAATGACAGATCATTTTCAGCCATCTTTGGTGATGACCGAAATAATGGCTAAAACGACGGAATTTTTTTGGTCAGAGCTTGCGTGTCATTAATTCTCAATGATGATGTCGGAATGATAGCAAAATGATGACCCAAGGAGTTTGCAGTACTGTCATTTTCTTCGTGAAATGATTACAAATTAACGTAAAAAATCACACAACCTCTGAAACAGAAAAAAAGCTTTGTTATTTCTGCCGTCATTCCGACTGTGATCAACGTGGCAGAAAATGATTTGTCATTTCTGCGTCATTTTTGCCATCATAAAGCTGTGATTAAATCGTCACTATTTCTGCTAGGGATAATAAAACAGGCTTTAAGAAATACTTTATTTGGCTATTCAATGAATGATTTTTCATTGTAAAATATTTCTTTGATTTCCGATTTGGTGTATTTTAGATTTAAATACAAAAGTCATTTGATTCAAATTCTCTGGGAATTTCTTAGCATGTCACGGTAAAATAATAAAATAGGCTTTAAGAAATACTTTTTGCTTCCTCATACAGGAAGCTTTGTTTTCATGAAAAAATTTTTTTTCGAGATTTTTATGTCAGATTACTCAGAATGGTCTAAATCGTCGAGAAAAGTGGTTTAGATAAATTGTCCGGATGTATGTATGTATGTTCGACCAAATCAGCTCAAATTTGAACAACATATACCGTACTGCCTAATCTTTAATTGGTATAAATTTCGGAAAAATCGATTGACACATTTTAATTTTATAAGAATTTTTAAATTTTGAAAAAAGTACGTAAATGCTCTAGCTCGAACGAATTTTTAGTTATCGGGCTGAAACTTCGTATGAAAATAGAACAAAGTGATGCGACCTTTGGTATTGAATTTGGGCGAAATCTGCAAAGCGGTTCGGTTTTTATGATATTTTGAATTTTTCGAAAATTTTTCGTTTTGAATTCAGATAAAATTTCAACAAATCAATTGAATTTTTTTACACTGGATCAATAACATTCAGACCTACTACGTATCAAATTTGGTGATGATCGGTAAAGCGGTTCGAATTTTACGTTATTTTGAATTTTGCTTCCTCATAGAGGAAGCTTTGTTTTCATGAAATTTTTTTTTTCGAGATTTTCATGTCAGTATGCTTAGAATCACCTAAAACGTCGAGAAAAGTGGTTTAGAAAAAATGTCCGTATGTATGTATGTGTATGTGTGTGTGTGTGTGTGTGTGTGTGTGCTGGGCTTCGAAAATTCAATCTCCTCTCACTCGGTAACCGTTCGAGCGATCCGGCTCAAATTTGGCACGCAAGTAGAGTAGCTGCCCCTCTTTGAATGTTGTGATTTTTGCCAAAATATGTGAAGTCATTAAGATTTTATGTTGATTTTAATTTGTTGAAAAAAGGGCGTGGTCGCTCTAACTTTCGTAAAAGTTCGCCGATTTGGCTAAATAGTTCTTCATAACTGAAGATACGTTCAATGTTGTATGGTATTGAATTTCGACGAAATCGGTAAAGCGGTTCGGATTTTATAGAATTTTGAATTTTTCGAAAAAAATAGATTTTGATCTAAATTACGTCGAATTTCAACAAATGAACAGAAATTTTGTACAGACGAAAAATAACATTCAGAAATGCCATGTACCAAATTTGGTGATGATCGGTAAAGTCGTTCGGATTTTACACCATTTTTCATTAAAAAAAAAATGTAGATTTTCGCTATAACTTCCGGAAAGGTTGAGAAAGTACGTCAAAAATTTGTATCTAATCAAAATTAGATGTAACGGTGTTTGCAGAGGTGATTTATAGCTGTATAAAACACCTCTGCAAAAGAGACACAAGGTATAAAAAAAAAAGATGCAAAGTAGAACCTTGCACATTGCTTCCTCATTATTTTTCGCTTTTTACAAAGCTTCCTCTATGAGGAAGCCAAAATTGAATAACATACTGCTTCCTCACAGAGGGAGCTTTGTAAAAAGCGAAAAATAATGAGGAAGCAATGTGCAAGGTTCTACTTTGCATCTTTTTTAAAAATTGACTGGTGTCGCTCTGCATTTCGTAAAACGTCAGAAAATTAGAATAAAATACAACAAAGATGCAAAGTAGAACCTTGCACATTGCTTCCTCATTATTTTTGAGCTATTAAATCAATGATTTTTCATTGTAAATAATTTCTTTGACTTTCGATTGGTTGTATTTTAGATTTAAAGATCGTCAAAAGTCAAGAGTCTACGCAGAGGTTGGGATCTCATCAGCGACTCGTCGCGTTCTCCACTCGCGCTTTGTCCTTGCGGCTTTGATTTCTTCTCTTCGGGTATACGAGAAGGGAAGAAGGAGGGTTCGAAGGCGAGAGGGAGCCTGGAGATCGAACGTGTTAGAGAGACACAGAGAGTTAGGCAAAAAGAGAAAGATAGAAAGCTGTGGGATGATACGAATGCAGAGAAAGAGGAAGATAGGTAGTAGGTACCGCTGCGGGAGAGCGAGCGATATTTACATGCGATTTGCATACTAGTTGATCCCTATTGCTTCCATCTCCAACGAGGCAGGAGCAACGGCTGCCAGGCATGCCTACCACATCCCCGCGTCCACCAACTCCACCAACTCACCCTCCGATATACCCTCAACCTCTCACTTCTCTCTGCTTTACCGCTTTTTCGTACAGCCCATAGCAATACTGAGCTACATAATACTGTATATCACATAGTATATACATATACATGCGACACCGATTCGATGAGTTTCGAAGGCACAAAAATTCACTATTGTTCAAACCATACAACAATATTGAGGGCAGCAAAAATGGTTGCATAACATTTTTACAGAGAAAAAATAATTACTCGAAAATTTACTTGGTATTCATTTATAAATTTTGTGTCAGTTTCAGTCAATTATATTATACTAATAAATTTTTCCTATATTTATCAATTTTGTGTTAGATTCGCTCAATTATTTTGTACTATTTAGTAAATTACATTTTTTCTATATTTATCAATTTTGTGTTAGATTCGTTCAATTATATTATATTATTTAGTAAATCAAATTTTTCCCATGTTTATAATTTTTTTTGTTAGATTCGCTTAATTATATTGTGCTATTTCAGTAAGTAAAATTTTTCTTCTATTAATTTTTTCATTGTAAGAAATATTTTGTTTTATATTTCGTTTTATTTAAGAAATGAGTCTTCTTTTGATGAAACCATACAACAATATTGAGGGCAGCAAAAATAGTTGCATAACATTTTCACAGACAAAAAGAAATTACTCGAAAATTTACTTGGTATTCATTTATAAATTTTGTGTCATTTTCGGTCAATTATATTGTACTATTTAGTAAATTAAATTTCTCATATATTTATTAATTTTATATTAGATTCGCTCAATTATATTGTACTATTTAGTAAATTACATTTTTTCTATATTTATCAATTTTGTGTTAGATTCGTTCAATTATATTATATTATTTAGTAAATCAAATTTCTCCTATATTTTCAAATTTTGTATTAGATTCGCTTAATTATATTGTACTATTTAGTAAATTACATTTTTCCTATGTTTATAATTTTTTTTTAGATTCGCTTAATTATATTGTGCTATTTTAGAAAATAAAATTTTTCTTCTATTAATTTCTTCATTGTAAGAAATATTTTGTTTTATATTTCGTTTTATTTAAGAAATGAGTCTTCTTTTGATGAAACCATACAACAAAATTGAGGGCAGCAAAAATAGTTGCATAACATTTTCACAGACAAAAAGAAATTACTCGAAAATTTACTTGGTATTCATTTGTAAATTTCGTGTCATTTTCGGTCAATTACATTGTACTATTTAGTAAATTAAATTTCTCATATATTTATTAATTTTATATTAGATTCGCTCAATTATATTGTACTATTTAGTAAATTACATTTTTCCTATATTTTCAAATTTTATATTAGATTCGCTTAATTATATCGTACTATTTTAGCAAATAAAATTAGTCTTATATTAATTTTTTCATTGTAAGAAATATTTTGTTTTATATTTCGTTTTACTTAAGAAATGAGTCTTCTTTTGATAAAAAATTGGGTAACAAAGTCACCGGCTAAGGTTTTATCGTAGGCGAAAGTAAAGCTATCATTAAATAGGACAGACAAGAAGAGGATGTACAAGAAGAAGAAAATAAGCAGGCGGATTTAAGAAGGTTGGCAGGGACGAGCATGTCGGGCGTATAATCGGCTCGTATAAATGTGGCTTCGGCTAATTATTGCAGATAGGGGAGGAACACGGTGAAACCTCTCGACTTGGTTTCCCGAACGACCTATGTAACTCGTGTCATGGACGCGAAAAAGCTTTCCTATCTCTGCCCCAAAAGCCACCGAATTAGCACGAAGAATAATTAAAGCTTTCCTCCAAAAGCTTTGCTCCCAAATTCTCGTGTGTAGGTAAATAAAGCCTATTTTCACAAATCAGTAGCACCGCAATTTTCACATAAGTTTAGCTGCGCCTTCGCGTCAAACTTACGAAAAATTACTCTATAAATTCGAACGAATATACATAGATAATAGTAATAAATTACTATTCTAAATAGACGGATAGGTTTGTTGTATTTTTTGGTATTCCATTTGCTATTCGGATTATTGACCCTTTCTTGAACCCCAAAACAGCTGCACTGATAAAAATGCGTCAAAAATACACTATAATGTTATCACACAGGAAAACTCTAAATTAAAATTTCTGTACTTTTAACAAATGTCCAAAAATAATGACTAAATGACAAAAGTGCGCCTTACCGAAGGTTTGAAAACCTTGATATTGCAGTTACGTTTACTTAGTTTAGGAGCATAAAATTGTTTACACAAAGAGCATTTACCTCGAAGGGAAATAAGTTAATAAGTTTATTTTTTATACGGAAAAAATATGTAAAAAACCACAAAATTCAAAGTGAATTAAAAAATCTGAAACAATTCATACATAATCAGAAAAATGAATGAAATCATTTTCATTTAAAAAATGTAGGTTTCCGGGAGATTAAAGAATTTTTTTTCATCGATTTGTTAATTACATTTTAGAATTCCAGAATTTTAGAATACCGAGAACAACCTTAAGAGGAAGGAGTCAGGTAAAAAAAATTGATTTTGAAAATTCAATATCATCCAAATCCTATTGCATATAAAAATGCCCAATGTACTATATTGTTGGTACTCGATGAAAGGATTTTTTAATGTCGTCTGACTTGCATATGCTTTTCAATATTATCTTAAGCAAAGTCCTTAGGTTTTCCATTCTGCGCATGATTCAGATCAAACTAATAGGCAGATTGGAATGGTTGACGTCTCATTTTCTTCTTCATGAAAAGATACACCGACTAAATGGAGCAAATGTTAATAAAAGGTAATATTTGTTAAGTAACATAATTATTAATAAATAAATTTTATGCTATTTTCAAAATCAGTGATTAACTTTGCTTTCAGAATGAAAAAAAATAGTTTGCTCCATCTAGCCGGTGTATCTTTTCATGAAGAAGAAAATGAGACATCAACCATTCCAATCTGCCTAGTAGTTTGATCTGAATCATGCGCAGAATGGAAAACCTAAGAACTTTGCTTAAGATAATATAGAAAAGCATTTGCAACTCAGACGACAGTAAAAAATTCTTTCATCGAGTACCAACAATATAGTGCATTGGGCATTTTTCTATGCAATAGGATTTGGATGATATTGAAATTCCAAAATCAATTTTTTTTATCTGACTCCCTCCAGTTGCGATGATTTTTCCCATCGCAATTGATTCTCCCTTTCGTATTATCTGCTACTCTTAGTTGTCCAATAAAAGTGAATATTCAATTAAATATGCGTTTAATTAATTTTTTTTCAGATAAGAATTAGCAGCGATGGACGAGAGCATCTTCTGGAAGGTATTAACGGCAGGCGCCATGGGTTTCTGGCTTGGAGACGTCGAGGGACTCCATACACGGATAGTTGAAGCACTCGAGCCGATTGATATCTTCGGAGGTGCCTCCTGCTACGTGCTACGGCTTCAACCTCAGCTCCTAATTAACTTGGTGCTTGCTGGCTGACCCCAAGGACCTCGTACCTCTCGATGCACGCTGGACTCTCTCAATAGCTGCACACACATACACACACACACACACACACACATACATTTCTGAGGGCAAAACTCGGAGGCCAGTCGAGACACACGCTCGAACCCTCGATAAAGCCGTCATCGGGCCACCATCGTGCTGCTCTACCTTCAGGGCAATCCGCATGGTCGAGCTTGCTGCCAAGAGGTCAAATCCAGAGACGCCTCCGAGGCATCCTGAGAATTTTTTTTTCTCCACTACCAACAGCAACTCGTCTGCACAACTTAGAGTCTCAAAAAGTGACTCCAACCCTTTTTCAACCAAGAATACCATCCCCATCGTGGAGCAACCAATGGAACTCACATTCCGTAGCAAAGAAAAGACGTTTCGAGAGATTTACATAATTGTAAAGAAAAATTATACCGTTAAGTGAATAAATTGGTAAATTGAATTTTTGTAAAATCTATATGTTGTTGCACTTAAATGTGAATGTGAGTATTGACACATGTTAAACATATCTGTCGGGTTTGCTATACTCTGTAAACGAAATTTGTTGAAAATTAATATTCAGATTAATTTTCATATGCATTCGTCATCGAAAAATGCAATATTGGTATATTAAAATAAAGATTACAATACGAACGTACTGTAATTTTCAAATACCAGTATAGTAGAATTTTCATACTATTCTTAAATTTACAATAAATTTAAATTTACAATTTACAGTATATTAATATAGAATTCATATACACGATTCGTAAATCTCATATCGTTTTGTATATTAAATTTTCTTGCATTTTTAACAGTGTATAGTAATTTCAATTTACTTGAATTTTACTATAAAAGTACATTAATTATAATACTTTTCATTAAATTTTCTGTAAAAATACATTAATTTTATATCACAAATGGACATTTAATTTAATTGATGAGTTTACGCATAAAAACTTCCAATGTTTTCTAACAGTGTTGAAATTGTCACAACTAAAAATTTCTTTCCTGCATCATGTAAAGGTAAATCTTACACTGAGAAAAAAACCAATCAAATGTGTGGTTGCGGGTGGCGAAATAAATATTTTGTTCCGTGAACGAAATAATAGTTATTGTGAATTAAGTAAAGTTGATTCAACTATGCGTTGGTTCGTTCAACCAAATATACAGGTTCAATTAAACAAATGTTTATTTCACACATTCGGTTGGTCTTACCAATTTTTTTCTCGGTGTAGCATAACACACGGAGAAAACGGGTTAGTTGAGAAATCTAACCTTTAAATGCTTGGAACGTTAGATGTAGTTTGGTTAGCATTACCAATGGTTGGTTGACACTACCAATCGGTTAGTTGGCGCCACCAATCGGTTGGTTGGCACTACCAATAGGTTAGTTGGCGCCACCAATCGGTTAGTTGGCGCCACCAATCGGTTGGTTGGCACTACCAATCGGTTAGTTGGCGCCACCAATCGGTTGGTTGGCACTACCAATAGGTTAGTTGGCGCCACCAATCGGTTGGTTGGCACTACCAATCGGTTAGTTGGCGCCACCAATCGGTTGGTTGGCACTACCAATAGGTTAGTTGGCGCCACCAATCGGTTGGTTGGCACTACCAATAGGTTAGTTGGCGCCACCAATCGGTTGGTTGGCACTGCCAATCGGTTAGTTGGCGCCACCAATCGGTTGGTTGACATCAATCGGTTAGTTGGCACTACCAATAGGTTAGTTGGCGCCACCAATCGGTTGGTTGGCACTACCAATCGGTTAGTTGGCGCCACCAATCGGTTGGTTGGCACTACCAATCGGTTAGTTAGCGCCACCAATCGGTTGGTTGGCACTACCAATCGGTTAGTTGGCGCCACCAATCGGTTGGTTGGCACTACCAATCAGTTAGTTAGCGCCACCAATCGGTTGGTTGACATCAATCGGTTAGTTGGCATTACCAATCGGTTGGTTCTGACACGCAATAACTTGCTAATGCCATATTTTACCACGCCTGTTTGTTGGCACGTATCAATTCCATAGTTCCTACAACTACACCCTTTTCTCCGTGCATATGAGTTCGGTGGATACAATCTGTTAAACATATTTATCAGAATTATTTTGATACCAGACATGTTATGAGTCGGATTGAGCTGTAATAATTGTGGAACGGGTATGTATGAGCAGGTCCGGCAACGCGATCGTAGAATGGATCGTGATTCGTGGCTGATCGAGACCCTCTGTTCATACGTGTGCCCCAACGCCACGATTCGCCATCCCACTCGCTGAACAACGCGATGCCTCGTGAACTGCAACTGTTTCGTTAATTAAAACGAACGAACGAACGTAGGTACGGGTTAATTTTATGCGGGTGGCGAGAGAGAATCGAAGTGTGCATGGTTTTGCCATTACAGCCAGCGCTAGTCTTCCATTCATCAGAGCTTTCGATGTCGCAACGTAGAGACGAGCCAGTAATCATGTTACCCCGACCAACGATCGAAACTGAAAAAAGAGTTTTTTACTTTTGTAAATATACGCGGAATTAAAAAACGCTAAAAATAAGGGTTTACAGCAAAAAAAAAATACATGTACACTGAGAGAAAAACATAGTAATTTTTAAAAAATATACAGTTAGTCCGACGATAATCTACACTGTTAAAAATATTTTGAAAATTAATATATGTATTGGAAGTTCTTTTCCAGATACGGTATATTAAATTTCATTTAATATACAGATATATTGTAAAGTTCCAATAATTATATTATAAACACAACTTTTATAAAGTGTTTAGTGAACTGTATATTAATTTTGCAACAATTTTTTTTATATATTAATTAATATTTGTATATTAAATTTAATATACGCGTATTCACAACAAAACTTCCAATACTTTATATTAATTTTCATACAAAAATTTCTAACAGTGTAGCTGTAAACTATAATTTTGATGTTATTGGTGCAGTAGCCAAATTATGTGGATCAGATAGATGGATAATCGACTATTGGCGGTAAAATTAAACAATGAATACCTTTTTGTTTAAACGTTTCGACTCTGGTCTGGGTCCTCTTCAATAAATTGTTTTATTCACTACAAAAAATTATAAAATATATTCATTAATCGGTAAACCAAATATAAAATAGATATAAATTAAACCTTTTTTTTTTGCTATTATTTTTTTAAGATTTTTAATTTTGTAATTTAAAAAAAAATTGTTTAAAGTTCTTAATTTAACCTCTATTCGTTTCCTAATAATAGCATGGATATTCTTTCTACATGTAAATTTTTTTTAAACAATTAATGTCGATGTTTTTTGGTTCTTGAGGATCACTATTCTTATTATATTTGTTCCTCAATTCTTTATAATTTATTCAGAAATAGTAATCGAAAAAAAATATATGTTTAGCGTTATATTAGGTGCAAATTCTGCCCTGACTGGGAGCTGATAAGGGCCTGATAAAGGCCCTAACAGTGCCAGATTTCCACTCGGATTTAATCGCGCACGACATCGTGCCATTTTTTTTAAATTTAATTAATTTCTAGCAACGTTTATAGTTAATTTACGACAGTTAATTATTTTTGTCAAGTATATTGATGCGAATTTTAATGGTTTAAAGTTATTAGATTATTCCCAACTGATGTAGATTCGTTGAAAATGGTTTTTTTTTTTTTTTGCAGCTGTACATTGGTACAAAAGCGACAAAATTCTTCGTTCCCGTCGTTGCATCGGAACTCGATACATTTTTGGAGTCAACTAATGACCCGCGCGATTCTCTTGCAACTCGGCGCATTCTTCGCCGTCCGGTTGTCTCTCCGCCGACGATTTCAGCGAGCCTACTGACGTACGTGCGGAATAATAATTTTTCTCTCTTTGATCGACGATGCCAAATCGGGAAGAGAGCTTCGTCGGTCGCATCAGACGAAGTTTCCCACAACGGGCATTTTTTGAAATGGTATCGTTGCTTCCTCTGTCGTCTCTTATATTTTTACCGTGCGATTAATTGGCGCCGGTGGGTTTTGCACACGCGCGATACGATATTATCGCTTGCGACGCAGCCATCGACTCAACACGCGAAATACCTCCAGCGAAATTCGAGAAATTGCCCACTCGGCGTGATAAAACACGGAGATGCGTGTATATGCTGTGTATATGCTCTCCTGTTGAACGCAAAACGCCACCGGATAGAGGATACGCGGACCAACGCGTGAGACCTCGCCCACCTGAAACAACACCGAGTTTTCAGATCGCTGATCCCATAAGCAGTTCGCGTTTGATCCCTCTGTTGTTTCGCGGCTGTATTTCCCTGCCCGCGACCTCCATTCACCGATCCGCACCGTCGCTGCGAACCCCGTTCACTCTCTCGCACTGCTAAACTTGCCTCCGCATCATTCACGCTTCACCCGTTATACTTCGGTCGCTAGGCATTACCTACAAAATTGTACCGCACATACGCAGAATTTCCAATACCTGAGACGAGAAATGAGAATGTCGCTAGTAAAAATAAATTTAAAAATGCAATCCTTAGCAATCATGATAAATTTAATTTTTTTATGGCCTAAAAACAACGCGCGTGAAGATAATTATGTGAATTGAGATCACAAATCAACATATGTCAAAAAGTATTTTTGAGATGCGTTAAGGTAGTCTGTTCACATTGGTATGCATTCCTAACGCCGAAATTCACATGGCCGAAAATCATAATCACGAAAAAACAAAACACGGCACAGTTTGTTTGCACTTAAGTGCGAATTTATGATCGATCTTGAGATCGCACTTAACATCAATCTTAAGATCGAACTTGCTTGAGGGCTGTTGATCGATCTTAAGTTCGACCTTGAGTTCGATCTCAAGTTCGGTCTTAAGTTCGATCTCAAGTTCTTGAGATTAAACTGAGTTCGAACTTAATATCGATCTCAAGACCTATCTTAAGAACGAACTTCAAGTCTTAGGCTTACAAAATAAATGAAGGGATGCATAAATCGTTTCACAAGACTCCGAAGGCGCATTGATTTATGATTTTGTTTTTCCAAGCTAACCGTATTAAATATGTCAGCAAAAAAGATAATTAGATTTTCGACAAGCGAGAAAATGATTTTTTCGAAAATCTATCACCGACATAATGGTCGCAGATTTCGGAGGAATTTAACAGCAATTCTGCCATTGTCGCGAAACTTTGTGTATCTCATTCGTGTTCATCGTTTTATATCACATTGACCTTGGTGATTTCGATGATAATAATGCCAAGAAGTTAGTAACGAGATTAAAAGAAAGTTGTTGTCAAAAGAATTATAAGTGTATCCTTTTTCCCTCATTTTCAATTAATTTCTTGATTCTACAGAATCCATATGAAAATTTTTGCAGCAATTTCTTCCATTCTAAAACGTATTTATACAAATGGATGTAAAGATACGAATAACATTGAATATGTTTTCGTTGCTACATTTCACATTACACTCAAGACGAATTCTGTGGGTAATTTTACAAATATATCATGACTAGAAAAAAAAATCAAAAAGCCATTAACTACGGTTAAATCTTCAGAGTTTTCAAATCTGATTCCCTTATTGTGTGTGTGAACTCCAATTTAGGCGAAAGTTCGAACTTGAGTTCAGACCTAAGTTTGATCTTAAATCCGAACTCAAGATCACGCTGAAAATCGAACTTAAGTTCAGACTTAAGTTTAAACTTAAGATTGAGCTTAAGAACCCAATCAGATTCGGAAAAAAGTTCAATCTTAAGATTGATCTCAAGATCAATCTTTAGTATTGTATTAAACGACATCTTAAGTTCCAACTCAAGTCAAAACAGCTTACGCTGTCTTTTGTTTCGGTGTTGCGAATTTCGGAGATATGAATGCATACCTTCACATTAGCTAGTCAAATCAGTGCTAAATTTTTAATCGCGTTTCTACACATTTTGGTAGTTTTGCCGACTATTCTGCAGAGTGGCTTGCTCATCAGCATTAGTTCTTAATATATAAATCCATCCACAGACACGGTTTGAAATAAAAATACCCTGATACATACAAATTTCGGATGAGGTTGTTGTCATCCAGTTTTATATTAGAAAAAACCACAATATTAATCTAGTTATAACGAGCAATAGCTTATGTTGTTTGTTACAAAAATGCTTCATTGATTGACCGGACAAATTCTGTATTAGTATTAGTTATTCACAAGTTACAAGCATGTGTAAATCTGATGATAGGTTAGAGTAGATAAAAAACGGTTGCAATTTTCTTACAAAGAATACTATAAGAAAATGTCTCCGGTCAATCAATGAAGCATCTTTTAATAAACAAAATGAGCTATCGTTCGTCAAAGTCTGACAAAAATTATGGTTTTTTCTAATATAAAACTGGATGACAACAACCTCATCCGACATTTGTATGTATCAGGGTATTTTAATTAAAAACCGTGTCTGTGGATGGATTTATATATTAAGAACTAATGCTGATGAGCAAGCCACTCTGCAGAACAGTCGGCAAAACTACCAAATCAATCGAATCAAACCTTAAATCAATTGAATTTGTGATCACAATTTGACATAATTATTTTTATGCGGGAACAGTCAAAGTGATCATAAAAATAACGATCAATGGAAGTTGTTTTTCACACAGAAAAAAGTTTCAGACATGGTCAAAATGATCTTTGAACAACCAAACCAAAAGGTTCCAAGCACGAAAAAGTAACTGTCAGATTCTTTTTTATTTTGGTTATTTCGAAGGCCATTTTCACAATTTCCGAAAGTTTCGTCTGTGCAAAAAACAACATCTATTTTTATGGTCAAATTTATAAGCTTTAACTTTAAATTGTATCAAGTTAAAAAAGAAAATTAATGTTGCCATCAAATGATAGAGAATTCTACCCTGTTCAAAATATTTACTATAATTTTCCATTACAGGTAATGAAATCTCTTTTAAAGAAACTGATAGATTAAATTTGCTATGCAGGTAAGATGTAGAATTGCAGTATTTTACACTAAATCCTATGAAAATTAGGAAATTAAAAGCAAAAAAGATGCAAAGTAGAACCTTGCACATTGCTTCCTCATTATTTTTCGCTTTTTACAAAGCTCCCTCTGTGAGGAAGCAGTATGTTATTCAATTTTGGCTTCCTCATAGAGGAAGCTTTGTAAAAAGCGAAAAATAATGAGGAAGCAATGTGCAAGGTTCTACTTTGCATCTTTTTTTTTATACCTTGTGTCTCTTTTGCAGAGGTGTTTTATACAGCTATAAATCACCTCTGCAAACACCGTTACATCTAATTTTGATTAGATACAAATTTTTGTCGTACTTTCTCAACTTTTCCGGAAGTTATAGCGAAAATCTACATTTTGCTTCCTCATAGAGGAAGCTTTGTTTTTTTAAATGAAAAATGGTGTAAAATCCGAACGACTTTACCGATCATCACCAAATTTGGTACATGGCATTTCTGAATGTTATTTTTCGTCTGTACAAAATTTCTGTTCATTTGTTGAAATTCAATGTAATTTAGATCAAAATCTATTTTTTTCGAAAAATTCAAAATTCTATAAAATCCGAACCGCTTTACCGATTTCGTCGAAATTCAATACCATACAACATTGAACGTATCTTCAGTTATGAAGAACTATTTAGCCAAATCGGCGAACTTTTACGAAAGTTAGAGCGACCACGCCCTTTTTTCAACAAATTAAAATCAACATAAAATCTTAATGACTTCACATATTTTGGCAAAAATCACAACATTCAAAGAGGGGCAGCTACTCTACTTGCGTGCCAAATTTGAGCCGGATCGCTCGAACGGTTACCGAGTGAGAGGAGATTGAATTTTCGAAGCCCAGCACACACACACACACACACACACACACACACACACACATACATACATACGGACATTTTTTCTAAACCACTTTTCTCGACGTTTTAGGTGATTCTAAGCATACTGACATGAAAATCTCGAAAAAAAAAAATTTCATGAAAACAAAGCTTCCTCTATGAGGAAGCAAAATTTGTAATTTTTCTGCACCCGTGTATTAAATTTGATGTATCAACAAATGAATAAAATTCCCGCTAATGTAAATTTGCAAACAATATTATGTTTCATTTGATTGATCTTCAGTTCTGCAAAATTCAGTGGGATTGAATCTATTAAAATTTGATTTGAAACAAATTACCTCAAGAAAAATTCATAATATGAAGTCCATATTCATATATAAGTTTTCTTATTTTGGCGATAAGTTGAAGTTTCACGAGGAACTCGTAGACACCAATTAAATGGCACCCAGTACACGAGTTGTTTAATGGCCGTGTGATCGCTTAAGCCCGCTTACCTCGATCTGAGCCAATGCCTTAAGGTCCATGTAAAAAAAATTCTTCAAGCCCAATTAGGCTTCAATGAGTGTACTGAATGGCTCAGTGTGCATTGGCATGCCAGCAAATGATTTTCCCTCATGCCATCACGTCATTCTCTTCATTATTAAGGTATTAATTAATATTAAGCTGATGTGACATTCCAACGAAGTAGACTAAAATCTGACTCAGCTGGTATTTAGCACTGTGTATTTTTTTCATTAATTATATTTGACGCAAAAGAAATTTGGTAATTCTCACATATAATTCTCCCACTTCTGAATTTTTTAAAAAATACAGACACTTCGAAAAAAATCTGGATTTCGCAAAAAGTCTTGCAAATTCGTCAGATTGCTTTAACACAAAAAGATATAATAGAATTTCTAATACAACCCCAAAAAAAAAATACAAAGTGTGAAAAAATTGAGACAAGCACATTGAAAATACCATAATTCGAGATTTCTATTTTTAGATACTATATATCAACTATTTTCACCGATTTCACTACAGTGGAACTTCATGCGACATATAAGTTGAAATCAAATACAATTTTGTCTTAACGACAATGTAGTGATTGAAAAAACCTTAACGCTTGCTATTAGGCGAAAACATGCTTCATAAATGATGCGTGTGACTCAAAAATCAGCACTGAATCACCGAGCGAAACGAGACTGGAATAAATGAGAACAAGGGTTTAGCGCCTGTTGGGAGGACCACCGATTTCTCGGTAATCCGCGCGTGTCGAAGTGCGTGTGAGAAACGCTCTGGAGATAAAAGAGAGCAACGACTCCACGGAAGAAGTCGAGGCCTATATACTTGACTGTGGACTTGGTCTCGTTCACAGGCGTCTGACTTCCTGGGAGGAATGCCACGGCTCGCCAAACCGGGAATCATCCAGCAAGATCGAATACGCAAACGTGCCGAACTCGCGTCTTCCAACAAAGCTTGTTGGAAGACGCGAGAGGCTGAAGCTGGACCACACATAGTCTCCTGTCTTGTTTTTTTGCTTTCATACTTTGCTCATACGATTCCCACATGACAATGCATCACTGAAAGAAGTTTTAATTCATGTATAACACGTTTTTTTTACAGCTTAATGGAAATCCAAACGACTTTGGGAGTTTAAATTATGTGGGGTCACTTGAGAGTGCCAAATCTCGCACTATATAGATGAATGTTTATATAATTATTTGTTCATAGAAACATTTTTTTTTTCGAGACTTTGTCGTGAGGTTTTCTTGTTTAGAAAAAAATGGCCCTCCAAACCGGGGATCATGCAGCAAGATTGAAAACGCAAATGTGATGAACTCGTGTATTCCAACAAGCTTCAGCATCGCGAGTGGCTGAAGCTGGACGACACATAGTCTTCTGTCTTCTTTTTTTGCTTCCATACTTCGCTCATACGATTCCCACACGACAATGCATCACTGAAAGAAGTTTTAATTCACGTATAACACGTTTTTTTTACAGCTTAATGGAAATCCAAACGACTTTAGGAGTTAAAATTATGTGGGGTGACTTGATAGTGCCAAATCTCGCAGTATATAGATGAATGTGTATATAATTATTTGCTCATAGAAAAAGCTTTGTTTTCATGAACATTTTTTTTTTCGAGACTTTCTTGTGAGGTTTTCTTATTTAGAAAAAATGGCCCGCCAAACCGGGGATCATCCAGCAAGATTGAAAACGCAAATGTGACGAACTCGCCTCTTCCAACGAGCTTCAGCATCGCAAAAGGCTCAAGCACAATGACACAACGTCTCCTGTCTTGTTTTTTTGCTTTCATACTTCGCTCATACGATTCTCACACGACAATGCATCACTAAAAGAAGTTTTAATTCATGTATAACACGTTTTTTTTACAGCTTAATGGAAATCCAAACGACTTTGGGAGTTTAAATTATGTGGGATGACTTGAGAGTGCCAAATCTCGCACTATATAGATGAATGTTTATATAATTATTTGTTCATAGAAACATTTTTTTTTTCGAGACTTTGTCGTGAGGTTTTCTTGTTTAGAAAAAAATGGCCCTCGAAACCGGGGATCATGCAACAAGATTGAAAACGCAAATGTGATGAACTCGCGTATTCCAACAAGCTTCAGCATCGCGAGTGGCTGAAGCTGGACGACACATAGTCTTCGGTCTTCTTTTTTTGCTTCCATACTTCGCTCATACGATTCCCACACGACAATGCATCACTGAAAGAAGTTTTAATTCACGTATAACACGTTTTTTTTACAGCTTAATGGAAATCCAAACGACTTTGGGAATTTAAATTATGTGGGGTGACTTGATAGTGCCAAATCTCGCACTATATAGATGAATATGTATATAATTATTTGCTCATAGGAAAAGCTTTGTTTTCATGAACATTTTTTATTTCGAGACTTTGTTGTGAGGTTTTCTTGTTTAGAAAAAAATGGCCCTCGAAACCGGGGATCATCCAGCAAGATTGAAAACGCAAATGTGACGAACTCGCCTCTTCCAACGAGCTTCAGCATCGCAAAAGGCTCAAGCAAAATGACACAACGTCTCCTGTCTTGTTTTTTTGCTTTCATACTTCGCTCATACGATTCCCACATGACAATGCATCACTGAAAGAAGTTTTAATTCATGTATAACACGTTTTTTTACAGTTTAATAGAAATCCAAACGACTTTGGGAGTTTAAGTTATGTGGGGTGACTTGAGAGTGCCAAATCTCGCACTATATAGATGAATGTTTATATAATTATTTGTTCATAGAAACATTTTTTTTTTCGAGACTTTGTCGTGAGGTTTTCTTGTTTAGAAAAAAATGGCCCTCCAAACCGGGGATCATGCAACAAGATTGAAAACGCAAATGTGATGAACTCTTCGGTCTTCTTTTTTTGCTTTTTTTGTGCCAAATCTCGCACTATATAGATGAATGTTTATATAATTATTTGCTCATAGAAAAAGCTTTGTTTTCATGAACATTTTTTATTTCGAGACTTTCTTGTGAGGTTTTCTTGTTTAGAAAAAAATGGCCCTCGAAACCGGGGATCATCCAGGAAGATTGAAAACGCAAATGTGACGAACTCGCCTCTTCCAACGAGCTTCAGCATCGCAGAGGCTCAAGCAAAATTACACAACGATTCCTGTCTTGTTTTTTCGGCTTGCTTGCTTCCATACTCCGGTCATACGATTCCCATAGAACAATGTATCACTGAATATGTTTTATTTCACTCGGTGCGAGAAACGCAGTTTTACACACATTTCGCGGGTATAAATTCCCATTTTCACGCCTTGTAAAAATTTATTTTACAAGGTGTGAAAATTTGACATTTTACAAATTTTACATTTTACAAATTTTACATTTTACAAATTTTACATTTTACAAATTTTACATTTTACAAATTTTACATTTTACAAATTTTACATTTTACAAATTTTACATTTTACAAATTTTACATTTTACAAATTTTACAAATTTTACATTTTACAAATTTTACATTTTACAAATTTTACATTTTACAAATTTTACATTTTACAAATTTTACATTTTACAAATTTTACATTTTACAAATTTTACATTTTACAAATTTTACATTTTACAAATTTTACATTTTGCCAATTTTACAAATTTTACATTTTACAAATTTTACAAATTTTACATTTTACAAATTTTACATTTTACAAATTTTACATTTTACAAATTTTACATTTTACAAATTTTACATTTTACAAATTTTACATTTTACAAATTTTACATTTTACATTTTACAAATTTTACATTTTACAAATTTTACATTTTACAAATTTTACATTTACAACTCGTGTGAGGTTGCAATCCTCACCTTTGGCTCGTGCTGCAAACTTTCACTCGTCATGAAAAGTTTTATCGCACTTGTATAGTAAAGTGCTATTAATTCGTGTATAAAACTTTTTTTTGCAGCTTAATGGAAATTCAAACGACTTTGAGCCTTTAAATTATGTGGGGTGACTTGAGAGTGGCAAATCTCGCGATATATAGATGACTGTGTACATATTTTCGAATGAAAGAGACGTCGAACAAGGGTGAAGTGGTACGTTGCAGGAACTAGGTATGATATGCAAAACAGTGGGACAAAACAGCGATGTTATTTGAACCAACTGACGAGCAGCAGTTGGATATAGGAGTGGGCTGCTCTAGGCTTCGAGGCATTCAGGGGAGAACTGCGGTAATGCTCTGTCACACACGGCGGCCACAACGACACCCGAGGGGTGATTAGTCGCACAAAAGCGATGGTCGATACAAGTGAAAGCAAATTGGTAGAAAATTGATAATCAACCACCGATACATATATATATATGAAACACGAAATGCTACATCTCGTTCCAACAAAACAGCTTCAAAAGGGCTGTAGATTCGAAAGGGTCGTACACTTAAAAAATGGCCCTCCAAACCGGGGATCATGCAGCAAGATTGAAAACGCAAATGTGATGAACTCGTGTATTCCAACAAGCTTCAGCATCGCGAGTGGCTGAAGCTGGACGACACATAGTCTTCGGTCTTCTTTTTTTGCTTCCATACTTCGCTCATACGATTCCCACACGACAATGCATCACTGAAAGAAGTTTTAATTCACGTATAACACGTTTTTTTACAGCTTAATGGAAATCCGAACGACTTTGGGAGTTTAAATTATGTGGGGTGACTTGATAGTGCCAAATTTCGCACTATATAGATGAATATGTATATAATTATTTGCTCATAGAAAAAGCTTTGTTTTCATGAACATTTTTTATTTCGAGACTTTCTTGTGAGGTTTTCTTGTTTAGAAAAAAATGGCCCTCGAAACCGGGGATCATCCAGCAAGATTGAAAACGCAAATGTGACGAACTCGCCTCTTCCAACGAGCTTCAGCATCGCAAAAGGCTCAAGCACAATGACACAACGTCTCCTGTCTTGTTTTTTTGCTTTCATACTTCGCTCATACGATTCTCACACGACAATGCATCACTAAAAGAAGTTTTAATTCATGTATAAATTTTACATTTTACAAATTTTACATTTTACAAATTTTACATTTTACAAATTTTACAAATTTTACATTTTACAAATTTTACATTTTACAAATTTTACATTTTACAAATTTTACATTTTACAAATTTTACATTTTACAAATTTTACATTTTACAAATTTTACATTTTACAAATTTTACATTTTGCCAATTTTACAAATTTTACATTTTACAAATTTTACAAATTTTACATTTTACAAATTTTACATTTTACAAATTTTACATTTTACAAATTTTACATTTTACAAATTTTACATTTTACAAATTTTACATTTTACAAATTTTACATTTTACAAATTTTACATTTTACAAATTTTACATTTTACAAATTTTACATTTTACAAATTTTACATTTTACAAATTTTACATTTACAACTCGTGTGAGGTTGCAATCCTCACCTTTGGCTCGTGCTGCAAACTTTCACTCGTCATGAAAAGTTTTATCGCACTTGTATAGTAAAGTGCTATTAATTCGTGTATAAAACTTTTTTTTGCAGCTTAATGGAAATTCAAACGACTTTGAGCCTTTAAATTATGTGGGGTGACTTGAGAGTGGCAAATCTCGCGATATATAGATGACTGTGTACATATTTTCGAATGAAAGAGACGTCGAACAAGGGTGAAGTGGTACGTTGCAGGAACTAGGTATGATATGCAAAACAGTGGGACAAAACAGCGATGTTATTTGAACCAACTGACGAGCAGCAGTTGGATATAGGAGTGGGCTGCTCTAGGCTTCGAGGCATTCAGGGGAGAACTGCGGTAATGCTCTGTCACACACGGCGGCCACAACGACACCCGAGGGGTGATTAGTCGCACAAAAGCGATGGTCGATACAAGTGAAAGCAAATTGGTAGAAAATTGATAATCAACCACCGATACATATATATATATGAAACACGAAATGCTACATCTCGTTCCAACAAAACAGCTTCAAAAGGGCTGTAGATTCGAAAGGGTCGTACACTTAAAAAAAAAATCTACTTTTACTGGAAGTTTTTATGCATAAACTAGTATATTAAATTTAATATACAAGTGTAATCTAAAATTAACAGCACATTCAATAATTTACTTTAATTTTACAGTAAAAAGTACTTGAATTTTAATAATTTGCTCTAATTTTACTGGAAAAGTATATAAATTTTATACCACAATTGTATATTAAATTTCGAGTACGAGTTTATGCATAAAAACTTCCAATTTTTTCTAACAGTGTATAGGATGAAGTTATAAGCTGACGAATGGATGTTGAAATTAGAGCAGGGATATTGCTCGAATACTCTACATTTATTCTACAATTTATTCTGCCGTCTAAAATTGACGAAATTTATCGAAATTTGATGTCACTATATTATTTCCTGATAGAAGAAGGTTTGTTTATATGAACATTTTTTTTCGAGATTTTCTTGTCAAAACACTCAGAATGGTCCAAAACATCGTGAAAAATGGTGTAGAAAAAATGTCCATGTGTGTGTGTGTTTCAATCAGCAATTTCTTCTTTCTTGAACGGACACTTTTTCTGATTCGAGTATAAGAAAATTTCTGTTCGAAGTTTTTGCACAAATTTATACTCACTTTTATTTACAAAAATTCTTCACAATTAACTTTTGAATAAATTTCCTTGTAACTTCTGCCTAAGAACTTCAAATGAAAATTCATATTCCCAGAGTGGGTAAAGCCGTTTCATGAAACAAAAGAAAAAAAAAATTACTACCCATAATCGTGGCTGCCAAAAAAACTGTCACTTATGAAAATATTGTTTGTTCTCGTCAAGTGTTATTTTTAATTTGTAGAATCTCACATGTGCTATCGCAACAGCATTCCATTTCTACACTGACAGAAAAATTTGGTAATTTAACAGGAAATATAGTTAGACCGACGATAATCTAACTATAAACTATAATTCCCAGGAAGAACGTCTATATTTTATGGTTATAGCAAATATAAGATAATAGTTGGATGAACCATTAATATAATTCCCAGTAAGTACGTCTTACGTCTCTATTTTATGGTTATGGCAAATATAATTATAGTAGCAATCATCAAAATGATAATAGTTTCAAAAACTATTCTAATAGTTTAAAATATGCCGTTTCGTTGCATATACGATTTCAACATTTGTTTCCAATAAACTTGCAAGTATCATTCATTGAACCATATTATCATCGCTTCAACCATAAAACATTGCAAGCCTTCCTATATTCGTTTTATTATGTGAAATCGTTAAATCAACAATATGCTTTTCTTTCAGTGTAAGTTTGTACTTTAAGTTTGAATTACCAAAAAAAAACTGTGTCAAATTTTCTATACAATATTCAATTCTTGAAATGTTCACCGATTCAAACGCACATCCATATGTATAATGTACACATACTTACCTAGAAAAAACGATGTACGTGCACGTGTGAGCTTTCCACTCCTCGTGTTTTTATGACGAAGAGGAAAGAAAATTTATTCCGACTACGGTTCCCTCCTCTCGGTGTCAGAATCCCATGGCCCCTCACCCACAGATTTATGGACTTATAGATTCTTCCTCTTTCCTAAATTCCTACTGGCGCAGCGGGAGCGTTGAGCTTGCACCCCACGGGGATCCAGCAAGCCGTCGAGCTTTAGCTAGCCTTGCGACGTTTTCGTTTCTTTTTATGTGTTTTTGTTTCGCGATATGCTCTGGCTTGGTCCGTTTCTTTTTCCCCTCTTCGCTACCGCCGTAACATCATATATATGTATATATATATATATACAGCTCGTTCTCGTGGGTCTGGCCAGAGGAAATCTGGGAGCCATGGTCGCCGAGCTTCCACTTTCCACCCAAGTTATATCTACGAGAAAGAGGTCTCTGGACCACATAAATTTATCACAAATGTCTTTTCCTCTGTCGCTGTGCATGGCAGTCTCTCTCTTCTGGTAATACACCAGGAGCTATTATCCGGAAACGTCAATTCACTCTGATATATCCCACTGTAAATAATATCTACGTAACTAACTACTAGATGATAAAAATTGAATAATAAAGCTGTACTGAAATTTGAAAAAGAAAAGAAAAATGCAATTCTACGTGAAAAGATTATGTTGGAATATTTTTTTAAAAGAACTGTATAGGACCCTTTTTTTATAAACGTCCATTATTGCACTGAGTGAAATAAGTGCTATTAGTATTATTAATTGTATCTTGAAAATTAATAGTAGAATTATTATTATTGGTATTCGTAATAATTACTAATATATACTAATAATTACTACCAATACCGATAATAATAATTGTACTATTAATTTTTAGGATTAATACAAACTTTCAATTATATACATAGTTGAAAGTTGGTATTGAAAATTTAGTTGAAAATGTAGTTAAAAATTTGTAGAATCAACATAATAGTAAAATGGGATTGGATGAAATATAATAAAAATTTATACGTGCATAAAAATTTTACACAATTTAGAAAATTTGAGAAAATTGATACAAAGATTTCAAATGTTTAATAAGATTGGAGCTAAATTCGGAATACTAACTTATAAAATATCCAAGATTCCAACATTATTTTTATCGAGTGATTAATTTATTTGTATTTTTTTATCACAAGCTCTGTTAAAAAAATCCGAGGTAAAATTACGAAACTTGTGCAGGAAGCACTTTTACAGAAATCGTTTATGAAATTTCAACTGCGACGTTGATTTTTTCAACACTGGTATATAAAATTTACAGTCACTGTATTGTAATTTTACAACACATCAATGTTGTAAAATTCAACGTCACAGTTGGAATTTCATCCAATACTGTAATTTTACAACAATTCTGTGTTATAAAATTCAACGTCACACTTGGAATTTCATAAACGGTTTGGTAAAAAAAACTACATACACATGTGTTGTAAATTTACAACACATTTTTTTTAACAGTATAGGTAAAATTTACACGAAGTCCCATTAGCGATTGCCTCGTGTAAGAGATGTGGTCATTTTGGTAGGGATAGGAAAGGACCCGGAGAGACGGCTGGCTCGGGTCTAAATAGCCGCCACTGCCGCGTTCCGCTTGCGCGAAACGCGAGCGCACGTTTAGCCACCTAGTGGCCAACTGCCAAAATCTCGCCGAGGGTAAAAACGTCCCGCTGCACTACATGTATAAGAATATTCATATATCGTCTTTGAACATTCATAGCTGTATGTTGTAAATTTACTATACGTATAGTAAAATAAAGGGCTATTCGGAAATTTACAACACAATCTATATTAATTTTCATTTACTACACAAAGTTTGTGAATTTGATATACACTTGAATAGTAATTTTCGATATTCGTGTTGTAAATTTACTAAACCTATACTAACATTATCCCCATGTGTTGTAATTTTATTATACCGATACTATAATTACCGCCGTGTGTTGTAAATTTTCTGTATGTATAGTAAAATTACAGGTTATTTGGAATTTTACAACACAATGTATATTAATTCTCATTTACTGCACAAAGTTTGTGAATTTAATATACACTTGAATAGTAATTTCCAATATTTGTGTTGTAAATTTCTTTTTATTTTTAAGAGTGAGGTTTTTCCTACACCGAGAGAAAAGATTTCATTGACGCCAAAAAAATGGATTGATTTTTTTTTTCATTGATTTCAACGAAATAATGCATTTGAATTTCAAAGAGAACATTTCATTGTCTGTAAATGAAGATTTACTTAGTGAGCATATAATAAAGAAACAGTTTGATTGTTTTAAAGAGACGTTTTCGTTGATCTCTCTCTCACACCTAACCTCACTTTTTTGTTTTCCGGTTCTCCCGAACGAACGGCTTCGAGTTTCGAGGAGCCAAAAGCTTAGCTTATTTCTGCCATACTTCCTTACATACTCACAAAATTTGAGCATTATCTGCCGCGTACTTCAGGAAAAAATAGGTTTCGAAATTTTGAGCTGGTAAGAAGAAGGTTTCATTGAATCAGAGACGATATTTTTGAAATCAATGAAAAAGGTTCATTGGTTTAAAGAAATATTTCTTCGAATCAATGTCACTACTTTTCATTGAGTTTGAGATCATTCAAAGAAAAGATAGTATTGAAATTCAAGTATTTCATTTCATTGGCAAACATTTCCACGAATCAATGAAATTTTTTCTCTCGGTGTATACATGTTACCATTGGCAAATTTTTGCACTTGCATAAGTGAGAAAGAGACAATGCTCTTCGATCTTAGAACGAAGTGACTGTCTCAGAAATGTCGTAGTTGGGTTCCGGTCAACCCCCTCGACCAGTGCAACCACCGCTGAAACGGCAGCGGCTGCTGCAGCAGCCACCGAAGTCGCGTCTCTGGTTCTACCACCTCGGCTCTACCCGGCGACGATGGCTTATAAATATTCAATAGCCACGCGGCCAAGATAAACTAATTAAAACTTAGATCTCGGTAGTCACTTTAGATTTTTACTTACACAAGAAGCATTTCAGCCCGAGCGGCCTCCCGCTTCAGGCGGATAGGGGAACGGAAAAAAAGTCTACAAGCCGCAGCGGCAAGGACTGTTGCACACCGCGCGAGCTCACCGGTACGACAAGTGCGGAATAGCACCCCGCTGCGCTACCGATTTCATTCCGCGGCAGAGAATCGTGAGCGCAAAGAAAGCTTTACTCTGTACTCTCATTAAGAAAACGACGTTCGCCGTTTTTTTTATCACAATCCACTGATGCTACACTCACCGACTCTCGACCCTTCTTCGATTCTACCCTGCGGCTCACCTACACTCGGTGATCGCTATTTGTACACTGCAATTATTCACGTACCATTACTTCCTTCTATGGACCGCGGTTTGAATTAATTTTCCTTTTTGTTTTATTTTTTTTTGTAGAATATTTGATTTTTGTAAATATTTACATTCTTCCTTTTCTCTTTAACATGGTAATCATTTTATGAAAATAATTTAATGTAGTATAAACTATTATCACGCGGCCTCATGAAAGGAAATTAATTAATTAGTTTATTAATCATTTTTTTTCTATATTTTATCAATGCACATTGCTTCCTCATTCTTTTTCGCTTTTTATAGTGCCGTCTCTATGAGGAAGTTTCTTTATTTTATTTTTGGCTTCCTCACAGAGAAAGCTTTGCGAAAGATGAAAATTATTGACGAAGTTGATGATTTTTGACGTTTTACGAAATCCAGTGCGACATCAATACATTTTTTAAAAATTCAAAATCACGTAAAATCCGAACCGCTTTACAGATCATCATCAAATTTAGTACGTAGCAGGGCTGAATGTTATTTTTCATGTGTAGAAAATTTCAGTCGATTAGTTGAAGTTTTACCTGAATGAGAGCAAAGCGAAATTTTTTCGAAAAATTCCATATCTCATAAAAACCGAACGGCTTCACTGATTTAACCCAAATTCAATACCAAAGGTCGTATTACTTTATTCAATTTTAATACGAAGTTTCAGCCCGATAGCATTATCGGCAAATGGACAAAAAATTGTCGGCAAAAAACAAAAACTGCCTGGAAATTTTTCCTGTCTCCTGTCAATGAATGTAATTACGGTCCCTCCTGATTGTAATTATAGAATCCTCATTCAAAAAGAATTTTTGTACAGTCATCATATTAATTATAAATCGATCAAAAAATAATAAAATAAAATAGTAAAATTTAAAAGAGATTTAAGTATGATAACATTGATCCGTAATGATAAAATCAAGCGAGAGAATAAATAATTAGATGCATCAAGATACAAAAAAATAACAAAATCGGTTGCGATTTTATGGTGGTAAAAAGTTTCAAAATTTAAGGATCTGTTTCGAGAAATCAAAAGAAAAAAATTTGGAAATCGTTGCCAAAAGACAAGCAAATAGAGAGGTCTTGTTGTAGCTGCAATGTATTTTGTAAGACTTTCAGCGATTTCGACCCCCTTTACCAAGACGTAGAATTACGCTCCCTCCTCATTGCGCATTTTCATTCGTTGTTTGTGTTGCCTATTCTTTCTTTCTTTCTCCCCGAGCCTCCCACCCTCGACTTTTTTGTCTGGAGCCGTGACGTTTTTTTTTCTCATTCGTCGAGACCAGGTTTACTTAAGATATTAAAGTACCCGGTGCTGCGTTCGCCGTCGCGACGCCCCAAACCCAGCATCTTCTTTTCCGCAGCAACATCTCCCCAAGCGCCATCGTGCAGTGACTTCCTCTTCCTTTTCTTACTTCCTTTCTTTCGTGTCTCTTCTTTCCACACTTTTCTCGGTGTTTTACCGACGGCTTTATTTAATTTGTAAGCGGATTTTTGTACTAATCAACGGATTTAAGGAGGATGGGCAAAGAGCTCGAAAAGGAGGATGGACGAGGGTGGATTCAGAAAATGCAGTAGTGGTTCAACACCAACGCGCGTGAAATGCTAGATGGTTCCGGGTTCAGGGCCAGCTTCCAAAAGAAGAAGAGTAAGACCAATACCTCCCCTTGTGGGGGGGGAGGGCAACTACGAAGAGACGAGAAAGTCATTTGAATTTATTTTAATTATACTAACGAATGCCTTCGCCAAACCAAAGAGAGAGAAAGTGAAAGCCTAACGAATTATTTGCTCGCGAATATGATTGCGTCGAATACGACGCAGACCCTAACGAAGGATTGACTGATAACTCTTTTCCTTTCTCAGTTCTACTCCACTTTGTCATTCTCCAGATTTCAGCAGATTTATATTATGGCGAATTATTTTGTGGATCAATTTTTTAAAATTGTGTCTTGGAGGAAGACATGAAATAATATATTTATTAAATTTGTAAATATTTTGGGTAAATTACAATTTCTCAATGGTTATTATTATTTAAAGCTCTTTTACACCAAAATCTGACTTCAGAATGAAATTTTTGTTTTTTGAAAAACTTTTTCTTTTTACATTCTTTGTTTTTTTGAACTCAAATACATTCTAAAAATCGCATGAATTTTGTTTTATGAAAAAACCGCCTTGTAAAATTTTGGCGAGTGTTACGAAGGACGATTCGGAGATACTTGGTTCGATTAATGATTAAAATCGATATTTCAAATTATCAGGCGTAAAATATTTATTTTGAGGACCGAATTAATTTAAAACAGTGAAAGATGATATTATTTATTATAGTACGAATGTTTTAAACTTCTTAATTGTCGCCGTTTACGACAATTATGCGATTGTAATTAAGCTTAACTATTAGACTTAAACACTGCGCATAAGCGCTTAGAATATATTTAATTCATGTTAGATGTTTGATGATTGATAGAAGACTAACGGGTAAAAAGTTTGAAGCAACGAAGAAGATGTAAATAGGATTTTAAGTGGTGGTTTTGGGAATCGTGCGAAACTGCAGGAAAATGGAAATAAAGTAAGATTAGTTGAGCGGATACAAGATGGCAGAAATTGAATATAAATCCGGCGCGACTGAATAATCAGCATCTGGACGATTCTTTCTATAAAGAAGTGAAATAAGAATATAGTGGGAACATGGAGTTCAGAAATAGTATTAGGAATGCATATAAAATAATTATAATAATGAAACAAAATATAAATGAATAGTATGTAGGAAAAATAGCCAGGACGTAACAGCGAGCAAATATTTTTTTTACCCAATAATCAAATAACTTTTTGGAATTTTTGGAATACTTAGTATCATCAATGACATAAATTTTTCACAGATTTCCTGCTTGCAAAAAAAATACTCGAAATTTTTTTTCATTGATTTCAACGAAATATTTCTTTGATTTCAGTGAAACAGTGAATTTGAATTTCAAAGAGAACATTTCATTGCCTGTACATAAAGATTTACTTAGTGAGCATATAATAAAGAAACGGATTCATTGTTTTAAAGAGACGTTTTCATTGGCTCGAAGAAACGTTTTCATTGATCTCTCTCTCGCACCTAACCTCACTTTTTTTATTTCCGGTTCTCTCGAACGAACGGCTTCGAGTTTCAAGGATCCAGAAGCTTAACCTATTTCTGCCATACTTTCTTACATACTCACAAAATTTGAGCTTTATCTGCCGCGTACTTCAGGAAAAAATAGGTTTCGAAATTTCGAGCTGGTAAGAAGAAGGTTTCATTGAATCCGAGACGATATCTTTGAAATCAATGAAAAAAGTTTAAAGAAATGTTTCTTCGAATCAATGTCACTACTTTTCATTGAGTTTGAGATCATTCAAAGAAAAGATAGTATTGAAATTCAACTATTTCATTTAATTGGCAAAGATTTCCGTGAATCAATGAAACTTTTTCTCTCGGTGTAGGGAATGTGTAATGCACCCTTAAGCGATATATGAAGAGATTTCTGTGTGTATAATGGAGTGGAATATAATGTGATATGAGTTACGTTATGAGAGAAGACGCTTTGAGTGAGAAGAGAGAATGGATGAGCAATGCGTAACGTAACTGCTGATGGATTCGAGTGGACGATTCGATCCGAGTTGTCGCCACGAGGCGAAGAAGGCGCAGATTCGTTCATTGGGCCGTATGAAGTTGGGGAACCGAATACTATCCCGGTCAGGGCCAGCAGCGCGGTGAACACGCTAAATTGCTCCTCGGATACGTCGTTCCGCTTGCAATTCGTATATACCTCTGCCTGTGACTCACCAGCAGACAGTGAAACGCTCTAAACACACCCCCGCTTCGTTGCACCCTCGATCCTCAGCGTTCAGAGGTGGCAAGGGGTGCCGGACCGCATTTGCATTGCAAATCCATAACATACCGTGTCTCACACGCATAGAGCACAGTCTATCGACGCCATATCAAGACAAAGACAAGAGATTTGGGATTGAGTGCGAGGCCAGTAGGACGCTCAACACTGACGTTCATTCACACACACGAAATTACAAACATACCACCAGATTATACTTCCTCGTCCTCGTTTCCTGCATTAATTTCTATTTTGATTCTTCATAAAGGAAACTTTGATTTCATGATTTATAAAAAAGTCAATGTTTTTATGTCGCATTGCAAATAGTCTAAAACATACCGAAAATCATATAACAATTTTTTTTTAATTGTGAACATTTTTTTTATACTATGAAAACTTTGATTTATTTTTTTTATATGTTTTATGTCGAAGTGCAAATGGTTTAAAACATAGCGAAAATTATGTAAGAATTTTTAAAATAATTTTAAACATTTTTTTAGACAATTAAAACTTTGATTGATTTTTTAAAAAAATGTTTTGTGTCGAAGTGCAAATGAATTAAAACATAGCGAAAATTATATAAGATTTTTTTTTTATAATTTTAAACATTTTTTTAGACAATGAAAACTTTGATTGATTTTTAAAAAAATGTTTTGTGTCGAAGTGCAAATGGTTTAAAACATAGCGAAAATTATATAAGAATTTTTTAAATAATTTTAAACATTTTTTTAGATAATGAAAACTTTGATTGATTTTTTTTAAAATGTTTGTGTCGAAGTGAAAATGATTTATAACATAGCGAAAATGATTAAAAAATATATATATTTATTTTTTATTGTAAACATTTTTTTATACAATGGAAACTTTCTTTGATTGATTGAGATTTTGATATATATTTTTTTTTCATATAAAAAATAAGTGGAAAAACACAAAATTCAAAGTGTATTTAAAAATCTGAAAAAATTCATACGTATTCAGAAAAATGAACGAATCATTTTCATTTTTAAAAAATGTGAATTTCCGGGAGATTTTTTAAACAATTTTTATTTTCATCAATTTATTAATAACATTTTAGAATTATTATTATACAAAATTAATTTTTTCAGTATTTTAATATGCACGAATTTTTTCAGGTTTTTATAATATCGCGAATTTTTTGCAATTCCCTCCCATTTTTCTCGAACTTATGCGAAATGAATACCAGGCGCAAAGACCACCTTAAGTGACACTTTCTCTCCCCCAAACAAAATATCTAAAACAGACAATACTCATTAATAACTCACCATAAATCTCAACACCATGCTGAACTTAAAACTTACAAAAGCAATTTAAAAAAAATCTTTTGGCCAAGTTCTGTCGTGAAAAGAATTCCGTTTCCTTAAGGGGGGAAAACCCTTTAGACGAGCGAAAATTAGTAATTTCTACGAATTTTTCAAAATGTGTTGAAATAATCTTATGATTCTGAAACTTTAACCTTATTTTGTTGGATCTTTTAACATTTGAAAAACATTTTTTTTTACAACACAAAATGGCGGCGTTATCCCGCGATTATCCGGAAACTACATTTTCAAAAACTGCTCGTGCTGTACCTCAAAAAGTTATCGACCGATCTAGCTGAAATTTTGGGAGGTTTCTGTCTATATCATTATCAGAAGGATATACCTAAAGTTTTAAGGATATCACTTAAATAAATAATTTTTTTGGGGTGAAAATTGGCGAAAAAATAGCCGAAAATTGGAGCAACTCATTCAAAAGTCTAATTAATATTCAATTTTATACTTTTTAAATAATTTTATAGGTTTCTCCTTCCCCTACAATTGTCAGTAACCGAAAAAAAAATTAAGTTTTCTGATTCAGATCACTCGAAAAAAATACTGTAAATGCAGCAGTTTTCGATGCCGCCGAAAAGAAGCCTGAAAGAAGAATTCATAACGCCGCCATTTTGTGTTGTAAAAAAAAAAGAAAATGTTCTTCAAATGTTAAAAGATTTAATAAAATAAGGTTAAAGTTTCAGAATGATAAGATTATTTTAACATCTTTAAAAAAAATTCGTACAAAATGACTAATTTTCGGGCGTCTAAAGGGTTTTCTCCCCTTAAGGGGTCGCTATTTATTTCCATCATGGAGATTGTGGGAGACGTATGTACTGATTCAAACTGTGAAAATTCTGGCAAACAGAATGCCGACGAGTGACGGTAGAACAAGCGAAAATACCATCATATTCGTGTAGGAACGAGACTATACAGACTCACAAGCAGCACGGAATATCCGTTTTAATAATCAACTCTCCCCGACCGAGAAATTTCGCGGCAGGCTGCACTACTTCGCGAGTCAAGTGGTAATGTAGAGTATTATGCATATAGTATATCAGCCAACTACTTATACCGCTACTGATACTATAATATGAATGTTTTATATGTATCACACTACTGGAGTACGTGGAGTGAGGCCAACGCTGTTGAAGCTCAGAGCTATTAATCATTCGTGTCTACGAGGGTGTAAGTAGTGTTGGAAAGTAAAAGAGCAGCCAGTGCGAAACCACGGAACTGGCGAGCTACATTATATATGGAACACGAGCAAGGGCAGACGATTAGTCGAGCTAGAGGAGAGTGATCAGTGATCTCTACAACTCGAGCTTATCAGTCACTGTTGTACGCGTACGACGCTATGTAGTTATCTACGCACAGTGTTGAACACACAGTTAATTGCTACCCGCTTGCCTATCTTATTTGCAGTGTGCAAAACAGCACCCCATAACTTTACCAGCGCACTGTTTATTTTCTAAACAATTTTAATCAAATATGGGATACTTTAAAATAAATGGAATTTTATTTGTATCGAATGTGGAATATTTAAAATAAATGGAATTTTATTTTAGTCAAATATGGGATATTTGAAATGGAATTTTATTTGAATCAAATTTTGGATATTTTATATAAATGGAATTTTATTTGAACCAATTATGGGATATTTGAAATGGAATTTTATTTGAATCTAATTTTGGATATTTTATATAAATGGAATTTTATTTCAATCGAATATGGGATATTTGAAATAAATGGAATTTTATTTGAACCAATTATGGGATATTTGAAATGGAATTTTATTTGAACCAACTATGGGATATTTGAAATGGAATTTTATTTGAATCTAATTTTGGATATTTTATATAAATGGAATTTTATTTGAACCAATTATTGGATATTTGAAATGGAATTTTATTTGCATCAAATTTTGGATATTTTATATAAATGGAATTTTATTTGAACCAATTATGGGATATTTGAAATAAATGGTATTTTATTTTAGTCAAATATGGGATATTTGAAATAAATGGAACTTTATTTGAATAAAATTTTGGATATTTTATATAAATGGAATTTTATTTGAATCAAATATGGGATATTTGAAATAAATGGAATTTTATTTTAATGAAATAAATTTTAATACAAATTGATATGTTTGACTTGTATGCAATAAATTCTATTTCATCGAAATAAAATCCTATTAGGCCAGCCATTAAATAAATTTATTCTTCAAATGCTAATAGGATTTTATTTTGATCGCATATTATTTATTTCATTTAAATAAATGGTACTGATTTCAAATAAGTTTTATGCGATCGAAATAACATTTTATTAATTCGTGAAATAGATCCCATATTTTATTCAAATAAAATATAATAAAATAAATTTGAAGTATCATTCAGCGGTTCTCGATCGTCAATTTAGACATGATTGTTTTGATTTTACTACAAAAAATATAGGCTCGGGGTAGGCTGAAAAAATACACCAGTGTTGAAAGAAATCATCATCAACAATTCATAGGAAATAACTATGTTCTAAGACGAATTTCGAAATAAGCAGAATTTCAACCGAGTTAATATTGGAAATAAAAATCTAACCTAATATTTACCGTGCGCTCCAGATAATTTATCATTTTAATTACATTTCTTAAATTAGACTATAAATTGATAAACTATAAATTGAATTCTTCAGGGAAGAAATGTTTGGTTGTGGCAACTACGTTTTCGATTTGCTGCACACAATGTCTAAAAAATGAGTTGCCTTAACTATATCGAATAGTAACCTCAACTATTCACGATTAGTTCTCGCGTGATTAGTTAGGTTAACTAATCCAATCGTTGGGACTAAGGTAAACGCCCCAATAACTGGCCATCTTAGAGAACAGGAAACTGTAAGGTTATATTTCTTATACTAAAATGACCTTTCTATAATTGTAACCATAACTAATGCAAAGCTTAGCTTTTCTACTTTTCGAAAAGCATCCATTAATTCATGTCATGGGTATAGTTTTTTGTTAAAGTTAGGAAAGAATTGAGAAAGTCGATGGACTAGTACCCGACCACCGATTTCAGGTAATGTCTAAATACCCGACCAAGCATGCCCCTATACGCAACCACCCGCCGATACGAGTCTATGCGATTCGTTGAAACTTCATTTTATTTCTTAAATTACACGCAACGTTTGAGATAATTTATGATAAATAATAACTAATAAAAAGGCTCACAGTGACGTGCAACCGGCATCAACTTGCCATAGAGGTTATGTTCGCAGAGTTTGTGTTGGCCGGGAATAGGCCGCGGTTGGATATCGGTACAGCATACTGCGGATGCGCCCCAATAGCCAACCATGGAAATTGACGACTTAGCAGTGGCTTTTCGCAAATTTTAATGGAAGATTTATAAAGTCTATTTATTCGCGAATACCACAAGCCACGAATTATTGTGGAAATCGTGAAAATAACAGCGTCATAAGCTTAACAACGTTACGCCAATTCTTAACGAACTGACTAAAAGATATGCGCCGATCCTCTGAGCGGCGTCTGCAATGCACAATATCTTTAAAAAACGTCAACAAAAAAATTAATGACTATTTTTATTATTGGCCTATGCAGACATAAAGAATTGCAAAAATGGTAGCACTAGTTATTTATTTATTTCATATTCATAATTTCTTAATTTTAGTCAATATTTGTGTCAGTGGTTGGAGACTGGTACATGGTTGGGTACCGGGGCGTTTACCTTACCACTCAAATAGTTAGGACTAAGGTAAACGTACCATTGGCGGGACGTTTAAGGCGGTGTCTGTTTTGTATGCCAATTTCCGCATGCATATATTAATTATTTTGCAAATGGTGGTAACGAATTGCAAGATTAGAGTTTCTAGTTTCCAAAAACTATACAATAAAAATATTTCTGATTGTTTGATAAATAGTTATTGATTAAAACGCTGAAAAGTGCAGATGTACCAGTGCCGGGACGGGTATTTTTGTGCATGTCCCACTGCCGGGACACCAAATGTGCGTATCGGTGGACATCTACAAATTTTAATGCATCTGCTTGAAAAGAAATGCCAAAAAATGTGCGGTACACATATATACACCTATGATGCAATAAATAAAACATATATGTTTATAAAATACATATATATATTTTAGTAAATTATCAATGAAGTTTTTGCTACCGCATAACCCAACATCCGCGTCAAAATGTCAGTCGTGCGATTGTGTCCCGGCTCTGGGTCGCAGCGAGATTGCTTACTACTTGCCCCAGTCGCGGAATATACGTTGGACAGTGGTGCCAACGTATATTCGGTCAGCTCCAATAACGGGACACAAAAATTACGAGTTTTAAGATATTGTACGTAACATTTGACAGTGTAATCTTAAACTTTAAGAATTTCTGAATTTGAAATACCTATGGAAAGTCTCGAACGAACTATAATCTCCGGGGTTTCATATTAATGATTATTCGGCTCTCCTTAGCTAATTGGTTTAGGGATTTGCTGAAAAAGCTCGAACACAATAGATCCGCTAATATACTTATTATTTACATTTTCAATTTACGATGAAAAACATGAAATTTTTTCACGTATGTTAATTATATATAACAGATACAATTGGAAGAGTTATTTTTAAATATTTTATCCATTAAACTCTTAGTACCTACAAATATCCCTTTAGTGTCCCTCAATTGGGACCTGTCCCACCATTGGTACGTTTACCTTACCACTCGAATCGTCGGTATTACCATTCGAATCGTTGGTATTACCATTTGAGTTGTAAGGGAAATAGAATAATCGATTGGTTGTGTCAAATCATTTCTTGGTTATGGCAACTAATCTTCTTTTTCCGTGTTCAACAGTTTACTTTGGTTGAAATCCGCAGAAATGTCGCATCACTATTTTTTTGTAGTAATTGTACAGTAGTTTGTCGCGACGATTATTATCGCATATCTAATGTCCAATCGCTAGCAACTTTTCCCTATTACGTATTTGCGATGTATGCGATAAAAATAATGCGAGGAGTTGAAACAAAAGGACGTTGGCGCCAAGTCCTGATAAATTCCCGATAGATGAAAGCGCATCGCGCTAAAGAAACATCTCGCTAAGTCGATACTGACGAGCTCACGGGCGCCGCTAAAAAAGCTAGTTGATCGTTCTCGGAACATCGCAAACTCGACTTGCTTCGATATATTCGCATCGTGTGATACAACTAGTGGTCTTCAGCAAGATATTCTCGCCGTCACGAGTATAACCGGTCGAAGGAAATCGACAGTTCCTGAAAAGCAAGTTCCCTCTGTTTCTTTCGTCTTTTTAGCTTCACCTCAAATCCTAACAGCACGTGTAAGGATAAACAACTGTTGGTTTACAATACATAAGCAGAGATCATCACCGCACAATAAAATAAAAAAAGTTGCAAAGTAGAACTTTTCACATTGATTCCTCATTCATTTTTATTTTTCACAAAGCCACCTCTATGAGTAAGCTTATTTATTAATTTTAGGTTCCTCATAAAGGAAGATTTGTAAAAAAAAAAGAAAATGAATGAGGAAACAATGTGCAAATGTTTGATTTGCAACTTTTTTCGTTATCTATATAGTTCTTGAAAAATTCAAAATCACGTAAAATCCAAACTGCTCTACCGATCATGACCAAATTTGGTAGGTAGCAGCGCTGAATGTTATTTTTTGTTTGCACAAAATTTCAATTAATTTGATGAGATTTGACATTAGTTAGAACATTTTTTGAAAAATTCAAAATCCCATAAAATCCGAACTTTTTTATGGATTCATTCCAAATTCAATACCGATCCTGCTTTAACATAGCTTTATTCATAAAAAATTATTCAGCTCAATAGATAAAAATTCGCGGTGCTAGAGAGAGTACATTTTTCGAAAATTGCAAAGTTAAATCAAATTTGAACATATTTTTGATTTTTTTTAAATTGTCATAAGCAATTTTTATTTTATACGTTTTATATATCATATGTATTTATATATTTAATTCCACGTAGAAAATTTTAGGCCGCATAGTGTCAAAGATATTCAATTTTGCGTAAACAGATGTTTTTCTATTTTTCCAAAAAATAGTTACATAAGACAAAGCGCCATCTTCCTTGGTAAAAATACTGTGAAAATTAGTATAAAATCGGTCCAGGATATGTAAAAACTATCCTTCATACAATTTAGCCTCATTTATGTTTATTGTTTTTATTATTATTAATTGACAATAAAATGCATATTAAAATGTTTTCTCAATTTTGTTTCTACTATACACGACCAAAATTCCCAGTTTATACAATAATATTGAATTTCGAGAAAAGACAACAACGTGTGAATTTTTCTAGGGGATAGAATTCCCCCGCCCGATTTATAAAAAATTTTTGCAAATGGCGAAAATAAAAAATCTTCATGCCACCTTAAAAAAATTCGTACGAAGCTTTTCTTTCGCTAGAATATTAGAATACAGATTATAGTTTCTTGGTGTGGCGAGTAAATAAAAACAAAAATTTTGTTAACCAATCTAGTAATTATAAACCTGAAAAAATACTTGTATAACGTTTCAATTAATGACTGTCTAAAATCAATTTCATCTTTTCATGTAAACCCAAACAAAACATTGATCCGATTAAAGTTCCAGTAATATACAAGAATAAAATTTCAATTTGACAGTACTTAGGTACTAAATTCTACAGATTAATGAGAAATAAATAGTGCAAGATCTACAGCTTGTTTTATATGTCGAAGCGTTAGTGAGTTTGGAGAGAACAGAGGGGTGCCCGATTAGGATTCGCTCCATTTGCCATCTACTATACAGTATTGAACGTTTCATAATTCATGGGTTGGTTGGTGGTCGGAGGGGAAAGGGGAAAGGGGGGCTTTCGTGTATGCGATCGTCACGCTGCTGCTACGACGTGATGGAGTGAAGCGACTTGAGCCTAGCCAGCCAAGAGTGTGTAGTAGCTTGTAGTGTATCGTCATTTGTAACGGTGATTGATTGAATGGAATCGAGGCAGAACTACGTGTGAACTCGCTGAACGACACACACGGGGGTAACTTCGTATGGTGCGCCATGAACCGAAACCAAAAACGGTAACTACAAGACAAGTTTTCTCCACAATGATCCAATAACCATCTTTTTATTCCATTTCATTTTTAAAAGCCACGTTTGAAGAATTATATTCTTATAACTTACTTTTTATTTGTCTCAATATTTAAAAAATATCAAGAAAATGGAAAAATTGAACCAGCCCAAGTAAAAAAATTATATATAGATTATATAAAAAATATATATAATTTTAAACATCGAATTGGGCATACATAGTTTTTATAAAATCTATATACAATTTATACATAAACCGAACTGTACAGGTGATATTATATATAAATTGTATATAGATTGTATATAGAGTTTATATAAACTATATATGTCCAATTCCGTACGTCGGACTATATATAATTTTTTTACTTGGGAGGCAAGTTGGATCTTCGAACTTGGCAAAAGGTCGTAATTTCCTTGATGTTTGATCATACACTGAGAGAAGAGTTTGTTAATAGTTAACAAATTTTGGTTAATTATGGCGAAATTAACCATTCAGTTATTCTTATTGAATCTCACTTGAGCCAAATAAGATTTGTTAACTATTAACAAATGTCAGCGAGCTTCATTTGCGACAAGCAAATTTTATTTAGCTCAAGTGAGATTCAATGAGAATAACTAAATGGTTAATTTCGCCATATTTAACCAAGACTTGTTAACTGTTAACAAATTTATTTATTTATTTATTTATTTTACATTGGACGGGACAAGCCCTTGAAAATTAATACAATGCTGGCAAAAAGGAAACCGGACTAAATTACATACTGGAATATAAATGAAGATATAACAATACAAATATAAATTAACATAAAAATTTAAAAAAATAAAATACAAATAAAAAAAAGAAAAACAGCGAAAACAGAGTGGCCACGCGAACGAAATCGGCTCAATTTGCTCAATATAGTTGCTCAATGAGCTCACAAAAGTAGACAATGGACGGTTAAAAAAATCCCTTGAAAATTAATACAATGCTGGCAAAAAGGAAACCGGACTAAATTACATAATGGAATATAAATGAAGATATAACAATACAAATATAAATTAACATAAAAATTTAAAAAAATAAAATACAAATAAAAAAAAGAAAAACAGCGAAAACAGAGTGGCCACGCGAACTAAACCGGCTCAATTTGCTCAATATAGTTGCTCAATGAGCTCACAAAAGTAGACAATGGACGGTTAAAAAAATCAACGAAAGTCGCGGCAACGTTGCCATTTCTGAACATCCGCGAAAGCGGTTCATTTATCCCATAATTCGTTCTGTGGAACCGTACATGAAAGACTGAGTGATTGCGCACATTGCGCATGGGTGCCGATATGGTGACGCTAGCCAATAATTCCGAGCAATTAATCGTTCCCTGAATAATTTTAACAAACGTTAACAAACTTTCTCTCAGTCTAAGAACAAAGTTTATTAATCTATTAGTGATCAAATATTAGCTTCCGTGTTCATTTTGGAAATTCTTGAGGTGGAATTTTGGAAACACGTTGGATTATAGTACAAAATTAGAAGTTAAAATATCATTTAATGGTAGCCTGATTTATTGAAAGTTCCGAGATGAGATTAAGGCGGAAAGTAAAAGTGAAAAGGAGGAAGGAGGAACGTGCAAGGAGGTAAATAGACAGGGGATACTCTAGGAGTTCGTGTTGCCTAAAGAATAACCTCCATTCCTCGAGTGGCGATAAATCACCGTGAGATCGAATAACGAGGAGGCCCAACAATAAATCAGGGGCGTCTCGGCGCTGCTGAATTAGGAAATTGCCTGCTTAAAAACCGCAATGATGTTAATCCCGGAGGGATGCGAGATTGGCGGGTGCGATGGGGTGAGAGGCCAAGATTCTCCGGGTCGGGAGATGTCTGCAGCAGAAATAAAACTAACAATAAGGCGGAGTACACTCTAGGACTGTTCTGTGTGCCGACTCAAGTACCGGGGTGGAATAAAGCGGAATAAAATCAACGTAACTCAATCGCGTTAGCGTCTTTCGAGATTGGGGCCTGCAACAACCAATTCCTCCTGACTTCCATGACTGAGAGTCTTCCAGACGTATGGTCCTTAACCATCGCCTGGACCACTTTTATTTTAGATGATCCTGGTAACTATTCAGTGATAATTATATTTTTTTAGTCCAGATGACAATTTTCGTAGCTACATTAACTCTCTTCATTGTTAATGTAACTATGAAAATAGTCACCTGGACTAATAAAATATAATTATCTCTGAATAGTTACCTGGACCATCTCAATTTCTCTCAGTGTGACTTTTCTACAAAATATACTGGAGGGGTAAGTATTTTTTCACTCTTTAACGAATTAAATAATTATCTTCGTTTTGAGAATACCAAAGTAAGGAGATTTTAAGGAACGTCTATAGAAAAATTACAACTTTGGAGAATCTATTTGCACTATGAATGGTTTTGGTCCCTAATCATCGCCTGGACCACTTTAATATATTTGAGATTCTATTTGCACTATGAATGGTTTTGGTCCCTAATCATCGCCTGGATCATTTTGATATTCCACCTAGAATTTCTACAAAATATACCAGGGGTATAAGTATTTGTTGACTAATGAATTAAATAATTGTCTTCATTTTGAGAAAAGCGTAATAAGGAAATTTTGAGGAACATCTATAGAAAAATTACAACTTTTGAGAATCTATTTGCACTATGAATGATTTCGGTCCCTAATCGTCTCCTGGACCACTTTGATATTCCACCTGGCATTTCTACAAAATATACTAGACATATAAGTATTTGTTGACTCTTTAACAATTTAAAGAATTATCTTCGATTTGAGAATAACATAATAAGAAGATTTTAAGGAATATCTATAGAAACATTACAACTTTCGAGAATCGAGAAATAAGTTCAAATAATTCAATGTTCTAACTAATTCGACATCGAATATTCTTCCACGTTATTACGGCCATATCTCAATTTTTAGCCCGTTTTTTGTCAGATGTGTCAAAGACAAAAGTGGTATGAAGTCGTAAAATTTAAATTGTTATAAGATCCGAAGTCCTCTATCGACCTTTGCCAAATTTGACATCTACCATTTTTGAAAATATAATTTATTTAAGGTTGCGTCAACACTAATGTTATTGGCGACCATTGTAGATACATATACATATTTACGCTAATAATTTAAAAAAACAAGTTTTACATAAATGGTTATGTTACGCCCGCAGCGCGTCAATTTAACATATATTTTATTTATTGGGATCGTTTGCCAATAAAGAGTTGGACTCAAGTAAATAACGTAAAGTTAAGAAGATTTATTTAAACAAATAACAACGTAGTGTATTACAATATCGAGCTCGTCTCGATTCCGTCACTTTGATGTTCGATTGAAGACTAAACTTGTTCCCGATTAACTCCCAGCGATTTGCCTAAAATCGGTGCGTATGCATTTATTGCTTCCGCGTACATTGGTTCATCGAACGATACCGACTCCGCGCTGAGTTAAAGCGCGAGCTCTTTCGAAATCGTTCGATTGTCCAATTGCTCCAAAAACGTCTGACGGAGTTCCGCAAAATCGTACCCCACAGAAAAGTCAGCTCCGTCGAATAAACGTGGTTTCGTATTTCTAGCTCGCTCCTTGGCGAAGTTTAACTTGTTCGGTCAACGATCGAACAATTTCCTTAAATAATTCTGGGCACAACAGCTATATCTTGATAATGTTTGTATGTCTTTGTATATTTCAATGTCTCTACAATAGATCAGCACTTTTTTACATACCTCAGAGTTAGTGAAGCACTGTTTAAGCATTTTTGGAAGATTGGCTCATTCGGTGGTTCTTGTTTGTCTGGGCATTCGATTATGAAATGTTGAACCGATAATGGAATATTACAAGATATGCGGTGATTTGATGGAGATCGTCATGAACATGAGTCATGTTGGTGTGGCTAATTTTGAGCCGCATCAAAACTATTTGTTCCTCCCTGTTTTGAGTCGCCGGACAATTCTCCCATATGTAATTTCTCATGTTCTTCAGTTTGGTAAGATGATTCGTTGTCCCCATATCTAACATTCTTATATATTAATTAATCTCTGTAGAAAAATGAAATGAAATTTTTCGAAGTCGACTGCATTTAGAACGATTGCATTGCAGATCAATTCGACAAATGACACGCTTACCTTTGGAAACATCAGAATATTGTCCTGTTTGTAGATTGTCCATGATCTATTGACTGGTGAGGTAATGGTATCTGCCCGGAAGCACGCTAAAATAGCGAGAAACCGGCACGTACGTAAAGCTCGGTCATTCATACAATGACTACATGCGGTATATACGGAAACGTGATTTGCTGCTGGGCATAACATCTCGACTGGAATATCGATAGAAATACAAATATGGGATTGCAGGGTGAGTAGTAGTGGTTGGCTCGAGGTTAACTTAAATTTGCACCTGAATGCAGAGTGATCCATACGATTATGAGCTTGGTTTGTACGGCAAAGCCGGTGAGACCGAGACCGCTAAAGCATCGGCGGTATTCCGCATCAGGGAATCGCACACAGGTGCTCTCGAACTGCAGCTCAACGGATTGCCAGCGGCTCGCGATACCGCATCACGGTGATAATCACCATATCGGCGCCGATAACGGCGACTATGAGTTAGGATGACGATTTAGGTATCGCGATTGTCTGTCACTGCCGGTTCGTCGTAGCTTCGCGTTCAATTGATTGTCCAATGTCCCGCTATAACATCCTCATCCGCGGTCCCTTGCTTCAACGACCAGACGTCACGCATCGGCGGTTCAATAATGAATTAATTATGTTATTGATGCTAATTGCGCTTGTAATTTGCTTACAATGATGCAATAAATTTTCGTATTATTAACTACGTTTCTGCAGGCAGTATTTGGAAAATCCAAAAAATATCATTACAGAATCTCATTGAATATCAAATACCGAATTGCTATAACATAGCAAATATCAAATCCCGGTATAGCAAATGTACAATCTTGAAAATCGTGACAATTTCCAAGAAATAAGATAGTTTGATGTTTTAAAAAAACGCTATTTTAAGGACATGTTTTTATACCATCTAAATGGTAAAAAAATTGTAATCTCCCAATATTGTTGATTCGCAGTAATTACTGTGTAAAAAATGGCATGGCGATAATTTGAAAAAAAAATGAACCAATTTGGAGGTGATGCGGTAATTATATCCCGATGAGTGTGAAAGAACATCATACCAAAAGGCTTGATTTAGTAGTTAAACATGTTTTTTTAGTCTAGATTGTGGACAAGATGCTTGATTTGTTGAATTGCTCCGGCACTTGTCGTGCTTAAGACGATTAAAGGAGAGTTTGATGGTCGGCGATGGGAGTGTGGGCTATACGAGCCAACCTCTGCTGGATTACGTGCTAGAATAAACCCTCCCTATGTAGTCTGCGTGCGAGAACAGTGCTACGGTTATTAGAGGCGTCACGCAGAACTACGGTCACGCACCTTTCTGCCATAGTTTCCTCCTGGTAAGGAGAGAAAGACACACATAGAGGTACAAATATTCATTTCGTACTCTAAGGCCACAAAGAGAGAGAGTCAAGGAGACCCTTATCAACACCCTTTATCTTGTCAACTGAGCACTGTTCCATTATGCGCCACTTACAAAGTGTACAGGATTATAGTACCTACGACCAGCTAGCTAGTGCGTGTACTTTACATTTTGCCAGTTCTCTGGCCACTTGCACGTCCTCGACATTATGACTCGTAAGCTTCATATTTTTATTACAGCTTTTGGTAACAAGAAAAATCTTAGTGTCAGAATATCAGGAACGAAATGTTCGGAACTTAGCAGTGAGGTTGCAATCAGTGGACACCCCACTACAAATTCTATCACGGGTGCCTGAGGACTGGTCAGGCCGCGATCGGGAAATCGTAAGGCTTGCCTTTCTGTGGAATGCCTTACAGGGACCTGATTTTGTGCGGAGCGAGGTGCCTGATAATACCCAAGAGCCATCTGATGTGCATACTTTGGTTAGGAAGCCGTACGCGGCCCTAATTAGATATACATTATCATGCCGTATTAATCCCAGCGCCATCTCGCGGGTCAACTTTGGTCAGGAAACCGTACAAGGTCCTGATTAGATACGTATTATCATTCCGTATTAACCCCAGCGCCATCCCGAGTAGAAATTCCCGAGTAGAAATTCTGTCACGGGTGCCTGAGGACTGAACAGGCCGCGATCGGGAAATCTTAAGGCTTGCCATTCTGTGGAATGCCTTACAGGGACCTGATTTTGTGCGGAGAGAGGTGCCTGATAATACCCAAGAGCCATCTGGTGTGCATACTTTGGTCAGGAAGCCGTACGCGGCCCTAATTAGATATACATTATCATGCCGTATTAATCCCAGCGCCATCTCGCGGGTCAACTTTGGTCAGGAAACCGTACAAGGTCCTGATTATATACGTATTATCATTCCGTATTAACCCCAGCGCCATCCTGAGTAGAAATTCTGTCACGGGTGCCTGAGGACTGATCAGGCCGCGATCGGGAAATCTTAAGGCTTGCCTTTCTGTGGAATGCCTTACAGGGACCTGATTTTGTGCGGAGAGAGGTGCCTGATAATACCCAAACGCCATCTGATGTGCATACTTTGGTTAGGAAGCCGTACGCGGCCCTAATTAGATATACATTATCATGCCGTATTAATCCCAGCGCCATCTCGCGGGTCAACTTTGGTCAGGAAACCGTACAAGGTCCTGATTAGATACGTATTATCATTCCGTATTAACCCCAGCGCCATCCCGAGTAGAAATTCCCGAGTAGAAATTCTGTCACGGGTGCCTGAGGACTGAACAGGCCGCGATCGGGAAATCTTAAGGCTTGCCATTCTGTGGAATGCCTTACAGGGACCTGATTTTGTGCGGAGAGAGGTGCCTGATAATACCCAAGAGCCATCTGGTGTGCATACTTTGGTCAGGAAGCCGTACGCGGCCCTAATTAGATATACATTATCATGCCGTATTAATCCCAGCGCCATCTCGCGGGTCAACTTTGGTCAGGAAACCGTACAAGGTCCTGATTATATACGTATTATCATTCCGTATTAACCCCAGCGCCATCCTGAGTAGAAATTCTGTCACGGGTGCCTGAGGACTGATCAGGCCGCGATCGGGAAATCTTAAGGCTTGCCTTTCTGTGGAATGCCTTACAGGGACCTGATTTTGTGCGGAGAGAGGTGCCTGATAATACCCAAGAGCCATCTGGTGTGCATACTTTGGTCAGGACGCCGTACGCGGCCCTGATTAGATATACATTATCATGCCGTATTAATCCCAACGCCATCTCGCGAGTCAACTTTGGTCAGGAAGCCGTAAAAGGTCCTGATTATATACGTATTATCATTCCGTATTAACCCCAGCGCCATCCTGAGTAGAAATTCTGTCACGGGTGCCTGAGGACTGATCAGGCCGCGATCGGGAAATCTTAAGGCTTGCCTTTCTGTGGAATGCCTTACAGGGACCTGATTTTGTGCGGAGAGAGGTGCCTGATAATACCCAAACGCCATCTGGTGTGCATACTTTGGTCAGGAAGCCGTACGAGGGCCTAATTAGATATACATTATCATGCCGTATTAATCCCAGCGCCATCTCGCGGGTCAACTTTGGTCAGGAAGCCGTACAAGGTCCTGATTAAATACATATTATCATTCCGTATTAACCCCAGCGCCATTTTGTGCACCAATTTTGATCAGGAAACCGTACGCGGCCCTTACTAGATGTATGTTCCGATTCTTTATCATTCATTTCGCGAGTTTTTTAAAGTTAACATTAAAATCGAGAAGTCCGAGCAATTTTGGGACACTTTAACTCAGCTTTCTGTGCTTCTCGCAAAATAATATGCAGTGAATATGATAGTTTTTTTAAGTTGAAAAGCTTAAAGTAATAAAGAAAACAAAAATATAAGACACGTTTTAATTCATTTATGAATTTCCTGCCTGGACAGTTCCAGGTAGGAGCCTTACTCGAGTCGTAACATACTTCATATTAATAAAATATTTACACTGGTTCACTAAGTGATAAATAATTGTCCACGGAACGTGAAAATGGCGAGAAAGGGCGACAAAAAAATCAATGAAAGTTGAGGGAATATTTCCATCACGATACAACCTTGTGAGGGGCTCGTTATGGTCGTTGTTAGTCCGACGACTATGAATATGGAAAACTAAATGATTCCGAACATTACGCATGGGAGCAGATATAGTGACGGACGCTAAGAGTTCGGGGCAGTCAATTGTTCCCTGGATAATTTTGTAAAGAAGAATTAACTCCGCCTTCAGTCTGAGAGAGAGAGAGAGAGTGGACATTTTTAGCTCAACGTGTAGATAGTTTAAGCAATGTCCATCAGTGACTCTAAATTTAAAAAGTAAAAAACGCACATTTTTTTTTGCACTCGCTCAATAGCATTGATGACATACATAGAAAATCGTATTATTGATTCTTTTGCATACACCGTTCACTCAGTCACTGGGACATGTCCAGCCATTGGGTCGTTTACCTTAGAGCCCTCTTAAAATAAAAATGAAAAAACTCCCGGCTGAAAAAATGAGTCTAATTAATAAACAAGTTGGGTAACTGAAAAATGGTTCAATAAGAATCATTCGCATATTATAGTCAGGAGATTAATTCATCAAGGGTGTGATAATCTACTAAATCTGTACTCCGTCTAATACTATATCTAAAATCCAAAAATCAAACAGTAGTAAGAATTTCATATTTCACTATGACTCCTGAAGACCAAAATAAAAATGCATACACAAGACAAAATTTCCATTAAGATAAGTCCTTTGAAATGTAATTAAAAAAATAAAAAAAGCACCGACTATGAAGATGACCAATTTTTCCATAAAAGCGTTAAACTCTATAGAAAATTTAGCAACCCAGTACATTTTCTCGTGCAGATACTCTTAGGTACCTTGTGGTGTATCCAACCCCTCGCAACAGAAGCAGCAGCTGCAAGAGTAGTGGAATAAAGGACCTAGGGTTTTATATTCTCAGAGAAGAGGGTTTCGAGGATAAGAATAAAGAGGATCCACTGGGAGAAAAGAAGGAAAAAGTCTTAGGCGGAGAAGACCAGGCATCGTGAAGTTGGAGCAGCGGCTGGTGGCACCTACTGTACATATCCATAGTACCTCTTCACATAGTGTACATAAGGTCTAGGTATGTACTGAGGTGAGTAGTGGGTGGAAGAACGGAGGAATAGAAGTAGAGCTACCCCGATAGGATCCAACGTCTTAAGGAGGCGGAACGTGAGCGAGACATCGTTATCAGGAGAAGCTGTGGTTGGTCGAACAGTCTCTTCGAAACGGCCAATGGGATGCTGGTCTCTGGACTTTCTCGATTCTCGCCCCAAAGCTCCCTTACCACATGGGGGGTAGGTCGCCATTCTGTTCTGCGTCACGCCACAACGACTACGTCGTTCTCGAACACACTTCGACACTATATCACCCCAAAATAGTGGACTCGACTGCCCACTGGCCACTTGGCGATGACTCGGCTGCCGAACGACCGTCGAACCATTCCCGAATAAGCGGCCACGTAACTACGACAGCTCCACACTCCTCTCTTCGCGTTCCACCCTCTCATTCACGTTTCTTCTATAGATGTATATAGCGAATCTTTCCGGCCGTGGACCAATAAGGATAATAGAAGATAGTCAGCAACTGCTCGGACGCCTCGACCAAGATATTGCCATTGTGATCCTTTTTCCTCGCCATTCGTTGAATCCTGAAGGAGAAGAATGTTATTTAGTACCGCTGGCTTCTATTTTCTAGATTGTAAATACGGACTCGAAATAATATCGCAGTTTTAACCACTGCAGTTTTTTATTTATTGCACGAATGATTTTTTTTACTTTTTTGAAAATACTATGATAGCTTTTTTTTAAAGTTACGTGTCTGTGAAAAGAAATTTGTAATTTTTTAATTCTTTGATTTTTAATAGTCAGCAACTGCTCGAACGCCTCGACCAAGATATTGCCATTGTGATCCTTTTTCCTCGCCATTCGTTGAATCCTGAAAGAGAAGAATGTTATTTAGTACCGCTGGCTTCTATTTTCTAGATTGTAAATACGGACTCGAAATAATATCGCAGTTTTAACCACTGCAGTTTTTTATTTATTGCACGAATGATTTTTTTTACTTTTTTGAAAATACTATGATAGCTTTTTTTTTAAAGTTACGTGTCTGTGAAAAGAAATTTGTAATTTTTTAATTCTTTGATTTTTAATTGAGTAATGATCTGTTTTCGAAATCTCGTTTTTTTTTTAATAAACTGATTATAAATTTGATTTCCAATATATTAGGGATTCCGACAAAATAATTAATTTCATATTGCTTATTCATTTATTTTATTTATTTTGCAGTGAACGGGACAAGTCCCTTGAAAAAAACCATAATAATAATGGCGCATTACAAAAAAGAAAACAAAAATAACACAATTATATACATAATAGTAAATTATCCCTAGAAGTCCGCACTTAGGACATAAACACAAATTCTCCTCAGCTTACTACATGGAGCCTCTAAGAATAATAAATTGATTTAAGGCATACATAAATATAGATTTATAAACAAATAAAGTGAGATTTAAAGTAAGGGAATGGTTAATGATTATTGCGGTCAGTTTTATTTTATGGGACTTGATCGAGCTATGACCTAAGAGGATTGCGGTAAAAAGCTCATGTTAAGAACACGACGAATATAAATCCATATAAATGGAGCATTACAACCAACACGTCGTTCCCGTCGATCACGAAAATGAAAGCAAACGCCGTCAAAGAACTAACGACTGGTGTCGGGCAGGCCGACTATCTATCTCACATGTCTTATTCGCCCCACAAGTAGATGCCCTGTCTCGTCGAAGAAGATGCTTCGTCGAGCGTGTGATGTATACAACACCTAAGTATATCCAACTGGAAAAATCATGTATCCCATTATAGTCCTTCGACATCGAATTTGTAATATACTAGTCGCGTTTCTTTCAAACAGAATTAATTTTTTACTAGCACAATATAATATAAAACTCAATTGATTTAAAGCGATAATTTAAATCCATTTAAGGTCTTAGGGATATTTAACAATAAATAAATTGATTGAGTTTTTTATTTTGGTTTCCGCATTATAGTTCTTCGACATCGAATTTGTAGCATACTAGTCACATTTCTTTTAAACAGAATTAATTATTTACTGACACGATATAATATAAAAATCTAATTGATTTAAAGCGATAATTTAAATACATTTAAGGTCTTAGGAATATTTAAAAATACATAATTTGATTCAATTTTTTATTTTAGTTTCCCCATTATAACCCTTCGCCATCGAATTCGTAGTATACTAGTCGCGTTTCTTTCAAACAGAATTAATTTTTTATTGGCACAATATAATATAAAACTCAATTGATTTAAAGCGATAATTTAATTCCTTTTAAGGTCTCCTGGATATTTAAAAATAAAAAATTTAATTCAATTATTTATAGCACCATCCATGTTAAAAGCTCGCACAAAGTACGACATAAAGATTAATTGTGTCATTTTCTACATAGTTACTACCTTAACATAACGTTGTCCGAAAATTTCTTTGAAAAAATATGACAAAATTCATTTAAAAAAATATGACACTCCCATCTTTACCCGCAATTTTAAATTTATTTATTTATTTATTTATTAGATAATAGACGGGACAAGTCCCTTGATAACAGTATAATTTGGCACACGAGTAGAACAGCAGAAGTGCAATCATTTACATACAATAATTTAATAAAATTAACATCTAAGTCGTCGCACTTATCGTAATATAGATATTAAGTTGACGAAGAAATATCGACATTGGAGAACAAAAAAAAATCGATAAACACTGCTGCGGAATTGCCATTATGTAACATTCTGGTGATAGGCTCATTCAACTTGTAATTAGTTCGATGAAAATGAACATAGAAAATGCTATGGTTACGAGTATTTTTCACCGGAAATGAAAATAAATTTTCAATTTATTCAAAAGTTTGAAAATCTTTCTATAATCACTGTCAATTATTACTGTCAACTAATAATTGCGAAAATAATAGGGCCTCACAACTCCCTGTTAAATTAATTCAATTCTGCGTGAAACAACAAAGTAAACTGGCAAAGACTACCTAAAAGACGCAAGGGTGAAACATACCGAGCTATTGATAACATTATCATAAAAGGAGCATTAAAGGTAAGATGTTGGGTACGTTTAAGCGTGAACAGACGGTTCAACCGGGAGAGAGCAAACGGTTGAGGCGAACCCACGGCAAAACGGCTCTATAAATGCCCGTTTACTTTGAACCATAAAAGCTTCATAGTGCCAGATCCAAGTCGCTGCTACTACTGCTACTGCTGCTGCTACTGTCAGCACTGACTGAGCGTTAACCAATGCACTCACACTGAACGCTGTCCTCTCTGTCTCTTACTTTAGATGAGCTACGCGAACTCTGTATATAAACCAGCTATACCTACATACATATAAAGGCTTCAAAAGCGCCCAAGCGAAGCACCGCTTTATCGTAAAAGCCCCCTTTGAGGGATCCGTTTATTGGTTGCTAAACATCGATATATTGCTTTCGCAGGGGAACCACCCACCCTCAACCTCTCCGTACGACGTGAGCCCAAAGAGCCTCCCTATACGATAAAGTACATGGAGCGTGTGCCGCCATAGAAGCTCTCTCGCTTTCTGAAGCACCAACGGAGTTTCGTGAGCTTTTAAAAGCTTCGTGGTGACACGAGCGTCAACTATAGCCAGTTTTTCCTGCTATGCATACGTAGCACAGCAGCGGCGCTACCGTTGTCGTAATGTATTTCATCTCTTATACGATTTTATATCGAATAAAGGCATTCAAAGCAATATGGATCGATGGATTTGTGTAAAAAGCGTAAGAATGTATTAAATATGGTCTTATTCATTATTTCGTAATCAGAAGAGGGATAATTGACGGCTTGAGGACTGTAAGAATAATTTTTGCTTATGTAAAGCAGGCGAACGGGTGGTAGAAGGGTATGAATGATCCAGCGTAACTTTCCCACGTGACGTTGTACTTTATTAAAGAGTCAAATATAAAACAGATAATATTAACCAGCATTACTAAGATAAATGTCCCAGTAATCGACCATGTACCAGCAATCGAGCAGTCCGTGGTAAAAGAGCGATAAATAAGACTGTGAGTGCTTTTCGACGCTTAAATAAATTAACAACACTTCCTCCGATTTATGTACAATATTATATAAAAATTTGAGACTTGTAAAATTACAACAGTGATAATATAAGAAAATCGTAAACTTGCAGTGACCGAGCCGAGCGTGATTTCGTCGAAATCCTTGATATGGAGGTTAAGGTGCGTCTCGTGACATTTAGTTAAATTCTGCGATGCACGAAGACTTTGGCTGAGTAAGTTTAATTTGATATTACATATGAAGAATCTGGTATTACTAAATGAATATGCTTTTATCGTAAAATTGTTGTTTGTTCAAAAAATCGTGGAGGTCGATAACTGGTTCAGAAAAACATAAATGTCCGAGTAATCGACCTACTGTCGATCACTAGGACAAAATTGTGGATAGAAAATTAGTGTAAATCGCGTATTGTTTTTATGAATTAGATGATATAAAATAATGTAACAATTCATTCATCGATCGAACTGTACGAGGAGTAGTTATGGACAGTGGTATTGGGCTCTCTATAAATAATTAAGCAGCAAAATAAATCATGTCGATAACTGGGCCATGCATATGTCCATGACTGGGTCATGTCATGTCATGGGTCGATTACTGGGCAAACCGTGACTTTAGTATGTCCATGACTGGGACATTTGCACACCTCAAGTTTTATGTTAATTTTTTATTACAAGAAGATAAGGTAGACCAAAAGTTAAGCGTTCTATTTGTTGACAAGATTATACTGATTCTTTATAATCTACAATGACAGTTATTGACGTTTTGATTTGTGACTTTTCTTAACGTGTCGATTACTAGGACATATAACGGTCGATTACTGGGCCAACTATAACTTTAGTATGTCGATGACTGGTACATTTGCACTTCTGAAGCTTTAGAATAAGTTTTCTCTACAATAAGATAAGTTACGAAAATTTTTGAGGTTGTTATTTTTTCATACGACTATTCTGATTCATTATTACCTAGAATGACCATTTTTTGTATCTCAATGTGAAAGTTACGTTTTTATAAAGTCGGGCAATTTGGTTAATGTGTCGATTACTGGGACGTTTACCTTATGTATGAACGGGCCTTCCCCGTTTGCGTTGTTGGCTCGAACTAATTACTAGTCGATTTTCTATTATCTATTTCTTTATTTATTCTAGGTTTAAATTAATACTCTTTCACTAATGGCGTACCCCCGAGACTGCAAGGTACACACCCCGGTACAAACCGCGGAGTCAACGACTCCGATCGTCTTAAGAAGACGGAAGTCGTTCCTCTTCCCGAACGTGCTATTGCCCTTATATGGACATATCCCAAAATCGCATATCCGCACTGATGATTTAACGATTAACCAAACTTTTAGTTATCTAAGCCTAATTTCAGATTGGCCAACTTACACGAACTAAATTTCACTTACAGGACATTGTTAGTTTTTAACATTTGATACATCAGATTTTAGTTACCCATAGAAGAAGCGTTGTTTTTTATGAGTGAAAAGGAAATTCGAGATTTGTATATTAGAAAGTGTTCAAGAAATTGTTCCAAAATGTTCTAAGCCAGAATATAAATTTAACCAAAAATCAGTCTATGAACCAGTTTGGGTTGCATAGAAATTCGATTTATGAATTTTTTTTACGTTTTCGCTTTCATTCACATTAACTGACCAGTTGAACTTAAATTTTCTACAAAAACAATCTAAAATGATTTTTAATTAAAAATGTGTACACTAACACTCAGTAATATTTTGTATCGAGTATAATGAAAATCTACAGGGTTGTTAAACTTTAATAGAGAATTAATTTTTAATCTTCACATTTATGCAGATAAAATAAAAATAAATATAAATAAGCCAAAGTTTATTATATATTGCATTTTGACTGTGACAATGATAATACCAAAAATAATCAAGAATTTGTCAAAACTGTTGCAATGTGGTTGACACAATTATTAGCACGTAAATTATTGTTTCAGTGCAAATTTGACTTCGTTTTTACCACGACATCTTGAAAATCGGATGATAGCTAGGTTAGCTCATTTTTTTATGATACGCAAAAATTCGCTAATAATTTTCGAATTCAGGGTACATTTTATCTTTTCTTTATCTTTGATCTAAGTATGTTAATTCTCGAATGAAAGATTTATTTCGCTAACACACCCGCAAGCGCCGTGTAAAAAGATCGATTTTCAAGTATTCATTATTTATTCAATTTGTCGGTAAGAACCATCCAAATTTTGGAGAAGCAAAGCTGAATAACTCAATTACAATAGGTCAAAATTTCATGAACATCAGTTTGATTTGCCTTTCTGACAAAACTACCTTAATGATCATGAAACAACCGATATGAATGGTAGAATCGCGGATGCTAAGCAGTTGTTTTTCACGACGTTTTGCGACCTCGTCGCACGGTTGTTTTGGGGTTGCTGTGATCCAATAGAGAATTCCATTTAGCTTCGTCGGGCCTGCTTTATTGTGTCTTACGGTTAACTGCAGCGGTATGTCGCAAAGAACAGGGAATTAATGCGTACCTATGCGTGTCCCGGTGAACTTTAAGGCCGCAGAGGCGCTGAAACAGTTTCTAAATGGCGTAGAAGTGTAGTTTCATTTAATAGACTTGGCGAATCTTACGAGGTACCTCAACCGCTCGCACATACTCAACTGCAGGGTATGCGATATTCGCTGACGTTTGTGAATCACATTCGTTGAGCGGGCCAGCCATCGTGTGCAGGGAATATCACGAAGGATTCGACCACATCGCTCTGCTGGAGTTACTTCTCTCCTACTCCGACAATATTACCACACCGAGTAGAGTAGTATCTGCCAAGAGGATTGTCCTGCTTTTACGAGGCCGTCACGTCGACACGCCACCTTGGAATACATTCGCGTTTGTATTGCCAGCACTTAATTTAAGGAGCTCTCTCGTCAAGCCACGACTCCTTGGAGAATCGAATTTCGCCAAAGGATCTCCGGAACGCAGAAGTCGTTTCCCCGTATACACGTTTGACTACCTTGAGCTTAGACCACTGACTTCGTCAAGCAACTCCTACGGTTTAGTTTCTTGCATAACATTATTACACCGGGGACTGTAACTTGTAATTTTTTCATTAAATCGGTGTGGAAATCGTTGTTGTAACTACAGAGAACACCAAATCTGTAATCTGTAATAAATGGTTCTTGAAAAATGTCACTTTATATTTTTAAGGTAGTCCTTTCGTAGTACAATGTGACCCTGCGTGAGATTCAAAGAGAATCGGGAGAATCTTGATGGAATAAAAATCTGAAAAAAAAATAAAAATTAATCATATAGAAAAAATTGATCATGCATAATAATAATTTGAAAATGTTATTAATAATTCAATGAAGAAAAAATTATTCTTTAACAAATTATCCAGCAAACTTACTTTTTTCAAAATAAAAATAATTCGTTCATTTTTCAGAATACGTATGAATTTTTTAAGAATTCCATGTAATGTTTGAAAATCGTATATTTCTTTATTTCCAAATTTTTTCTTAAAGTTTTAATCAGTATGAAATTTTCGATGGAATATTGATAATTTATTATCGTAAACTTAAAAAAATGTTACGAAAAACGTAAAAACATGAATTCTGAATTCAAAATTGTACACGAAATATTTTTTATCTGTGTCCTTATGTATACAATACAATATTGACAGAAGTTCCGAAACGACAAATAAACGATGAGAACAGAATTCTTATGTAGTAGAATTAGATGTGGGGTGACAGAAATAGTCGGTATAGGACGTGAAATGATAAATATGTAGGTCTCGCAAAGATGCATCACAAGCTGGGTTATAACGTGAGATGATCTCCACGTAACTGCATGATGTGATGAATCGATCAACGATCCCTCGGGATATAAGTGAGGCGAGGATCAAGAGACACCTCGTGTCATGAACAAGCTTTCCAAAAAAACGAAAAAAGCCTTAAGGCTTTCACACCCTTCGTCGCTCGACCCACCAATTTCGAAGGATCGCCAGCCCGTGACATTCTTCAGCACACGTCTTATATTCCCTAGGGTGCATTACTCCAATAAGCCCTCCAAAGATATCCATAGGAAATCAACAATCTATAAGAGCAATTTCACCTGAAATCGGCCGAGGATTGACCGCGCATTTTTTTATATGAATAAGACTTTTTTTACGCAAACTGTATCTAAAAAAAAAAGACCCTTACTTTTTGTTTGGCCAAAAATTTTTTTTTTTTTAATTATGAGGTTTTCTATTTTTTGAAAAAACAAAAAAGGCCTTGTGAAATTTAAAAATTTGTAATTTTATAAGGCACCGGCTGCCTCGTCCAGTGCCTTATGAAATTTAAAAAAAATAGTGTTTACCAAATCGCCAGCTAAAAAAATATTGTAAGCGTTACGGGATGAAATGAAAATTTTTATGAAATTTCTTTTTTTATCCGAAATTTTCGAAAAAAATTATTTTATTTTTCGATTGTTAATAACAATAATAATTTGCAAGTTTATAATTTCTAGTAAATTATTTTATGGATATATTCAAAAGAATGAGGGTCCATAAAATAAATCAAAAGATTTTAAAGCGCGCTTTGATTCATCTTCCTAGGACAAATAGAACCGAACATATTAATTTTTTAAGTTCGTCATGCACTCGTTTTTTTTTTAAATGAACATCCCATAATTTTGAAAAATAATTTTTTTTGGCGAAACAAAAAAAATACGGGTGTGTTCTTTTTGGGTATAATTTGCGTAAAAAAAGTTTCATTCGAATAAAAAAATGCGAGATCAAAAACCACCCAAAACCGGCCGATTTCATGTGGAATTGATCATAAATTAAGATCCTTAAAAAAAATTTCGCATAACATTTGATATCCTCAAATTCTTGAAGATGGAAAAAATAATGTAAACCAGAGACTACGGATAGCTATACATCTTTAGCCACCTCCTCTTCACTAACAAAGTCACTGGCGAGCATATAGCGACTACAAGCGCGTCTGCCGCAGCGCAACCACCCACGTAATTTACATGAAATTGCTTATTAAATTACACCAAGTTTTTCCGCGATGATTTAACGATACCCGAGGCAGCAGGGCCATTTGTCTTTCGGCTTTTAATTTCTCTCGTAGCCCTCTTCGAATCATTAACAATGCCTCTCCCAACACCCAGCGGCATTCTACCTGCTGGCGCAAAAAATGATCTATCGGCTCGGAAGTTTGGAAATAATTTTTTTTACCTAGTGGTATTTTACATTGACGTACACGATATATTTGATAAAATAATTGGGGGCTAAGTTCCGTCCATCGATCATGCACACCCCGAGAAATCGGTTGTATTTCAATTCAATAATATTTTATTTCAATCAAATATAAGAATTTTTATTTTAATTAAATAAATTCTATTTTATTAAAATGAGATCCTATTATGCTATCATTTGAAGAACAAATTTATTTAATGGCTGACCCAACAGGTTTTTATTTCGATCAAATTGAATTTATTGCATACAAATAAATCGTATTAATTTTTAATGAAATGTATTTGATTCGAATAAAATTTCATTTATTTCAAATAGAACCCATATTTGATTCAAATAAACCCATGAGACCAATTTCTCTGGGTGCAAGTGTCTGCCGGACGTAGAATCATGTTAAACGATCCGATTAGAATTATTGAAACGCACAAAAATCCGATTAAAACCTATTGGAACCGATTATTTTTCATTCGGAATTTTGTCCATTTGATTGTTTTCTATCAGTTTCTATCGGAATTAGTAAGGAAATTAAATTTATTGCATACAAATAAATCGTATTAATTTTTAATGAAATGTATTTGATTCGAATAAAATTTCATTAATTTCAAATAGAACCCATATTTGATTCAAATAAACCCATGAGACCAATTTCTCTGGGTGCAAGTGTCTGCCGGACGTAGAATCATGTTAAACGATCCGATTAGAACTATTGAAACGCACAAAAATCCGATTAAAACCTATTGGAACCGATTATTTTTCAATCGGAATTTTGTCCATTTGATTGGTTTCTATCAGTTTCTATCGGAATTAATAGGAAATTAAATTTATTGCATACAAATAAATCGTATTAATTTTGAATAAAATGTATTTGATTCGAATAAAATTTCATTAATTTCAAATAGAACCCATATTTGATTCAAATAAACCCATGAGACCAATTTCTCTGGGTGCAAGTGTCCGCCGGACGTACAATCATGTTAAACGATCCGATTAGAACTATTGAAACGCACAAAATACGATAGAAACCTATTGGAACCGATTATTTTTCAATCAGAATTTTATCCATTTGATTGTTTTCTATCAGTTTCTATCGGAATTAGTAAGGAAATTAAATTTATTGCATACAAATAAATCGTATTAATTTTTAATGAAATGTATTTGATTCGAATAAAATTTCATTAATTTCAAATAGAACCCATATTTGATTCAAATAAACCCATGAGACCAACTTCTCTGGGTGCAAGTGTCTGCCGGACGTAGAATCATGTTAAACGATCCGATTAGAACTATTGAAACGCACAAAAATCCGATTAAAACCTATTGGAACCGATTATTTTTCATTCGGAATTTTGTCCATTTGATTGTTTTCTATCAGTTTCTATCGGAATTAGTAAGGAAATTAAATTTATTGCATACAAATAAATCGTATTAATTTTTAATGAAATGTATTTGGTTCGAATAAAATTTCATTTATTTCAAATAGAACCCATATTTGATTCAAATAAATCCATGAGACCAATTTCTCTGGGTGCAGGTCTCTGCCGGATGGACAATCATGTTAAATGATATGATTAGAACTATTGAAACGCACAAAAATCCGATTAAAACCTATTGGAACCGATTATTTTTCAATCGGAATTTTGTCCATTTGATTGGTTTCTATCAGTTTCTATCGGAATTAGTAAGGAAATTAAATTTATTGCATACAAATAAATCGTATTAATTTTTAATGAAATGTATTTGATTCGAATAAAATTTCATTAATTTCAAATAGAACCCATATTTGATTCAAATAAACCCATGAGACCAATTTCTCTGGGTGCAAGTGTCTGCCGGACGTAGAATCATGTTAAACGATCCGATTAGAACTATTGAAACGCACAAAAATCCGATCAAAACCTATTGGAACCGATTATTTTTCAATCGGAATTTTGTCCATTTGATTGGTTTCTATCAGTTTCTATCGGAATTAGTAAGGAAATTAAATTTATTGCATACAAATAAATCGTATTAATTTTTAATGAAATGTATTTGGTTCGAATAAAATTTCATTTATTTCAAATAGAACCCATATTTGATTCAAATAAACCCATGAGACCAATTTCTCTGGGTGCAGGTCTCTGCCGGATGGACAATCATGTTAAATGATATGATTAGAACTATTGAAACGCACAAAAATCCGATAGAAACCTATTGGAACCGATTATTTTTCAATCGGAATTTTGTCCATTTGATTGTTTTCTATCAGTTTCTATCGGAATTAGTAAGGAAATTAAATTTATTGCATACAAATAAATCGTATTAATTTTTAATGAAATGTATTTGATTCGAATAAAATTTCATTTATTTCAAATAGAACCCATATTTGATTCAAATAAACCCATGAGACCAATTTCTCTGGGTGCAAGTGTCTGCCGGACGTAGAATCATGTTAAACGATCCGATTAGAACTATTGAAACGCACAAAAATCCGATCAAAACCTATTGGAACCGATTATTTTTCAATCGGAATTTTGTCCATTTGATTGGTTTCTATCAGTTTCTATCGGAATTACTAAGGAAGGATTACGAAGATATCCGCAAAATCAGTTCGTATCGAACAAACTGAGTTTCCCATACGTCTGATTTTCTTGTAGTTCATAAAGACAGCCACAGGGTAGAGACTGTTGACGTGTCACTGAGGTCTGTGGTTTCGTGATCTCGGTCAGGGTCCCGTAACATGTGCGGGCATGACGCGCCCGCACAATCTGCTTCTGACGTTCAATCTCACCCTTCGTCAACGAGACCGGCATATTATGGCTATGAAAAACACCATTATGCACATACAACGACCGCATAACTGCTGCAATACCACCGTCACTCCCTTTGTATCGCCGAGTCACTAAAACATCAAAGAAATCATTACAATGTTGTATCTCACCGCTCCTTATACCGCAATGTATACTTGCATTCAAACAAAAAAGGTTTAGAGCAAATTTGATAGTCTTTGACGAGTTCATCATCATCCAGTTCAAAACAGCTATTTTCAATACCACCAAAAAAATAACGCCTTATTTGAAAAAAAAAAAATTGCAAGAAAACGAAACTTCCTTTATGATGAAACAAAATTAGTGTCCAGACTGCCAAGTCACTAAAACATCAAAGAAATCATTATAATTTTGTATTTTTCTGCTCTTTATACCGCAATGTATACTTGCATTCAAACAAAAAAGGTTGAAAACAAATTTGATAATCTTTGACGAGTTCATCATCCAGTTCAAAACAGCTATTTTCAATACTACCAAAAAAATAACGCCTTATTTGAAAAAAAAAAAAATTGCAAGAAAACGAAACTTCCTTTATGATGAAACAAAATTAGTGTGCAGTCTGCCAAGTCACTAAAACATCAAAGAAATCATTATAATTTTGTATCTCTCTGCTCTTTATACCGCAGTGTATGCTTGCATTCAAACAAAAAAGGTTGAGAACAAATTTGATAGTCTTTGACGAGTCCAACATCATACAGGTCAAAACAGCTATTTTCAGCACCACGAAACAAAATAGCGCTTTAAAAAATTACACAAAAACAAAACTTCCTTCATGATGATGCAAAAGTAGAGTGCAGACTGCCAATACAACAATTCGATAAGTCAAAATCTGGCGTTTGATTATTTAAGTAGTAGTATTGAGTGCACCTGCTCTTGTAACCAACTATTTAGCAAAATAGACTACGTTTTACGAAAGTTAGAGCGCGCAGCTCCTTTTTTCAAAAAATTCAAAACGGCATAAAATCGAAATTTTCGCACACATTTTGTCGAAAATTGCTACGGTTGAAAAGGGTCTGCTGCTACACTTGTGTGCCAAATTTGAGCTCGATATACAAAACGGTTCTTGAGTTATCGGCGTTCGAATTTTCGGAGTTGTATACATACACACACACACACACACACACAGATACATACGGACATTTTTTCTAGATCACTTTTCTGGACGTTTTGGGCAATTCTATGTATCCTGACATAAAAATCTCGGAATTTTTTTTTTCATGAAAACAAAGCTTTCTCTATAAGGAAGCGAAATGGCATAAAGACAGATTTGAAAAGATAACTAAAGCTAAATTAAATTTTTTTAAAGCGACGGGCCATGTGAGAAGACAAAGTTCGTACAGAAACGTTGAGAAAAGAAGCCGGGGCATGCTGAGCCGGCTTTTTCGGACTGAAATCCGAAACGCAGAGGGTGAAGAAAAGGGTAGAAAGAGTATCAACTACTGGCTAAGCCGATATGCATTCATTATAATAAGCAATGGGAAAGCGCGTCGGCGAAAGAAAAGTTTATAAACGCGCTTATCAAGTTGCCTTGAATTTTCTATTATTTAAGAGGCTACTGCTCCCTTCGTCTTCTTGCTGCATTTCCTTTCGTCCTCCCCAAACCTCACCAAGCCCTTCGGGTCTTTCATCCCCCGTACACTTTGGTCTTCGAACGTCCGCGCTGATGCAGAACTCCCAGGAAAAGTTATGTGCCAACTTGGTTCTTCAGTTTCGCCCGTAAAAGCGAAAAGATGCGTGGCATTTGAAGTTTCATAAATCTCATTAGCATATTTATTTGTTGCGAAGACTGAAAAAGATGTGAGCTTAGACAGACACGCGCCCATCGACGTCACACAGCATCTCATTTATTTTTCATATGCTTCATCTTCTACATTACTTTTTATTTAAATTCCATCTCGTCGATATTAATCGTAATTGATCTAATAATTACACCTGCAACATAAAAACAAATCATTAAATGCAACCATCTCTATATATTTCGTCTTAACGCAGAAACGTTAAATCATACTTACTTACCAACGTAATTCAAGTTCGAATCGCCATATGAGAAAATTGAACTCAAATTTTTCGAGTGAAAAACCATTTGAATCACCATTTAAATAATTTTTCAAGTGAAAAACCATTGAAATTGTCATTTTAATTCAACGATGCCAAATGCATATTTTTATCTCAGTAAAAAATTAGTAATAAGAATTTACCTAAGAACTAACTGATTGTTCTTCGCTCTTTTCTATCCGCTCGCAAAGTATTTTGCAATGTGGTAAAAATAAAAAACTATAAAAGTGGCGTCCACCTGACGAATTTAGTTAAAATGAAGGGGATACACGTTGGAGGGAAATATGAGAGTTTGCGCAGTGCTGAAATCATACTTACCAACGTAATTCAAGTTCGAATCGCCATATGAGAAAATTGACCTCAAATTTTTCGAGCGAAAACCATTTGAATCACAATTTAAATAATTTTTCATGTGAAAAACCATTGAAATTGTCATTTTAATTCAACGATGCCAAATGCATATTTTTATCTCAGTAAAAAATTAGTAATAAGAACTTACCTAAGAACAAGCTGATTGTTCTTCGTTCTTTTCTATCCGCTCGCAAAGTATTTTGTAATTTGGTAAAAATAAAAAACTATAAAAGTGGCGTCCACCTGACGAATTTAGTTAAAATGAAGGGGATACACGTTGGAGGGAAATATGAGAGTTTGCGCAGTGCTGAAATCATACTTACCAACGTAATTCAAGTTCGAATCGCCATATGAGGAAATTGAACTCAAATTTTTCGAGCGAAAAACCATTTGAATCACAATTTAAATAATTTTTCAAGTGAAAAACCATTGAAATTGTCATTTTAATTCGACGATGCCAAATACATATTTTTATCTCAGTCAAAAATTAGTAATAAGAACTTACCTAAGAACTAGCTGATTGTTCTTCGTTCTTTTCTATCCGCTCGCAAAGTATTTTGCAATTTGGTAAAAATAAAAAACTATAAAAGTGGCATCCACCTGACGAATTTAGTTAAAATGAAGGGGATACACGTTGGAGGGAAATATGAGAGTTTGCGCAGTGCTGAAATCATACTTACCAACGTAATTCAAGTTCGAATCGCCATATGAGAAAATTGACCTCAAATTTTTCGAGCGAAAACCATTTGAATCACAATTTAAATATTTTTTCAAGTGAAAAACCATTGAAATTGTCATTTTAATTCAACGATGCCAAATGCATATTTTTATCTCAGTAAAAAATTAGTAATAAGAACTTTACCTAAGAACAAGCTGATTGTTCTTCGCTCTTTTTTATCCGCTCGCAAAGTATTTTGCAATTTGGTAAAAATAAAAAACTATAAAAGTGGCATCCACCTGACGAATTTAGTTAAAATGAAGGGGATACACGTTGGAGGGAAATATGAGAGTTTGCGCAGTGCTGAAATCATACTTACCAACGTAATTCAAGTTCGAATCGCCATATGAGAAAATTGAACTCAAATTTTTCGAGTGAAAAACCATTTGAATCACAATTTAAATAATTTTTCAAGTGAAAAACTATTGAAATTGTCATTTTAATTCAACGATGCTAAATGCATATTTTTATCTCAGTCAAAAATTAGTAATAAGAATTTACCTAAGAACTAACTGATTGTTCTTCGTTCTTTTCTATCCACTCGCAAAGTGTTTTGCAATTTGGTAAAAATAAAAAAACTATAAAAGTGGCATCCACCTGACGAATTTAGTTAAAATGAAGGGGATACGTTGGGGAGAATTTGCGCAGTGCTGAAATATTGCTGGGAGCCGCAGGCATGGAAATTGAGGATTTTTGCATTCTGCATCGATGAATGCAACAGGCGGCTTTTCTCATAGGGCGGGAAATTCGGTACTGATGTGATGTATTGGCAAAGCTCATGGTAACAACGTTGCAAAACTCAGAGGCCACGAAACACGTACGCAGATCGATTGCCGATCAACGGTAACGTTGCTTATATCTTGTTGCAAATTAATATCTATACACTCGCAGCTAGGAGTGTATAAAATACATAGTACATGTATTTGCAATGCTGTCGTTTGGAGGGTTGGCATTGCCGAGGGTGTCGAAGGGCACCTACGTTGCTGTTATAGGTAGACGTAGCGGAAATGCCAACTTCGCCCTCGAGCTTGGACCAACATGAGCTCAACGTTTTCATGTTTGGCTATAGAACCGGAAAACAAGAATATCAAACGGTGGGCTGCTTCAAAAACAATTCTACCGTTATTCAAAAGTTTTTTTTTCAACATTGTTTTTCCTCTGCGCAACGATGCATGAATTTGCGCAGCAGATATTTCGCGTCCCCAAAATGATGAATAATCGTATATTATTCGTGCGAATATGTTTTTGTAAGATTTTCCAGCTCTTTCGAACGAATTATCGTGTATTATTCATCCGGACACATTATTGTACTATTTACCAGTCATGTCCGGATTAAAGATATGTGACTGAGTATATTTTTGCTAATTCTATTCAGACGAATACGGTTATTCGTCTAAATGGAAATCATAAAACGTATGAAAATGTATTCGAACAAATAATGTAAAGAGAAGCGATAATTTCTCGACGTCAAGTATTAGGGTCACCAGTAAATGAACGGTTAAGCAGAACGGTTTGTTTATCATGGGTTTCTATAAAATGTTATATTTCCAGACTGTCTGTGAAAATTTTAACGAATGACCAGAATGTCAAATTAAGTGATGGAATTTAAAGAAATATCGAATTTTCTTCGCAAAGTATATAAAAATAAATACTGAAAGACAAAAATCCAAAAACACCAGTAAATGAACGGGCCAATCTAACCTACACTTTTAGTCGAAAACGGGCGTCTGCGACAAAATAATCACTGTAGATAGCTAAAAAATAGAAAAATAAAAAATCTAATGTTCAGCCAAGTCAGCAGAATTTCTCATGACTTCCCGAAAAGCGGTTGTTCATTCACTGGTGACTGTTCAATTACTGGTACATTCACCCTATAAGAAAATTAATGTGGCATCCGCACGACGATTTATCTTTTCTCTCTCTCTCTCTTTTCAAGACCGAGGACTATAGCTACTATTATATTCCGCACTGCGATCTATTACCGGCCTCTTTCAAATTGTAACTCGAATGATCTCTGACTTTAAAAAATGCCTTTTTCACCATACCTGCGCGGAAAGTTCGACTTCCCGCCCTACGGGCTTTACGTTATTCGAACTTTCCGCTGCAGATATGGTGAAAAATCCACTGGGGAGTGAAAGTAGATTATCCCTCCCTAGTGGCGTAATATACTATTTTCCGTTTCTGATTTCAGAATTCGCAAATTCGACTTTCGGACGGAAAATCTAACCTAAACTTTTTTTTTCTCCAAGATATCAAATTTTCGCCTTTACTATTATTCTCAAGTTGCATATTCTACACTGTTAGAAAAGACTGGAAGTTTTTACGCATAAACTCGTAATCGAAATTTAATATACAATCTTGGTTTAAAATTCATATACTTTTCCAGTAAAATTAAAGCACATTATTAAAATTCAAATACTTCTACTGTAAAATTTTAATAAATATTAAGTATATTAAATTTAATATACTAGTTACATGCATAAAAACTTCCAGTAAAAAAACATTAAATTTCAAGTAGATTATTTTTACAGTGTCCCAAGTAGCACAAAGACAAAGGATATCTATTTGGTATACGAAAAGGTATATTAATTTCCGTCCAAATGATACCTTTTTGGATTTGGATATCTTAAGAACGTCTAAAAGATATCCAAATCCAAAAGATATCATTTGGACGGAAATTAACATACCTTTTCGTATACCAAATAGATATCCTTTGTCTTTGTGCTACTTGGAGTACTTTAGAAAGTACCGGTTACATGCTTTTTTACAATGATTTTTTAAAAAAGTGCCTTTTTTCCGGTTCTAATTTCAGAATTCACAGATCCGACTTCCGGTCGGAAAATCCAACCTAAATTTTTTTTCTTCAAGATATCGAATGTTAACAAATTGTTGCACTAGATTAATCAATAAACGCGTAAAAATACTTTGTTCTGTTCTCCGACCAGAAAACTGCAATTTTCCAACGTCGTACTGAAAATTTTCGATCATCACTAGAGTAAAAAAATCTTAGGTTTTTACTACAAACCCACTCGCTAATAAAAGTCGCATATTCGACGTTAGAAAGTACGGATTACATGCCTTTTTACGATAATTAAATACCAGTGCCTATTTTCGAATTCTAATTTCAGAATTCACAGATCCGACTTCCGGTCGAAAAAACCAACCTAATTTTTTTCTCTTTCACATATCGAATGTTAACAAATTGTTGCACTAGATTAATCAATAAACGCGTAAAAATACTTTGTTCTGTTCTCCGACCAGAAAACCGCAATTTTCCGAAGTTGTACTGAAAAATTTCGATCATCACTAGAGTAAAAAAATCTTAGGTTTTTACTACAAACCCACTTGCTAATAAAAGTCGTATATTCGACGTTAGAAAGTACGGATTACATGCCTTTTTACGATAATTAAATACCAGTGCCTATTTTCGAATTCTAATTTCAGAATTCACAGATCCGACTTCCGGTCGAAAAAACCAACCTAATTTTTTTCTCTTTCACATATCGAATGTTAACAAATTGTTGCACTAGATTAATCAATAAACGCGTAAAAATACTTTGTTCTGTTCTCCGACCAGAAAACCGCAATTTTCCGACGTTGTACTGAAAAATTTCGATCACTAGAGAAAAAAAATCTTAGGTTTTTACTACAAACCCACTCGCTAATAAACGTCGCATATTTAAAGTTAGAAAGTACGGATTACATGCCTTTTTACGATGATTAAAAACCAGTGCCTTTTTTCGGATTCCAATTTCAGAATTCACAGATCCGACTTCCGGTCGGAAAATCCAACCTAAATTTTTTCTCTTTCAGGTATCGAATGTTAACAAATTGTTGCACTAGATAAATCAATAAACACGTAAAAATACTTTGTTCTGTTCTCCCAACCAGAAAACTGCAATTTTCCGACATCGTACTGAAAAGTTTCGATCATGACTAGAGAAAAAAAACCTTAAGCTTTTACTACAAACCCACTCTCTAATAAAAGTTTGTTTTCCGTATTATTTAAATGTACTAACTAATCTATACAGGAAAAACGATAAATAACCAAATAAACACGCGCACAATATAACCGGTTAAGCATCACTGATTTTTTCCCACAGGCCACAAAAGAAAGTAAACAACAAAGTAGCGAAGATGGCCTCTGATTGGCGGTGCAATATAGCACTAAACATTTGACTGCATTTGACAGTTGACGGTTTGGATGAATCGCTGTGGCGGCGAACCTTGAAACTTTCCCGCTGTTTTTACGTGCAGGTGGTCAGTTCCCTGACGATTATTTGTTTATCGCAGCATCAACGAACTAGTAATTGGTGATATTATGCTAAAGTAATATGCTGAGAGTCCAAGTGAACGATTGAAACACTCCAAGAGGCTTTATGCCATATATTATTTCGTTTGAGGTAAGTTGATGTACTCTAACCTAAAAATTTAACTGCCAGAATCCACGATAAACAAAAACATTTTTCTCATCTTAAACATTTGTAGGATTGTGAACGGATGAACTACAAAAGACGATCGAAATATCGAAATCTATTATTACAGCATGACAAATTCAAGTTCTGAGTCAAAAATGGATGATAATCTCGCTCAAAATGCAGAATGGAAGCATCCGAATGAGGTGATGCAGTTGCATCGCCTTAAAGTGAGAAAAAGAGCCCTACAAGCACGTATGAACAGAACAGCCCCTGAAAATGCGGTGAATTTAACAAGTTGGAAAAATAGTAGCGACAAATCGATAAATACTGCCTCGACAATATCGCAGAAGCGTAAAAATCCTTTTGCCACAAATGAAATAAAGAAGAAAACAAAAGAACATGTGGCGAATGAATTTGAGGCGAGCAATGACTCTGTGTTGTTCGAATTAATGCATTTACAAGATAAACGCAAGACCGGAGATGCTGGCATCCCACCGATTGCATTAAATAATCAGACTATCTCTTTTGAGAGTGTCTTGACCAAATTGGAAAGGGACAATGACAAAACAGCTATCGAAGAACCTGAAATTCCCAAAGGCGAGGAGTATCTTCCGATTGACTGGACTTTGAAGACTAAAATGCGTATAATGTCACCCAAGCCGTTTGCCTGGAACGGCAAGTTAAAAACTAGCGAACAGGCATCCGGTACTACTGGGTTTGTAAGATGCTTAGATATCGGAGAACGAGAGACAACATTGGACACGAGTCCTAATGCGAGGTGAATATTTTTGCTTTATTTATCATGATAAGAAAAAAAAATTCACTAACAATGAAAGAATCGACATAAAAAGAAACTGCAATTATTTTAACAGAGTTCAAAACCCAGAAATTGTCCATTTGAGACAGTTTTCTGGTTCATATAATGAGGAACATAAAATAGCTTAGAAGTTTCCCAAAATCAATCATGAAATAATCAATTGTTTAGAGACATTTTGAAAATTCATCATTACAGATATAAAATGTATACAAATACCAATATTTGCATATAAAATTCTAAACAATATCTTATTAAAAAATCATGCAAAACTCTTACATTTAAAAACGTCAGACTATATGTAAATGCAATTCATATACTATAATTTAATACTTTAAATTTGGGTATTTTAAGTTTGTCAAATAGAATTTGGCAAAACTCCCACTGCAAAAGGGCTTTTTATTTCTTCTGAGCAAAAATAAATGAGTCTCTTTTTTAAATACATTTTAATGTTTGAGTTAATTCCTGATGAAATAAAATAAATCTGTATACCAACGATAATGATGAAACTTTAGATTTCACCAGTGTTGTCTGGTCTGGCAGCATCCTTCCTTGCCATGGCTGGACCTTTTCCCACGCTCGGCCGGCAAGGTGAGCGCAAGCATAGCGAGCAATTCGACGATAGCTCACAATCAATGCATCAAGGATGCCCTCTTTGGCGAATGGAGCGAGAGTTTCAGATCGCTCTTTCATCTTCTAAGAGCCCGACAATGTCCATACTTCTATGTCTGTACAAATACATTTACAGTACTCTATCGTGCCGCTGGAGTTTGCGGCCTCTCGGAAGTTCATGCTCTTCTCACTCCGACGACGAGAGGCTTTCGACAGTCTTTAAAACAAGAGGGTATATATTTATTTATTTATTTCTTACTAACGGGTCGAACCCCAATTACAGAATACCAGGAAATGCTCTGGTATTCATACAATAGATAAAAAATGGTGGTAACATTCGTAGATATATGAGACTGTATATTATATTGTGTTACGTATTATTAGTTATAGTATTGCTTATAGAATGCGCTTTTTATTTACAAAATGTATAAAATTATTATTGACTAGGCCAGGATCTTAATAATAGGGTGTAGTTTGCAACCATTTAACGTACCAAAGTTGAGTAGATTTTTCCTTTGAACCGAGCAAGGGACATTTCGAATACGTTAGCGACAAGGTAGAAGGAATTGCCTAAGCGCGTGATACGAAGTAGCCAACTGTGGAAGCCATAGTTAGCCCGGTAAAAGGGAATCGGCGAGAATTACTAAGATACCAGATATCAGCATTAAAGAAACAGATTTCCTTGCTGCAGGTCTCATTTGAAAGAGAAAAAAAAATAAAAAATATTGAACCTGACACATCTTTCGTTCTCGACGTGTGGTCAAATATAATTCGAGTTATAATTTGAAAACGGCCGGTGAGTGGCCGCCTTCGGAATAAATAGAGTAGCAGCAGCGACCGACAAATCGTAGTGTGAAGGCAACATTAATTTCTTTTTTAACTTGGCGTCGAGTCGCTACCGCGACTCTTGATCACGAACGGTACAGCGGATCTAGTGGTTTTTTCAATATCACGAATACAAAGTAGAAAGTAGAGAGCCGGTGAGTCAAGTTTACGGTGTACTAAGGAATGTAAGAACGCTAAATCCGCAACAGCCCTCCGATTTACGTGAGAGGGCAATCCAATATATGATTTTTTAAATGATCCATCATTATATTTAAAACGGAACACTTTATTTATTTGAATTCAATTTCTTTTTTAGACTTTTGCTCGTTGTGTTACTAATAATTTTATAAAAGTTTAAAAAATCCGACCTGAAAAAATGAGTGTAATTAATTTAAAAAATTGGGTAAATGAAAAATGCACATTTTAGTTAACTTCTACACTTTTCTCTAATTTTTCTGGCTCTTTGGCGTTGACCCATTATTGATATGATATGATATGAGGTTTATTGGAACATAAAAGTGTGTACATTGCACATTTTTACCGTAGGCAACAATTTGCCCGTGTGTAACCGCACAACGCATTTTGACGATCAACGCCTTTAAGAAAAAAAAAGTATATCATGATGATAGTAATTATAATAAAATAATAAATATAAAGATTCATAATAAAATTCAAAAGAAAAGATAACAAAATATATAATAAATAATACTAATAATAAATTATAATATTCAAGAATAACGAAAATAATTTCGAGATGAATTCTGTAATAAAAAATGATTATAATATATGGGAAAAGTTCAATTTCTCTAAAAACTCTCAGCGTTTGTTTTAAGCCATTGAATAATTTTCGATATAGCTTTTTTGCTTTGGTGTTGCGAGTTTCCATCGTATCGATTTCTGCTTTAATTCCAAGCTGCACCTCGTACATTTTACAGGCAATGTAATATTGCCTGTATTGTTCGAAAGGTAAAAAAAAAGTCTCGATAATCAATTTAACCCAGCAGAAAGTTTTAACGTAATGCCCTGTTTCAAAATTTTATTGCATCAATAATAGTATTTCGGTTTCCACAGATATTGAATTTACTATGCCACTGAGAAAAGACAGTGGTAAGAGACGTTCGGATGTAACGGACGCCGGTTACGAGACTCTTGACTCGTGCCCTTCTGAATCTACCGCAGCGCCCGAGGAACTCCAGGAAGATGAGAACGTCAACGAGGAGGATGACGACAACGAAGAACAATGGCTGCAAAGTCTTGGAATTGAAGATTCTGAGATTCGCAGAATCAATACGCAACAGGTACTGTTGCTATCGGTAGCAAAATAAATCATTAAAATTGTGTACAATGAATTATAAAATTCATACAATTACCGCAATTCCAACAATAATTTTTAGGCACATTTAATCATTTTTTCGACATTTTTTTTAGGCGAGGATGATACTGGAAAAAGAAAGCGAGGTCGACACGTTAAAGCAGTCGCTCGTTTTTGTAAAAGGCGTCGAAGCCCAAGCTCTCTTCAATTTCTTAATCAATTGTAAATCCGCAGTTGCGACAACCGGAGCGTTAGCTGGAGTACCTCCAACACTTCTAGCTCCAGTCGCTTTTCACGGAGCCACCTTAAGACCTATAAAGGTAAATAGCCAATATGGAAATAAGCTTTTTCCTCGCAATCCACTTTTCTCGAGTAATTACTGCACGACTATTGTTTCCAATTGTATATAGGTTCGTGAGAGCGTCGTGCGGGTGGACAAGGATAGATTTTATTCGCTAGAACTGAAAGGTCCTCTTTTACCGCACATTATGCCTTCGCTCTGTAATTTAATGAGGTCAAGCCTCTTGGATCAGTTTTCTGTGAGTTGCGCTCAGCTCACATCGACTACGTCATTTTCCATCGCTGGACATGGCCAAGGTAAACCCCAAAATACATTTACAAACTAAAATTTACCCTAACTATACTGTAGAAATTTTTTTAAAATTTTTTTTATTAATATACCATATATGAAGCTCGGATGGATATAACGTATATTTATTTCCAGATGCATTCGTCATTGACCAATACAATATTTGTATATTAAAATGAATACTCACGTACTGCAATTTTCAAATAACTAGGATTAATCCTAACTACACGATAAAAAATTTTTTTTTGAAAATTAATATACCGTATATGAAACTCGGATGGATATACCGTATATTTATTTCCAGATGCATTCGTCATTGACAAATACAATATTTCTATATTAAAATGGCGATTACAATACTCACGTACTGTAATTTTCAAATAACTAAAATTAATCCTAACTACATGGTAAAAAAATTTTGTTTGAAAATTAATATACCGTATATGAAGCTCGAATGGATATACCGTATATTAATTTCCAGATGCATTCGTCATTGACAAATACAATGTTTGTATATTAAAATGACGATTACAATACTCGAGTATTGTAATTTTCAAATAACTAAAATTAATCCTAACTACACGGTAAAAAAATTTTTTTGAAAATTAATATACCGTATATGAAACTTGGATGGATATACCGTATATTTATTTCCAGATGCATTCGTCATTGACAAATACAATATTTGTATATTAAAATGACGATTACAATACTCACGTACTATAATTTTCACATAACTAAAATATATCCTAACTACACTGTAATATTTTTTTTTTTTTTTAATTAATATACCGTATATGAAGCTCGGATGGATATACCGTATATTAATTTCCAGATGCATTCGTCATTGACAAATACAATATTTGTATATTAAAATGACAATTACAATACTCACGTACTGTAATTTTCAAATCACTAAAATTAATCCTAACTACACGGTTAAAAAATTTTTTTTGAAAATTAATATACCGTATATGAAGCTCGGATGGATATACCGTATATTTATTTCCAGATGCATTCGTCATTGACAAATACAATATTTGTATATTAAAATGACGATTACAATACTCACGTACTGTAATTTTCAAATAACTAAAATTAATCCTAACTACACTGTAATATTTTTTTTTAAATTAATATACCGTATATGAAGCTCGGATGGATATACCGTATATTAATTTCCAGATGCATTCGTCATTGACAAATACAATATTTGTATATTAAAATGACAATTACAATACTCACGTACTGTAATTTTCAAATAACTAAAATTAATCCTAACTACATGGTAAAAAAATTTTATTTGAAAATTAATATACCGTATATCAAGCTTGAATGGATATACCGTATATTTATTTCCAGATGCATTCGTCATTGACAAATACAATATTTGTATATTAAAATGACAATTACAATACTCACGTACTGTAATTTTCAAATAACTAAAATTAATCCTAACTACACGGTAAAAACATTGTTTTTGAAAATTAATATACCGTATATGAAGCTCGAATGAATATACCGTATATTAATTTCCAGATGCATTCGTCATTGACAAATACAATGTTTGTATATTAAAATGACGATTACAATACTCACGTACTGTAATTTTCACATAACTAAAATATATCCTAACTACACTGTAATATTTTTTTTTTTAAATTAATATACCGTATATGAAGCTCGGATGGATATACCGTATATTAATTTCCAGATGCATTCGTCATTGACAAATACAATATTTGTATATTAAAATGACAATTACAATACTCACGTACTGTAATTTTCAAATCACTAAAATTAATCCTAACTACACGGTAAAAAAAATTTTTTGAAAATTAATATACCGTATATGAAGCTCGGATGGATATACCGTATATTTATTTGTTGATGCATTCGTCATTGACAAATACAATATTTGTATATTAAAATGACGATTACAATACTCACGTACTATAATTTTCACATAACTAAAATATATCCTAACTACACTGTAATATTTTTTTTTTTAAATTAATATACCGTATATGAAGCTCGGATGGATATACCGTATATTAATTTCCAGATGCATTCGTCATTGACAAATACAATATTTGTATATTAAAATGACAATTACAATACTCACGTACTGTAATTTTCAAATAACTAAAATTAATCCCAACTACATGGTAAAAAAATTTTGTTTGAAAATTAATATACCGTATATCAAGCTTGAATGGATATACCGTATATTTATTTCCAGATGCATTCGTCATTGACAAATACAATATTTGTATATTAAAATGACGATTACAATACACACGTACTGTAATTTTCAAATAACTAAAATTAATCCTAACTACACGGTAAAAAAATTTTTTTGAAAATTAATATACCGTATATCAAGCTTGAATGGATATACCGTATATTTATTTGTTGATGCATTCGTCATTGACAAATACAATATTTGTATATTAAAATGACGATTACAATACTCACGTACTATAATTTTCAAATAACTAAAATTAATCCTAACTACACGGTAAAAATTTTTTTTTGAAAATTAATATACCGTATATGAAGCTCGGATGGATATACCGTATATTAATTTCCAGATGCATTCGTCATTGACAAATACAATATTTGTATATTAAAATGACGATTACAATACTCACATACTGTAATTTTCGAATAACTCAAATTAATCCTAACTACACGGTAAAAAAAATTTTTTTGAAAATTAATATACCGTATATGAAACTCGGATGGATATACCGTATATTAATTTCCAGATGCATTCGTCATTGACAAATACAATGTTTGTATATTAAAATGACGATTACAATACTCACGTATTGTAATTTTCAAATAACTAAAATTAATCCTAACTACACGGTAAAAAAAATTTTTTTGAAAATTAATATCCCGTATATGAAGCTCGGATGGATATACCGTATATTTATTTCCAGATGCATTCGTCATTGACAAATACAATATTTGTATATTAAAATGACAATTACAATACTCACGGACTGTAATTTTCGAATAACTCAAATTAATCCTAACTACACTGCAAAAAAATTTTTTTTTTTTTTTAATTTAAAAAAAAATACCAGTATCGGAGAATTCTTACACTATTCTTAAATTTGCTATAAAAGTATATTAATATGGAATTCATATACCCGTTTCGTAAATCTCATATCGTTTGGTATACTAAATTCACTTGCATTTTTAACAGTGTAAGGCTTTACCTGGGTCGAAAATATAAAATAAACAAGTAGGATGTTGCTTCCATCTGCTGCTAAAAAAAACACACTCAACTTTTTTTTCATGCTTTTTCAGAAGACACGAAACCGGAAGAATCAGAAAAAGTGCCACAGAGCGTGTTTGGCCAAGAGAATTTGAGCGATTGCGGGTTCAATCAAGAATTACTCTCGCACTTTTGTAATCCCGAGCCGCAGCATATCCACGTATTAGAGACACTTAAATTTTCGAATGGAAGATACACATGGTCTTGACAATTCAAAGTCCAAACGTTTGAAATGAAACGGCAAATGTGAGAAACGAGCGCAAAAGCGCCGCCGCTCAAGTGTTGTGAAGCTTTGAACTTTCGACAAAATATTACTCGATGACTATCGTTAGCTACCGACGGTGATTAGCGGAAACGATTTGCTGCGTAAGTGACCGACACAGAAACCTGCATATCCCACTGAAAATACTTCTTTTTTTTCTGTTCTGACTGTCGATCGACAACGTATCGACGGTTGGCTTCAATATCTCCATTTAAAGGTAATGTGGTATATCGACAGAGTAGATACAAGGGGCGACTCAATTCGTATACAGTGAAAAATATTTAAAAATTCACTATATACCAGCACAGGAATTTTTTATGCGTAAACTGATAGATTAGATTTAATCTACGTGCATGATGTAAAATTTAAGTATTTTTACATTAATCACGAATTTTTTTAAACGGTTTTAGTGTATCGTATATTAATTTTATATCGTACGTATCGATTAAGATGAATGTACCAGATTATGCGTAAATTCTCCCAGTGTTAGTACATTGAACTTCAATTTGATTTTCTTTTAACACTCTTATACCGATTATACAATTCTTAAATTCGGACCTAAGGATGTTTATTAAAAATGCGACATGAATAAATAATCGGATGAGAATGTTAATGCTGTTGATGTCGATAATGAAAATAAGACATTTCTTGGCCTAAAAACATTGCAGTTCTCTCAAGACTTAAAAAGATAATAGGCTCAACAGTGGAATGAATAAAAGAAGCGAAAAATGGATTACTTTTGAGTGAAAACTTTTGCTACTCTGTTGGTAAATCACATCATCTTAATGTACCATCATCGGATGTTATATCGTACGATGATTCGTAAAGAAACTTTGCTAAAGATTTATTTCGCGAAAAGACGATCAATCAATTCACATAGAGTAGACAGATCAATGAATGAATTGCATTTAGCTAATGAAACGGTAAATAGAATAAAATCTTCGAATATCGTTAACAATTACTGCGAATTAATTCGTCAATTAATCATCTTGTATTAATATTATTTATCAATTTCTAAAATATCAGAAAACTATGACACTATATTCATTCACTGGTGAGTTTACTCTATTAGTAATCTAGTCAAAATAATTTGCAGCTCTACGCGATCTCTATCTATAGCATTGTTTCCCAACTTTAATAAATATTCAGACTGCATACCGCCAATCGATTTATCTGCAGCTACGTTTGTATGAATCGTGTGTGAATTTGTAAGCGCATTATCGACTATTAGTAATTTATCGTGAGTTTGTAATAAAAAGCGTAAAGATAAACCTGAGTCATGTTATTTTCCAATTTACAGACTGATAACCTTTTTTTTTATAAAAATTACGCGTGATACAGTGCATCATTTTTCTAGTCGAAGTTTTTGTTCTATTCAATTTTTTTTTTTTTTTAACTTATACTTTTTATTATTACTTTGTCATACATCGCATGATTATTTAGAAATATATATATATCTTGTTTTTTTTATACCATCATTTTCTTTTGTAAAAAGGATCTTCCCGTTGAAATAAATAAATAAATAAATAAATGAAAATATACGAAATAACGACAAACGCACTTACGACGATCTGACAGAGACAAACAACGTATTGCATATCACCTTAAGGGGATTTGCTACATAATATCTTAAGGTGTAGAGCACCTTAAGATATAGGAATTTTTCTCAGTGTTTCTCTTTATCTCTCACTTCGCCCTGAGTTCCATTAGTTGCTTTGTTCTTGTACCTATAAATTTAGGGTCCAATTCAGCAGGATTGGATTACATTCATCCGTACTCCATTGCACTTGAAGCTTTAACATTGCAGTTAAATGGTTTTTAGTCTTTTCCATATAACTAAACGTTAAATAGTTTTTAGTCTTTTCCATATAACTAAACGTTAGATGGTTTTTGGTCTTTTCCATATAACTAAACGTTAAATGGTGTTTGGTATTTTCCATATAACGAAACGTTAAATGGTTTTTAGTCTTCCATATAACTAAACGTTAAATGGTTTTTAGTCTTTTCCATATAACTAAACGTTAAATGGTTTTTAGTTTTTTCCATATAACTAAACGTTAAATGGTTTTTAGTCTTTTCCATATAACGAAACGTTAAATGGTTTTTAGGCTTCCATATAATTAAACGTAAAATGGTTTTTAGTCTTTTCCATATAGCAACGTTAAATGGTTTTTAGTCTTTTCCATATAACTAAACGTTAAATGGTTTTTAGTCTTTTCCATATAACTAAACGTTAAATGGTTTTCAGTCTTTTCCATATAACTAAACGTTAAATGGTTTTTAGTCTTCCATATAACTAAACGTTAAATGGTTTTTAGTCTTTTCCATATAACTAAACGTTAAATGGTTTTTAGTCTTCCATATAACTAAACGTTAAATGGTTTTTAGTTTTTTCCATATAACTAAACGTTAAATGGTTTTTAGTTTTTTCCATATAACTAAACGTTAAATGGTTTTTAGTCTTTTCCATATAACTAAACGTTAAATGGTGTTTGGTATTTTCCATATAACGAAACGTTAAATGGTTTTTTGACTTTTCTATATAACTAAACGTTAATTGGTTTTTAGTCTTTTCCATATAACTAAACGTTAAATGGTTTTTAGTCTTTTCCATATAACTAAACGTTAAATAGTTTTTGGTATTTTCCATATAACGAAACGTTAATTGGTTTTTAGTCTTTTCCATATAACTAAACGTTAAATTGTTTTTAGTCTTTTCCATATAACTAAACGTTAAATGGTTTTTAGTCTTGTCCATATAACTAAACGTTAAAGGGTTTTTAGTCTTTTCCATATAATTAAACGTTAAATGGTTTTTAGTCTTTTCCATATAACTAAACGTTAAATGGTTTTTTGTCTTTTCCATATAACTAAACGTTAATTGGTTTTTAGTCTTTTCCATATAACTAAACGTTAAATGGTTTTTAGTTTTTTCCATATAACTAAACGTTAAATGGTTTTTAGTCTTTTCCATATAACTAAACGTTAAATGGTTTTTAGTCTTATTCATATAACTAAACGGGCAAGAATCTGAAAAATTTGTATTTTACACCAACGTTACTGTCAGTCTTTGTAAGTAAAACAAGACTAGTGAGACCGCAAAAAATTATTTCCCAACTGAATGACAGGACTTTTAATACATGAAGAATTACACAAAAATGTTAAAACCCATTTTTTGAATGAAAAAAGAAACAATGAATCTATGGTCTTGTTTTAGTCACAAAGACTGACGGTAAAGTTAGTGTAAATCACAAGTTTTTCAGATTTTTTTCCCGTTATATGGAAGACTAAAAAGCTTGCTTTCCCATTTAACACCAATATTAATCTTCAAGTGCAATGGGGCAAATGTTGTCCAAAACTGCTGAATTTTTACACGCATTTTAAAAATATTAAATCGAAGATTTTTAAGGGGTGCAAGATGAGGATTTTGAGATTTCGTTAATTAAGAACCATTCTATACATAAGGACCACACTATACATGTTTCTCATTACCTTAATACAAAGTGAGACATATTTTTAGTGTTTCTCTCTAAGTGAGGGGGAAAAATATTGAGAATTTTTAATAATAAAAAAAGCTAAAATTCGTTTTTAATTTTTAATAAAAATGCATTCATAATTAAAAGCCTATTATACATGTTTCTCATTACCTTAATACAAGGTAAGACATATTTTTAGTGTTTCTAAGTGAGGGGGAACAATATTGAGAATTTCTAATAATAAAAAAAGCTAAAATTCGTTTTTCCTTTTTAATAAAAATACATTTATAATTAAAAGCCTATTAAACATACTAATCGACTCTTAATTAAATACTTCACTTCCTAATCCAAGGAACTTAATATCTCTCGACAATTCTAGTACCACAAACATGCGCAAAGTAATTAAGAGAGTTGCGCTCTTATTTGCGAGAAATATATATTAAAGCGCGTTTGTTGAGAGCTTAATTTAGAAATGCCAATTCCCTTCGTTGGTATCGACAATTGTAATGTATCCCTTCCGTAGAAGAGTATGCGTCACTGCATATGATATCGAATTTTCGGAGGAGAGCCTGAGCGCCCTCGGTGGCGTTTCCGAGTTGGGCCGTCCCTAAAAATAACGAATCGATATTGCCTACCTTCTCCACATCGTTCGGCAGGTCATCATCATCTCGTCGAGTTCAACTTTAACTTTAATACCCCATATTTTTCCCCTTAAAAGAAGACATTTTTTTATTCCTTCGACTCTCGAAGAACCGCAAGATGCCCCTAAAGATATGCCATTAAATTAAATCGCGAAGGTTCAAATGGTTTGGAAGTACCAAAGAGAGAATATTAACTAATATTCTTCAGTTATTGCTACACTAACTGGTCATGTCATATAAAATCTAATAAAAATCAAACCCGATAGAAAAATATCGATTGCTATAAAATCAACTTCAGCCATTATCAGGACATGAACACCGCCTGTTTCCGACATTATTTTCTCTCATACAACCCCTAAGTTCTCTCTCTTATCGTGTAGATTTATCTATAAAAATTACTGTAATTTTGTTATTATTATAATAAGGAAAATAGAGGTTTTATTAGATTTTTAACATTCTTTATCAAAAACACTTCTCCATTAATGAAAAAAACAGTGTATGCCCGCGGAAAAAATTGTGAAAGTAGATCGATTGAAGCGAGTCTGAACTCCTGCCATACGTAGCCAGACTTAATGTTTTTCACTTAGTATAATAAAGTGTAACCCAATAGAAAAATATCGATTGCCATAAAACTGGCTTTAGCCATTATATAGACCTCAAGAACGACTATTTCCGACATCATTCTCATTCACTCGTCACTGATGAAGTCCTGTGTCGTCATATAGATTTATTCGGTGTATTACATCGCCTAAAAAATGGTTGTAAATATATATAATAATTATTTTACAAATGCGCGAACGAAAGCAGATTTTATTAGATAGGAAAGAAAAATGTTTGAATGAACTAAATCGGCGTACAATTCATTCGTTCAAATGAATTTTTAATTTGTATTAGTATAACAAATATTTTGGTTAATGCAAATATATTTTAGACAACTCAGACTAATAATTATTGAAGAAACTAAACATTGGTTGTCCTAACGAAAAACTGATTTGAACGAGGGTGTACGCCGATTTAGTTCATTCAAACATTTTTTTTTCTCATTTTCTTAGTGTATATGGCCACTTCAGCCTTTTACTACATTTTTCCATAGAAATTTTGCATAATGAGAATTTCCTTTCAAAAAATGTTTCCTGGTACTTTTTATAAACTTTCAGCTTAGTATTAGTACACTCAGCGAAAATTCTGTCGTCTGTAAATATAAAGGGAAAGCAATTTAGTTTAAGTATATAAGACTATTTTTTTTATAGTTACGATAACCATAAAATAGTTGTCACAATTATAAAACTATAGTTAAAACAATTTTTAAGTTCACACTCGTCGGAAATTTTTTTATCGCACTCGTATCGTATACTAATTTACCATAGCTTATCCATATAATTCCCATAGACTTATCATACACATTCAGATTCACAAAACTTCTTTTAACCAATCTTTTTTCATATTCTCAACAACTATTAATTTTCACATCTCCATAATTAAAAATTTCTAGTGCATTCAACATCCAATTTTTTAAAAATTATTTCATTTTTGACACTTTCACATTAGTGAAATTCCAATCTGAGGAAGCGAAAGATTGGAATCTCATTTATTTTTTATGTCCTTCATCATTATTATATGTTTGCATTCAACATTATCCCAACTTTCAATTTAAAAAAAGTATGTTAATCTATTTTGGCTTCCTCATAGAGGAAGCTTTCTAAAAATCCAACAATAACGAGGAAACAATTTGCAAAGTTCTATTTTGCAGCCTTGTTTCAATAAATTTTAAATGGCATTATTTTTTAACCCCTAGACAGATTCTCGCCAAATTCGAACTGATGTTTAGTTTACGAACGAAAAATTTCAATTTTTTTTTTCAAAATGCTATAAATTTAGTACCTCTTGACGGTTTCACTCCAAATTCAATCTCATACCTTGTTTAACTACAGTCTACTTGTGGACCAAATTTGAGCCCGATATCTTAAAAATTGCGGAAGTTAGAGCACGAACAAAAAATTCAAAATGCCAAAAAATTTGAACCCCTTAACGGATTGACGCCAAATTCACTCCCAAACTTTATTTAATAACACTCCACTTGTGGACCAAATTTGGCCCCAATATCTTAAAAATTGCAAAAGTTAGAGCACGAAAAAAAAATTTCCAAAAATGTAAAAACGCCATAAATTGTGAACCCCTTAACGGATTAACACCAAATTTAATGCCAAACATTATTTGATAACAGTCCACTTCTGGTCCAAATTTGAGCCGGATATCATAAAAATTGCGGGAGTTAGAGCCCGAGCTGATATTCTCCAAAAAATTCAAAATGCCATAAATTTTGAACACCTTGACGGATTAATTCCCAATTCAATCCCATACCTTGTTTAACGACAGTTTACTCGTGGTTCAAATTTGCGCCCGACATCTTAAAAATTGCGACGGCTATCGTGCTAACAAAAAATTTTGCATTTTTCTCGACGTTGTAGACAATTTTAAATATTCTGACGTGCAAAATCCGAAAAAAAAAATTTTCACGAAAACAAAGCTTCCTGTATCAGTAAGCAAAATTATACCTTCTTTACTATTTTCAGATTGGAATTATCCAATCTGTCGAAGCAAAAGATTAGAATTTCATTTATTTTTGATGTCCTTCATCATTAAAATATGTTTGCATTCAACATTACCCCAACTTTCAATTTTCAAAAATTCTACCTTCTTTAACATTTTCACTAATTCCAATCTGTCGAAGCGAAAGATTGAAATGTCATTTATATTTTATGTCCTTCATCATTAAAATATGTTTGCATTAAACATTACCCCAATTTTCAATTTTCAACAATTATACCTTCTCTAAAATTTTCACTAATTCCAATCTGTCGAAGCGAAAGATTGAAATTTCATTTATTTTTTATGTTCTTCATAATTAACATATATTTGCATTAAACATTACCCCAACTTTAAATTTAAAAAAATTATACCTTCTTTGCTATTTTCACTAATTCCAATCTGCCGAAGCGAAAAATTGAAATTTCATTTCTTTTTTATGTCCTCATAATTAATTTATGTTTGCATTCGTGGATTGCAGATCGCAGCAACGTAGAAGAGAAGGAAAATTATGAAAATAAAAAAAAAGTATGTGCGTGGAAAGAAGCGTGAAAGTAGATCGATCGGTGCGAGTGTCCGGGGGACCCACGCATAGCGAGACACTTGGACGCGTCGAGTGAAAAGCAGCCCTTGCCGTCGCTGGCACTCGCGGCCAGGAGGGGTCAGGCTCGATGGATTGCCGGGGGTTGCCTCGGCGCTCCCCGTCTCGCTCGCCACCCAGGAGGCAATCTCCCTGACTCGAGGGAGCCAGTGCTTTCGATACTGATGTCATCGTTCCAATGCTACGATAATAACATACAAAAAATAAAAAAAACGAAATTCGAAAAAGCATAAAACTTCGAAGCTATCAGCTCATGAAGTTGACGGAGGGAACGGCAGATATTCTAATCTCTTATCAAGCTCCCAACATGCATTTAAAAAAAACTCAATCACTAAATTCGTATTTAAAAAAAAAAAAAACAAATTGAAAAACTCTGAAAATTCAGGAAATAAAATGACAACCCCTCGATACATTTTATAGAGGCGGTTTTTATACAGTATTTCGAGAAATCTTTGGCACAGAGGAAGGCTTCTATTAGTTCTGAGGATCTGTGGCTTTAAAATAGAAATAATTGTCTTTAAAAAAAATATGTCCCTTTTTAATAACTATTCAGAACTTCGAAGTCATCATTGCATGAATTTCACAGAGGGAACGGCAAATATTCTAAGGAGAGCCGCAACGCTGTAACGCTCTTATCAAGCTCCCAACATGCATTTTAAAAAAACTCAATCAGTAAATTCGTATCTGTAGAAAAAAAATAGAAAAACCCTCAAAATTCACGAAATAAAATGACAACCCCTCGATACATTTTATAGAGGCGGTTTTTATACAGTATTTCGAGAAATCTTTGGCATAGAGGAAGACTTCTATTAGTTCTGAGGATCTGTGGCTTTAAAATAGAAATAATTGTCTTTAAAAAAAATATGTCCCTTTTTAATAACTATTCAGAACTTCGAAGTCATCATTGCATGAATTTCACAGAGGGAACGGCAGATATTCTAAGGAGAGCCACAACACTGTAACGCTCTTATCAAGCTCCCAACATGCATTTTAAAAAAACTCAATCAGTAAATTCGTACCTGTAGAAAAAAAATAGAAAAACCCTCAAAATTCACGAAATAAAATGACAACCCCTCGATACATTTTATAGAGGCGGTTTTTATAAAGTATTTCGAGAAGTCTTTGGCACAGAGGAATACTGCTATTAGTTCTGAGGATCTGTGGCTTTAAAATAGAGATGATTGTCTTTAAACAAAATATGTCCCTTTTTAATAACTCTTCAGAACTTCGAAGTCATCATTGTATGAATTTCACGAAGGGAACGACAGATATTCGAAGGAGAGCCACAACGCTGTAACGCTCTTATCAAGCTCCCAACATGCATTTAAAAAAAATTCAATCAGTAAATTTGTAATTCAAAAATTTGTGATTGAAAAAATTCAATCAGTAAATCTGTAGAAAAAAAAATAGAAAAACCCTGAAAATTAACGAAATAAAATGACAACCCCTCGATACATTTTATAGAGGCGGTTTTTATACAGTATTTCGAGAAATCTTTGGCACAGAGGAAGACTTCTATTAGTTCCGAGGATTTGTGGCTTTAAAATAGAGATGATTGTCTTTAAAAAACAAAATATATCCCTTTTTAGTAACTATTCAGAAATTTATCCAAGACGGATTAAAAAGCGAACGAACACAAACAAATGTTCACCTGCTGACAATATAATTGTCAATATCTTCCCCGCAGAAATAGCAATATTTACAAGAAGAAAATAAAAAAAGTCTGCAAAAAATTCTTCCTACCTGACACAGGGGTAAATAATTATAAAAACTCTAATTAACGATTCCCCGAAAAGAATGTATCCGCCGATTATCATTCTATCCAACGTGTAGTAATGAAAGTTCAACAAAACTTATGCAATGTGCCCCTCAGAGAACCAGAGGCCCTCGCAATCTACAATAATGTGGAGCTATATAATACGTACAGACAAACGAGTAAAAAAAAAAACGAAGAAGACTGATAAAACTACATGCTCTTGGCGTTCCCGTAATACGCCTGATGGAAGTATAGCCAGTATAGTAATAGCGATGTGCGGGGTTCGAAAAGACGAATCGTGGCCGACAACGGGAGCGACAAACAGCCAGAAGAGAGCGAGGCAGAACATCACCAGCAGCAGCAGCAGCAGTTTGAGGCTGCTACGAGACAGCCAGGCCAGGCAGGCAAGCAAACAGGCGAGGGAGTCGAGGAGGTATGGGGGGGTGCCGCCCCCCCGTGGGGCTCGGCTCGTTGGCTGTGCCTCTCCCTCGGCCCCCGACAGTCCCTAGTCGTCCCCCTGCACTGATATCAGTCGCGGCTCGGCGAGGGAGCCACAACGAGTGTGTGCCCCTTGCTCTCTTCAATTTCTACTTCACAACACACTAAACTAAACACGTCGCGACATCAACGTCTTCAATCCGGAGCGATAAAAAAAAAAGAAGAAGAAGAAGAACACAGTGTAAATCTCTAAAAAAACGCCGGGTGCCCTCGTTGTAATTGCCTTAAGGTAAAAGCGAACATATACCGCTTCCGCGTTTTATAATTCTTCGCCCATAATTGTTTAACAATTATTCTGCGATTAATTTGGAAGACACGAAGAGGGCTAAGAAGAAGAACTCATTGGAGGAGGAATGACGACAACCACCCTGGAATAATCGACTATTTGCTGCACCTAATATCACCGGAATTTGTTTATTAACGTGGAGGGGTCCACGTTTGTAATTGAGAGACTTTCACGATTCGTTTGTGTGCCGAAATTATAAAGAGCCGGGGAATTCTTCTCTGGGCGAGGGACAAAACTGCTGTACGTTGGTTTGTTCTTTCAGCGACGGGATATCTTTGGAAAAAGTCGTCAGGTGGTTGAAGATTATTGTTGGTTTTCTTCACAATTATTGAGGTGAGCTGTAGATGGAATGAAAAAGATTGTAATTCGCTGTAAATTGAGAAATTTGTATATGTATGTTTGCTGGTGGGTATGAGAGAAGTCGCACTGTGTATCGCCCGTGAAGAGAGTTCGTGCCAAGCGCTCGCGTATTAATAGACAGTTGTGCGCTGTCTCTAGTCTCTCTATAACTCTGGACTCTTTGGTAACGCGCGGCTCGCAATAGTTGCCAGCCCAGCAAAGGGGCACCGGCGATCTTTGCTATATATTACAAACGCACCAATACCAAACTATACAAATACCTACGAGAATTTTGTTTCACTGTCCACAGAAGAGTGAAAAAAAAAATGAACATAAAAGGGGTTCAAAAGCTACGCTTTTATTATAATTCTAACAAACTACCAGAGATCATATTTCTCCATATTCCTCTTTTTATCACAATCCCATTGTTTTTTATGCAGAAAATTAGCTCCTTTATGTTTAAATAATAAGCCATTTGATTTTTTTTGTTCTTCACATTGTTTTGTTGATTATTGATGTTGTTTATTGTGCAATCTATTATTAACTCGTCGCATTTGGCTCTGTTTTCTCACATACTCTTCACTCGACTTGCCTTTTGAAAAGGGGAAGATAGTGATTAGTTATGTTAAGGGGGTTTTTTTAATTATTCGTTTGTTTGTTTTGTTTTGTTTTGTTTTTTCGAAGACAACGGAGATGCGCGTAATAGTGGAGGCATTACGAAAATGAACAAGATGAAGGCGCTGTGTAGAATACGCTGAGGGAATGTAACAAGGAAATTATGGATCGCGCGGGGAAAGGTCCGTTTGCGCATGAGCACGTGGTCCTCTTGGCTCCCGGAGCGGTCCGGGGAAAGAGCCCACGAAACTTCCCCTCCCCATACTCACTCCCACCTCCTTTACCAACGCATCATCCCTTTGGGGCTTTCATTTCTCACCCACGCACCATCCGCCCAACCCACCACCCACCTACGCACAAGCCACGTACGATTTGCTAACAACGTCTGGTAGAGAAGCTTCCTCCCTTGGTATCTTTGAAAATCTTTGCTATTATATCTATGAAATATAAGACGGCTTGAATTAAATTTTTTTTATTATTTTTCGGACAACAAAATTTTATTTATTCTTACTAAATTTTTGTAATTATTTTTCGGACAACAAAATTTTGCGAAAAAAGACGAGACTTAAATAATTTATTGTTACTATATTTTTTAAATTAATTTTCGGACAACACAATTTTGCGAAAGAAGACGAGACTCAAATAATTTATTGTTACTAAATTTTTTAAATTAATTTTCGGACAACAAAATTTTACGAAAAAGTACGAGACTTTTTTAAGGTTAGACAATTTTAATTAATTCGAAAAAAAACGTATTGTTTAAAATAAATTTTTTATTAATTAACGGAAAATTTTTTTTATCAATAATAAAAAAAAAGGAGGAAGTTTCGCACAACCCGCCCAACCCATCACCGATCTACGAATCAGCCACTTACGGTATACTAAAAACGTCTAGTAGAGAAGCTTCCTCCCTTGGTAACTTCGAAAACCTTTGCTATTATATCTATGAAATATAAGACGGCTTGAACTAAATTTTTTTTATTATTTTCGGACAACAAAATTTTACGAAAAAGGACGAGACTCAAATATTTTATTCTTACTAAATTTTTTAAATTATTTTTCGGACAACAAAATTTTACGAAAAAGGACGAGACTCAAATAATTTATTGTAACTAAATTTTTTAAATTATTTTTCGGACAACAAAATTTTACGAAAAACGACGAGACTTTTTTAAGGTCAGACAATTTTAATTAATTCGAAAAAAAAACGTATTTTTAAAAATAAATTTTTAATCTATTAACGGAAATTTTTTTTATCAATAATCAAAAAAGGAGGAAGTTTCGCACAACCCGCCGAACCCATCACTGATCTACGCATCAGCCACTTATGGTTTACTAAAAACGTCTAGTAGAGAAACTTCCTCCCTTGGTATCTTCGAAAATCTTTGCTAATGAAATATAAGACGACTTAAACTAAATTTTTTTATTATTTTTCAGACAACAAAATTTTACGAAAAAGGACGAGACTCAAATAATTTGTTCTTACTACTGTCAGACAACATTTATTAATTTGAAAAAAAAACGTATTATTTAAGATAATATTTTTAATGAATAAACGGAAAAAAAATATTTTCATGTTTGTGTGAAATTTAGTATTGTTTTTATCAATAACAATAAAAAAGGGAGGAAGTTTCGCACTTGCTATTTTGAAACCGTCGAATCATCCCTTTAGGGCTTTCCTCTCTTGGTACCTTCGAAAATCTTTGTTAATATATCTGTGAAATAAAAGACGGTTTAAACTAAATTTTTTTATTATTTTTCGGACAACAAAATTTTACGAAAAAGGACGAGACTCAAATAATTTATTCTCACTATTGCCACTTCGAAAAAAAAGTATTGTTTTTAAGATAAATTTTTAACAAATTAACGGAAAAAAATACTTTCATGTTTGTGTAAAATTTAGTATTGTTTTTATCAATAACAACAAAAGGGAGGAAATTTCGCACTTGCTACCATGAAACCGTCGCATCATTTCTTTGAGGTTTTCATTTCTCACCCACGCACTATCCGCCCAACCCACCACCCATCTACGCATCAGCCACGTACGGTTTACTAACAACATCTGGTAGAGAGGCTTCGTTCCTTCGTGCATTCGAAAGCCTTTGCTAATATATCTATGAAACATAAGGCGGCTTAAACAAACGTTTTTTCAATAATCGTGATTTATTGACAAAATATATATGATTATTTTGGTCTGAATATTGCAAATTATAATTATAATTGCGATTGGCTTACATTATACTTTGCCAATTGGCCATCAAACGCGATCATTCAGCCTATCAAAAAAATTTTTTAAAAATTTGTTGCACAAGAAATTTTTATGAAAAAGGACGAGACTTAAATAATTTATTCTTCCTACGAACGAGATTCAAATAATTTATTCTTTCTACTGCCAGACAACTTTATTTAATTAAAAAAAAGTATTGTTTAAGATAAATTTTCAATGAATTAACAAAAAAAAAAATACTTGTATGTTTGTGTGAAATTTAGTATTGTTTTTATCCATAACAACAAAAGGGAGGAAGTTTCGCAATTGCTACCATGAAATTGTTAAACCAACCAAAGAAAAAACATTGGACATCTACATTTCAATATTTCATGTGAAATATATTTTTAACGTTTTCAAGGTATTTAATGCTAAAAATGTACTATTCCTTCTTGGTCCTGATACAAATATTAAGTTTAAGAAATAATTACCACATTTTGCATTTGATAAAATGCACACATTTGTCATATTTTATTTTTCCAAGATATTTATTTTATTTATTGGCTTTTTCCTCCATATTGTCTTTTTCGGGCTTCTACGTTCACCCCCTCTTCCTGTTCCTGCAGCCACTCTACCTAATGCATCGCATTTGCACGAGGACACAGGAAAACTGCGGAAAATCTGACCAATAGAGGCGATTTTATTTTTACTGAGTTTCCACTGTATAAAAATCCATTAGAAATTCAGAAAAATTGCTGTCCACTCAGCAATTGACGCGCGAATCAGTGCGAGGCTAAGCGATCACCCATCCAAGTTACGGCCGCAAGAAATGCTGCTTAACTCTAGGAACGGCCGAAAGCACATAATAAAAATAAAAATTTGTTAACAAATGTATTTCCAATATTTATAACTAATATGTTAAAATAAACAGTGTAAATAGTTGAAAGAAGAAATAAATTCATAAATTTGGGCGGTAAAATAAAATTCTGTGGAATTTTAAAAAAGTACTCTTAAGGTAGAGTTCCTGCAGAATTATTTATTTCGTAATTTTTTTACACTAGCGAAGATATCAAAACACACACTAATTTTTCCCTTTCGCCATCAAAACCAAATTTTGACAATTCGCAACATTTCTGCAACGACATCGTCGTGGTATTATTTTAAGTTGTAGTAAAATCTCGCTGATTGTAAGGAATTTCATGAAAAGGGTGCACGAAAGTGACTAAACTGACCGAGAATAAATCTTATACGTATGAGCTTCGACTTCGTATTTTACAAAATCAGAATAACAATACAGAGTAATGTTCTAATGCCTGTTCTTGATTTATAGTGGGCAACAAAGCTGTAAAGAAGACGTCTACGAAAAAAATCCAAGATGGGGGACAAAACTTTCAATCTCACGTGGAACAATCATCTGGCAAATTTGTCTGGCCTCTTTGAAGGTCTATATAAGAGTGGATCTCTCACAGACACAACTTTGGCTTGCCAGGGTGGCATGCTCCGAGCTCACAAGCTTGTTCTTGCAGCTTGCAGTCCATATTTTGAGAGAGTTTTCAAAGAACATCATGGAGAACAACCCATACTTATTTTAAAAGGCAAGCTGATGGAAAAACTTTTTTTTTATAAATAAAATACATACATAAATAGATACAAAAAATAACAACGTCATCGAAGATATTAAGAACATTAATTCTGTATAATAATATTGGCAAAAAAGTATTAAGAAATTGTTTTTTTTAAATATTTCAACAATTTCAATACAAAACTTGTGATTTTCTAATGCGAAATAAATTGCCTGGTGTATTTGAATGCAAATAGTTTTTTTTTAAACTTGCCTAATAATTTTGAAAGATCGAGATATTTTTGAAACATTTTTTTAAGAAACCCTCTGATTAATGATTCTGAACCGTCTTAATTATATACGGAATTTTTCTACACAAAAATATGGAAAAATGGCTTTTCAATCATTTGACAAAATTAAAAAATCATATTTCGAAATCATTAAAAACTTGTGAAAAAAATTTGTATTGTGAAGAATCTAAGAAAATATAGTTTCTGTATAAATTTAATTTCTCAGGTAGAGGAAAAAGTGAAATCGATTTAGTTTTCAATAATTATCCATCCAATTTCAATTAAATTTTACTATAAATTTAGCGCACGCTTATTTCATATTTAAAAAATTATAAGTGTCTGTTTTTGCAGGAGTTCCAGTCGAGGAAATGGAGTGTCTGCTTGATTTTATGTACCGCGGCTCGATAAACGTAGCAGAAGAGCATTTACCTTCATTGATAAAAACGGCGACGGATCTAGAAATTCGAGGTCTTTCGGGAGACGAAAGAAGCGAGAGCGACGTTTATTCGAGGGTGGAAGTGGAAGCACGAGTCAGAGCATCGCAGCTAGAATCTAGACTCGAAGACTATAGCAAAATGTGCGATAACGCAATTGCAGCTGATTGCATAAAACTCGAGGAAATTGAAGTGGAAGATGACCCTATGGTTATGGAGGGCCACGAGGAAGACAGCTTCGAAGAAACCTTGCAAACTTCGCCATCGAATGCGAAGCAACTAATCGTAAGTTTCATACAGAGTTGTAAATCCCCATTAATTCATGAGATATAGTTTACAGTACAATTTGTTTTGTAATTATGATTTCATAATAATATTATTGTAATTGTAATTGTAATTGTAATTTATTTTTACGGATTGCTCCTTTACATAGTAAATCACAGTTTGTGAATTGCATCGAAAGGCACGAGCGTAGATAATCAATAATTTAGTACAAAAATTAATATAAATATAAATAATTATAAACATTTAAAAAAAACAAAAAAAAACAAAAATTTTTAAGACGTAAACTCTGAAAAAATAATAATATAAATAAATAAAAATAAAAAAAAAATTATTAATGATTATAAAATAGAGTGTAAACATTTGAATAGCTGAAAAAAATACTAATTTTCGTTTTAATATTGCAAGAAATAGTGGAAAAAATGGAAGAAATAAGTAATGCATTACGTTTTTTTTTTCATTTTTTCAAAAGGATTACCGTGAATTTTTATTGAAAAATAATCATTTTTGCAGCCATTCCAAAGTTTAATCATCGTATTACAATCGCTACATGTTATTATTATAAAATCATAATTATAGAGCTGATCGTATCATCATCATTACTTCTATAAGTATTAGGCATTTACAACTCTGGTTTCATAACGACCTTTCCTTTCCATTTTTCCTGCAATGTACGGAGAAAAAAAGATTAGCAATAATTATGTGCTACACATAAAAAATTACTGATATTTGAGTAATAATTCTAGTCATTTAATCTGATTTTCTGATTTAAATCGAGCATTCACTGTTAGACAAGATTGGAAGTTTTTATGCACAAACTCGCCATTGAAATTTAATATACAATTGCAGTATAAAATTCATGTACTTTTCCAGTAAAATTAAAGCAAATTATTAAAACTCAAGTATTTCTACTGCAAAGTTTTACGCCAATATTAAATTTAATATACTAATTTATGCATAAAAACTTCCAATAAAAGTACATTAAATTTCATGTAGATTTTTTAAAAGTGTTATTCGCAATGTGAATGCGTATTTTTCGGTGTAAAGTTACATTTCAGTCAAAATTACGATGTATTCCAGGATTTTTTTTCTGTTCTATGTGTTGACAAAATAGCATTTATGTATAGACTTATTCTCTTATTGTCGAATTAGAACAGGAAAAAATAAGCCACATAATTTTTAAAAAAATTTGTTAACATGTGTATTTCTAATGGTAACACAATATTTATAACCAATAGGTTAAAATGAACAGTGTAAATAGTTGAAAGAAGAAATGCATTCAAAAATTTGTGCGGTAAAAAAAAATCTGTGGAATTGTAAAAAAGTACTCTTAAGGTAGAGTCCTTGTAGAATTATTTATTTAGTAATTTCTTTACACTAGCGAAGATACCAAAACATTTCAGTCAAAATTACGATGTATTCCAGAATTTTTTTTCTGTTCTGTATTGACAAAATAGCATTTATGTATAGACTTATTCTTTTATTGTCAAATTAGAACAGGAAAAAATAAGCCACATAATTTTTAAAAAAATTTGTTAATATGTGTATTTCCAATGGTAACACAATATTTATAACCAATAGGTTAAAATGAACAGTGTAAATAGTTGAAAGAAGAAATGCATTCATAAATTTGTGCGGTAAAAAAAAATCTGTGGAATTGTAAAAAAGTACTCTTAAGGTAGAGTCCTTGTAGAATTATTTATTTAGTAATTTCTTTACACTAGCGAAGATACCAAAACATTTCAGTCAAAATTACGATGTATTCCAGAATTTTTTTTCTGTTCTGTATTGACAAAATAGCATTTATGTATAGACTTATTCTTTTATTGTCAAATTAGAACAGGAAAAAATAAGCCACATAATTTTAAAAAAAATTTGTTAATATGTGTATTTCCAATGGTAACACAATATTTATAACCAATAGGTTAAAATGAACAGTGTAAATAGTTGAAAGAAGAAATGAATTCATAAATTTGTGCGGTAAAAAAAAATCTGTGGAATTGTAAAAAAGTACTCTTAAGGTAGAGTCCTTGTAGAATTATTTATTTAGTAATTTCTTTACACTAGCGAAGATACCAAAACATTTCAGTCAAAATTATGATGTATTCCAGAATTTTTTTTCTGTTCTGTATTGACAAAATAGCATTTATGTATAGACTTATTCTTTTATTGTCGAATTAGAACAGGAAAAAATCCTGTGTTTTCGTCATAGATTCTAGTAAAATGTAGTCGGAAGTTGATAAATTATGTAATGTTTTTTTTTTCTTCCGTGTGGAAACTAAATTCTTTTCTTCCATAGAGACACGTACCGGCGCCGATGTTCAAAAGACAGATAAGATACGAAGGTCAGAAACGAGTGTCACTCGGTCGTCCGACAACCGGAAGAGACAAAGACAACAATTCATCGAAAAAACACCATCACGACAACAATTTTTCGTCCAGGGACTCAAATCGGGAAGAGAATTGCGACAATAATCCAGGATCACCTTCCGGCGTTGACGTCGGTTGCATTAAAACAGAATATAACTCGAACAACGGCATTCTCGACCCCACGGTACCAGCTATTCAAATGAACGAGGACTCATTACCAGAACGAGATCACATGGACCACATGGTTGGTAATTTTCTTAAAGTAGGAAAGTCAGGTCAAAATCTGCTATATTCATCGACTCTCACTTGTTTAACTTATGTTATATAAAAACAAGGATGCAAAGTAGAACCTTGCACATTGCTTCCTCATTATTTTTCGCGTTTTACAAAGCTACCTCTATGAGGAAGTATGTTATTCAATTTTTGGCTTCCTCATAGAGGAAGCTTTGTAAAACGCGAAAAATAATGAGGAAGCAATGTGCAAGGTTCTACTTTGCATCCTTGTTTTAATTAGATAAATATACATGTTGTGGATTCGCTTTTTCTATTTCGTTATTGCGTTATTTCGTGATTATTCGAGCGTTTCCGAAGTGAATGTGATAATGGATATTTTTAAAAATAATTCAACATTCCATAAAATCAAAAATTTCATTCCGTTCGTCACTAAATTATACATATATAATGGCTGAATATTGTTTCATTTATATACAAAATTTGAGCTCGCTATCTTAAGTTTTGCAAAAGTTACAATAGAGCGATAATGTCAATTTTTTGAAAAATTCAAAACATCATAAAATTGTAACGGCTCATCCGATCTTAACCAAATTCAATAGCGATCACCGGCATATGAAAGCTCAAATTCATACCAATTTTTAGATCAATATCTCGAAAATTGAAAGAGTTATCGCGTAAACAGACATTTTTCAAAAAATTAAAAAACGCGTAATAATTTAACGATGAAGTGGATTTTAACAAAAATTTGTATGAACGATGAGGCTTGATCCCTCTATCTATGGTCCAAATTTCAGCTTGATATCTCAAGGCCTTCTCGAGTTATAAAGGTTTACATTTTTCGATTGTGTAACATACACACACACATACACACACACACACACACACACATACAGACATTTTTTCTAAATCACTTTTCTCGATGTTTTGGACCATTCTGAGTGTACTGACATGAAAATCTCGAAAAAAAAAATTTTCACGAAAACAAAGCTTCCTCTATGAGGAAGCAATATGTGCTTTTGCCCTTAATTATAGAATTTTTTTTCGGTCGCAAAAGCTTCAGCCTTTTCTGTGTCACCTACAATATTTTCCATTTCATTTTACAATCTGCACACTTAAAATTGTAGAAGAAGAATTCTTAAAAAATTATCAATTGTGCGAAAGATGAAAATTTCCGGCTTAAGTTTAATTATTCGCAAGATAGATTTAGAATTGAGGATTCGCTATCGATTTGAGTAGAAATTGTATAAAATTGTAGAAGAAGAATTCTTAAACAATTATCAATTGTGCGAAAGATGAAAATTCCCGGCATGAGTTTAAATATTCACAAGATAGATTTGGAATTGTGGATTCGCTATCGATTTCAGTAGAAATTAGAAAAAAATGTAATGGCTGATGAGTTTACCAATAATCAAAGCAAAAATTAATATTATAAGTAATCTAGTTAAATAGTAGCTAGATGCTTTTGTAACGTAGCAGAAAATTCTTACTTTAAGAGTTCAGGAGCGCATTTTTTTCCATACATATTATTAGACATTTTATTTCAAATATGCGCTACTATATCCAGATGAGTGAGATATCTATTAATGAATATCATTGATTTTTTTCCGACTCCCTTATTATTTTTAGACTTTTCTTCTATCTCATATTTTATTTATTATTTATATACACGCATTACAAAATCATCCATGAAAAAAAATAAATCGCGATTTCTTTTATAACAAACAATATCAATATATGAAATTTTTGTTTGAAATACAAAATAGAATTCACCGGATAGCGAGAGTCTGGATGAACCGGAAACGCACGCAGCTAGACTAAAGAAGCACGCAATGGAATCAGCGACCAAAGAATTTCATTCTGGACAAACATCGCTCGTAACCGATAGAAAAGAACGTCCGGCTCTTGCAAAACGTGACAAAACGCAGTACAAACCATTTCCCTGCGACCTTTGCACCTTAGCGTTCACCAGGGCATCACATTTGGCACGACATCGTCGAGTTCACACTGGCGAACGACCTTTTGGCTGCAGTCTCTGTCCGAGAATGTTCGCACGACAGGATAAACTCAAACAGCATGTGGATTCCCATATGCAGTGGCCAAAGAGGAAGGCTCTTGCGAATTTAGCTAGCGGCGGAAGTGGCCACGCGATGCAACTAGATGCGGGTCTCGTAGAAACCGCAGCTTCCGTCGCTGCTGCTGCAGTTGCTGCGGCAAAAGGAAAACGCGGCAGGCCGAGAAAGGTGAACACGAGAACGTCTATAATAAACGAACATTCGGCTGCTTCACACGACGACTGAAGATCCCCTGGGATTAAATCTGTCGGCATAATTAACGTGACGAGCACGATAAACCCGAAAGAACAACTGAGCGATAACGAAAAAACTCCCCAATGCTTGCAGGTGTCCTTGGAGCAGTCGGCAATGGAAGCTATACTAAAATTCGGTGAATTTAGTAGCTCGATGATGAATATTAAAGGGCAAATAACCAGCGGAAAAGAAGATAGGCGTTATTATGAAGAAGGTAACAACCCGGGGACGAGAAACTACAATGAAGAGGACCAAGAAGATGTTGCAAATGACAACTTGCTACGTTGATACTGATACGATACTTAGTATCGTAGTAAATATTTTTCTACCCTCGGAAAAAGCTCGTCCTACGAAATCGCGAGATATATCGGGGATAATTTATAGTAAATTCTCGCGAAATTCTCTTGAGACCAAAATAGATCATTTTAAAGACTTCTAGAACAGAAATCGATGATTTTTTTGTTTTTCTTTTTTTTTAAGGAAATGAACCAAAGAATAGGTTTCGGATATTTTGTCATACGCTAAATAGTATACGCCATGTACGTCGTACATGAACGCCATACATAAATAATCATATACATCGGAGTACAAATGTCCAAATAGTAGAAAAATTGATAATGCCAAGAATTACGCGTGTCCTCCCCTCACGCGTGTCAATAATATATATTAATTATAATACAGGACTTACGTATTGTATGTATACACGAATAGATGTTATATGATACGATTGTATGGTAGTAGATTGTCAAGAAACGCGAGTCTTGTAATTATGAAGAAACGACGAATTTTTGGGACCTTAAGGGGCTATATTACACACGAAATGTTGATATCACGAGTAAAAAAGAAAAGAAGCAAAGTGTCATCCGATGCTTAATTAAGATATTAGGTGAATAACGACTTATTTTTGCCCGTAATCTAATCAGTGTTTAGCAACATTAGAGTAAACGTTCTTCCAAAATATTTGTCAGTTAGAGTAACTATGAAAATAATTCCACGAGAGCGCAAAAATAATTTATCTTTGAAATTTGGATTATTGCCTTTTTTTAGAATCATTCACAATTATATAGACTAATAAGTATTTTTATTATATTATCATTCAAAAATTACTCATCCCTGAAATCAATTCGTTCCGGTGAAAATATGGATTTATCTTTTTTCCACGGATTTGTGTATTATTTCGCCTTAATTTCTATTCGGATTCCAGTAAACTTTGCTCTAGTCTATTACATATGTACCAAATACGTCGTCGATGCTTGTATTATGCTATGTACAAAAGTGTAGCGAGTTACTTCGGAATTGAGAGCATCGAAAGTGGTTTTTTCGTCCGATCCCCGCGGATAAAACGTAATACAACGTACATATTTCTATGTATATTTTTTTTTTGTTATTGTTTCGACACGACCGCGATAACGAGAACAAATAAGATTATTTGTTCATTGGTTGTGGATCAAAGAGTGTCGTATTATAGATATATTCGAAAAACTCCAAAGAGCAGGATGACTCTAGTCATTGTTAACGCTCCTAGATAAATATGTTGGGTTTTATAATTTACGTTGGCTGTTGAAACTCAATAGTTGACTATTGGGTGTCGATCGTATTATCGTCGATTCGTTAGTGTTCCGTTGTTTTTTTTTTCTTTCTTTTTTTTCTTAAACAACTAATTATTTGTTTAGTGCTAAGTAAACTTTGTGCAATTTAGTACATAGACATGTATTCGACTCGAATTTTGAGTCGTGCCAGTTTGGAGTTCATTGCTCTTTGGTATACAGGTTTTTGTACCTCGTGATTGTAATGATTTTTTGTGCAATTATAATATGCCTGTACTATAAACGCACTTTTTGGGTGTACGTGAGGCATTAAACACTGCCAACTTGTAACTCATTTCTTATTTACCTCATCGTCATGAATCACGAATAATCTGCGACGTTGCTCAGGCAACGTCAAATTATAAGAATGTGTTGAATTTTTTAGAGATTGCTCATCAATTAAAGTTACGTTTTCTTGCCAAATTTAAACTCGATAGTCCGCCCGTTTTTCATCATTTTTTCATTCATAATTTTTTTCCCGTTGGTGGAAAAAAATTATGAATAAATTGACAATACAATTTTGCAACAGAAAAAAAATTAAGAGTATTAAAGATACTAAAGCTTCTTCAACTTTGTCTTCCTCTTCTTTGACTTTACATAATAGTAATGCCAAAAAATGATATATAAATTAAGTAGAATAAATTGTTTAAAAAATTCAATACAAAAACTTTTATTTGTTTATATTCATAGTAAGATTAAAAGATTCAATCGAAATTAAATGCCTGATTCTTCCAAATACATTTTAAAAAATGTATTGAATTTAGCACAGAATTTTTATTACTATTAATTAACAGCATTTTGACACTATTATTATAATTATAGATTTTTGCAATGATTGATGATTGTTATAAGTCTTTACTTTGAAGCTAAAATTTTTTTCGAGTTATTATTAAATGAAGTTACACTTCGTACATCAGGGAAATATCGAAAATAAGAATGTTAACCATTCTTAGATTCAGAGAAAATTTCAAACCCTTCATGATGGGATAAAAATCAGAAAAAAAATCAACCATCTGCTGAAAATATTGATTTTGCATAATAACAATTACAAAATTTCATTAATAAATTCATTTTTTTTAATTGGCAAAAAAATCAGACGTCAGCCTAACTTTTCTTTTAATATAATGAAATTAAAAATAAATAAAATTCTCCGATATTGTCTAGTGGTTAGGATATCTGGCTCTCATAAAATAAATAAATTTTTTATTTATTATAAATGAATTTTTTCAGAATTTTGTGCAATTTGTGAAAATCATGTTTGACATTTTTTTTTAATACCCGGGAAGTCACTAATTTTTTGGGTGTACGTGAGGCATTAAACACTGCCAACTTGTAACTCATTTCTTATTTACCTCATCGTCATGAATCACGAATAATTTGCGACGTTGCTCAGGCAACGTCAAATTATAAGAATGTGTTGAATTTTTTAGAGATTGCTCATCAATTAAAGTTACGTTTTCTTGCCAAATTTAAACTCGATCGTCCGCCCGTTTTTCATCATTTTTTCATTCATAATTTTTTTCCCGTTGGTGGAAAAAAATTATGAATAAATTGACAATACAATTTTGCAACAGAAAAAAAATTAAGGGTATTAAAGATACTAAAGCTTCTTCAACTTTGTCTTCCTCTTCTTTGACTTTACATAATAGTAATGCCAAAAAATGATATATAAATTAAGTAGAATAAATTGTTTAAAAAATTCAATACAAAAACTTTTATTTGTTTATATTCATAGTAAGATTAAAAGATTCAATCGAAATTAAATGCCTGATTCTTCCAAATACATTTTAAAAAATGTATTGAATTTAGCACAGAATTTTTATTACTATTAATTTAACAGCATTTTGGCACTATTATTATAATTATAGATTTTTGCAATGATTGATGATTGTTATAAGTCTTTACTTTGAAGCTAAAATTTTTTTCGAGTTATTATTAAATGAAGTTACACTTCGTACATCAGCGAAATATCGAAAATAAGAATGTTAACCAATCGTAGATTCAGAGAAAATTTCAAACCCTTCATGATGGGATAAAAATCAGAAAAAAAATCATCCATGTGCTGAAAATATTGATTTTGCATAATAACAATTACAAAATTTTATTAATAAATTCATTTTTTTTAATTGGCAAAAAAATCAGACGTCAGCCTAACTTTTCTTTTAATATAATGAAATTAAAAATAAATAAAATTCTCCGATATTGTCTAGTGGTTAGGATATCTGGCTCTCATAAAATAAATAAATAAAAATGATACCTTATTTCTTCGGAATACGTACGAATTTTCTCAGAATTTTGTGTAATTTGTGAAAATCATGTTTAGCCTTTTTCTTTTTCAAATTCCCGGGAAGTCACTAATTTTTTATATGCGTCTTCGTTAATACAATACAGTTCAAAAATAAAAAAAGCAATTTAAAAAAATTAGATAAAAATCTGAAAAAAATGTATACGAATTCAGAAAAAATGCAAATTTTTCTATCAACTTTATTAAATTACATAGGAGTAAGTAGAAAATATTATAATTTTACATATCACTCGCAAGTCAAATAAAAAATGCCAAAATATTTTTACCAGTGTAAGTATATCACCATCCAATCGACTTTACCGACCGACAGTAATTTGTCACTAGACTTGTTAAAACCTCGTACAGATGGCTTGCAGCATAAATTCTCTTCGCCTCAATCATTACTGACATAACAACAATCATCTAAACGTATTACCAAAAATACCAAAATGCAAAATCGCATAATTAATCACAAAAAACTCGTCATTGCGAGTACGTAAATGTGCAAAGTATGACGCTTTGTAAAGAAGCTCTCTGATTGGCTAAAAGTATAAGGTTATCGTTTGGAATCTTTGAAAAAAAAGCGGCTGCTCGGCGTGATGAAATATATCACGATTATGTCACCGAGTATCGCGTATTATATTCCTAAGTAAAATCCCACGTACACAAGGAATAATAGTAAAGCGATTTACAGATAATAGAATCCACTAAAGGTACAGACGGAGGACAGAGGAAGTTAGTTGTAAGCGCTGCGTGCGCCGATTGGCTCGCGTGTATCTACGAGCTGATTGGCCGACGCCCGTGTTTCACATCAGAGACCTCACCAACTAAGTCCGAACCGTGTCGGCCTCCATTGTGGCATTGCCCATTCTGAACTTTCGAGAAACGGTAGCTCGCGCTGTTATATTCGTACAGCAACCAGAATTCTACTCTCGCAACACGCGTTAAGATACTCAAGTATATCGCAGTAATCGAGCATTGCCAGTGTCGTTATAAGCACGCTTTGACGTTACTCAATTCGCTGTTGGTCGATCGTCTCGTCGTGAACCAGGTGAGTACCTAAAATTTCTAACGGGAATTACATCGCGTTTTTTTCATTCTCTAACTCGCATCAATGTTTCAGAGGTTTTAATCAATAAGCTCGATCTTTCGCGTTTGTGTCTTTCGACGTTATTTCATGTATCTAGTTTGCTCTTCTCACGTCAGCCATGTCCGATCGTCGTGCCTAATTCACTTTTTTTTTAGTATAATTTTTCTTTTTTCTTTTTTTTATTAACCGCAGAACCGTCGTCATAGTAGGACGCAACGTGCGCTACTCGGTTTGAAGGCTATCGCCAGACGTATAGTCGTATAAATTATAGATTCTATGTACGCTTGTATGTAAGCGTATAAATAATATCGATAGGCTTGTTATAACTAGCGAAATACGCACTTCGAAAGCGTGTTTCTTGCCTAGTATTTCTAACGGAGAGAACTACCGCATTACGCTTCGGCCACTGTCGAGCGACTCCATGCCACTTCCTCGATGGAAGGTTTTTTTTTTGTTGCCTGGAAAATCAATGAGTTTGGAAGATATTCGACCGAATTCAGGGTCTGAAGATACTTTATTACTTCTCACTTTAGGGTTCATAGTCGCGCGTCAATGTCTACGTCATTTGCTTCGTCGCTTTTTTTCCTCTCTCTCCCTCCATGCTACGATCGTTCTCGAACGTGCCTCACGCTAGAAGAGATATACATGCTAAACGGCTTTTGCTCGCTTGGTAAACGTGATTTCTCTTTTTATCTAATCGATTTTCGGCTGAAAGTGTATTAAAAAAATCACGTTTATATTTTCGGCTTTGTCTAACTTTCACGATTATTTCGGGATATATTATCAGAAAAATTTAACGAGCGATCGCGATACTTCCGCGATATGATATTGTGCCCAGTCATGCGGATGTTTGATATTCTTGGGTTGGCACAGTGCCGTAGAAAGTAATATATCAGATATTTCGTCGTTGTGGTCGAGACTTACCGCCTTTAATTGTACGATATTCTATGGCCGTTTTTCTCTGTCAACATTACGAATTTCAAGTTCAAACCCTCATCGGTCGCCATTTTGAAACACTCGCCATAAACTGCCGTGCTTCTGTTCCTCGGAAATTCGGGCAATATTTTTCATGAGAATTCCCAACTCCCCTAATTTAGAGGGTTTACGAAATTTTAGACACTCCCCAAAATTTCCCGATAATTCGATCGGTGGTTTTGAAATTTCTAGAAACTGGCAAGGATTTACATTGCTTATTGACTTTTCTAGTACTTTTTTTTTTCTATAGTTGTATTCTTGACCCTGTTGTATTATTCACTAGATTAAACAAAGTGAACTACAGAAGAAGGTGCAGCATTAAAAAAGATCGAATTATTTCATATTGGTCAAAAATATGATAACATTTAAAAAATTACTATTTAACAATTCTGTATACCAACCAAAAGAACCTAAAAAAGGTCAAATTGTTTCATATTGATGAAAAATATAAAAAAATATAAAAAATTACCATTTAATAAAACTATATACCAACCAAAATTTGATCTAATTATATTTTGTGTTTTGTGATTTAACAAAAAAAAATTGACCTTAAAGATACTGAAACTTCTCTGACTTTATATAATAATGGTGAAAAAAAATTATGAATAAATTAACAATACAATTTTGCAACAGAAAAAAATGAAGGGTATTAAAGATACTAAAGCTTCTTCAACTTTGACTTCCTTTTCTTTGACTTTACATAATAGTAATGCCAAAAAATGATGAATAAATTAAGTAGAATAAATTGTTTAAAAAATTCAATACAAAAACTTTTGTTTATTTATATTCATAGGAGTAAAAGATTTAATGGAAATTAAATGCTTGATTCTTCCAAATACATTTAAAAAAATGTATTGAATTTAGCACAACATTTTTATTACTATTAATTAACAGCATTTTGGCACTATTATTATTATTATAGATTTTTGCAATGATTGTATGATGATTGTTATAAATCTTTACTTTGAAGCTTAAATTTTACAGGAATAACAAAAACTGCAGCTTTGAGCATATAAAATGCGGAAAAAATATTAAAAAGTATTTGGAATAGTTATCAAACAGTACAACGACCATAATTAGTACATTTCTTTATTAGCAGAATAGAAGATTACCTGGATCATATTATAACGTTAATAATAATAATTGCAGGTAAACAAATTTGGCTATTGCTTCGGAGCCTGATTCTCTTTTTTCCTTGAGCTAATAAATCGACAAATACGGCTACGATGGTGAAAGAGACCACATTTTATGACTTATTGGGCGTGAAGCCTGGATGCTCCGATGAAACTCTAAAAAAGGCTTATAGAAAGTTAGCACTCAAATACCATCCGGACAAAAATCCTAATGAAGGAGAAAGGGTTAGTATTTAAAATCTTAACACTACAAAAAAAGCTGCAAAACAATTTGATAAATATTAAAAATTTTCAATTTACAGTTTAAACAAATCTCACAAGCGTATGAGGTTCTTTCGAACCCTGACAAAAAACGCATCTATGATCAGGGTGGAGAGCAGGCCCTTAAGGAGGGCGGAATGGGTGGAAGTGATTATTCCTCTCCGATGGACATCTTCCAAATGTTCTTCGGCGGCCGAAGAAGGGAGCGCAAGGGACATGACGTGATGCACCATCTTTCAGTTTCTCTGGAGGAGCTGTACAAGGGGACAGTTAGAAAGCTCGCACTGCAAAAGAATGTCATCTGTGATAAATGCGAAGGTAAATTTTGAAAATCACTATAGACAAAAATTAAACGATGTATTCATAGACCTCGAATATTGGATTGGTACTTTTTTAAAGTACTTTGAAAATCATTTTCTCACAGTACTTTGCAAATAATTTTTTAAAAGTACACTAAAAATCACCTTTTCAACGTATTTCAAATGTCACGAGAAGAAGTTTTTAATTTTTTTAAATGAAATATTCAAATTTGACTATTTCAAAGTAGCCCAATATTCCATCTGATGTTGTTTAACAGACTTCGTAAATATCGACAATACAACTGGAGAAAATAAGACAAGACAAAAACTTGGGCAATGGATCCGAGGCGAGGGTTGGAAAATTTTGAATAAAATAGCGTTATTTGATTAAAATAAAAAAGTAAAATCTAACTCCTAAAACTAAAAAAGAAGAAAAATCGTCGACGTATTTTTTTGAGAAAATCAAATTTTAGGTAATTTAAAAAACACAAATTAAAAAAAAAACAAAAGAAATTTTAGTGTTTTTTTATATTGCTTTACATCTCAAAAGAAAAAAATATATTAAAAAAAAACACTCTAGAATTTTTTTTAGATTTAAAAAAAAAATTTGCGTTTTTTTAATTTGTGTTTTTTTAATTACCTAAAATTTGATTTTCTCAAAATGAACGTCACCGATTTTTAAAAAAATTTTACACTAAATTCTGTGTCCAAAAACAAAATATTTGAGCCTGGACCCAGAGTGGGGCGAAGCCTAGATTATCAGCTAAAAATAAAACACAATTTTACAATAAAAAAAAAAATACCCCAAACTTGAATCTCTAAAAGTACATCGTAAATTTTTTTCAAAATTTTTATAGTAAATTCTCTGTTCAAAAACGAAATTTTTGAGACCAGAACGAAAATGGTGGGCAGTCTAGAATAGCAACTAAAAATAAAATACTCCCGTAAAAAAATTTTATTTTTAGTTGCTATTCTAGACTGCCCCCATTTTCGTTCTAGTCTCAAAAGTTTCGTTTTTATACAGAGAATTTACTACAAAAATTTTGAAAAAAATAATCGACTTTTAGAGAGATTCAAGTTTGGAATATTTTTTTAAATTTTATTTTATTTTTAGCTGATAATCTGGGCCTCGCCCCACTCAGGGTCTAGGCTCAAAAATGTTGTTTGTAACACAGAATTTACTGTAAAAAAGAAAAAAAATCGTCGACGTACTTTCTGAGAAAATTAAATTTCAAGTAATTAAAAAAACACAAATTCTATTAAAAATCTTTAAAAAAATGTTAGTGTTTTTTTTTATATTGCTCTACAACATCTCAGAAGGAAAAAAAAAATTTTAAATATGAGTTTCGCGATCCTGTCGATAACCAGTGGAATGCCCTATATACACTATATTATTTATATTTAGCTGCATATTTCATAGTATTATTATTTTTTGTATACTATATATATTATGTGTTACTTTATTTTATATTTTATTCATTGTTACCGATTTTTTCATTAATTATAATCATATAAAAACTATAAATACTGTACGCACGAGTACATTAGAGTCTACCACTGAAAATGTGCACGGTGAACAAAATGGTTATTTATTTGTATGAAGAAAATTTGATTTTGAATTCATTATTATTTCTTTTAAGGCATCGGAGGCAAAAAGGGAGCCGTGGAACGGTGTACCGTATGCCAGGGTACCGGGATGCATGTTGTAATCCAACAGTTGGGACCGTCGATGGTTCAGCACTTGCAACGTCCGTGCACGGACTGCCGAGGCCAGGGAGAGCGAATTCATCAGCGAGATCGTTGCAAACAATGCGAAGGCAGAAAAACCGTCCGAGACAGAAAGATTTTAGAGGTTCACGTGGACAAGGGTATGATGGATGGTCAAAAGATCCAATTCACCGGTGAAGGAGATCAAGAGCCGGACTTGGAGCCTGGCGACGTAGTCATTCGTCTCGAAGAAAAGGAACACGAAGTCTTTAAGTAAGTTCTATTTTATCGCCTAAATTTATGAGGCGGAGGAGGCAAAAGATGGTCACTTCCTGTACTGAACAAAAATTTGATTCGATCAGAATTCAAACAATAAAATCTAAATTAAAAATGGACATTATTAAAGATTAAAAAAAACATTCACTTCATGTAGCAATAATACCGTCATTTTTTTTAAGTACATCAATTTTTCGAAAAAATTACAAGTAATTCGATGGAGAAAACTTTTTTATTTTTTTTATATTTTTTATTTTTTTTTATTTTTTTTTATTTTTTATTTTTTTATTAACGAATGAATTTAATTTCCCGAGTACATATAATATTATCGAGCATTTTCGCATCATTTAAAATTTCCACAATATTTTAAGGCATTTTCTATAAAACTCAATGATCACATAATTTCATGTATACAAAATGAAATTCTACTAAAACCCATTTTTAAAAATTCGCAAATTTCAGAAAATAGAAAAAAATGAAATTTCATACATGTTAGTAAATAATATATTTCGAAAAAAAAAAAAAAATTATTTTTTTATGAGAAAACAGTCGTTTCACCGAATTAGTAAAATAACTTTTTCATTTACTAATTTATTAATAGCTTCTCAGCATTTTTTTTCTTTTTTGTTCTATTGTAGTGAAATACTTGAAACCAAATTTTGTGCTGCGATTGTTCATATATTATCCTAATAGAGCGCTAAATAACTCTCTTAATTGTTTTTTTCTTTACAGGCGCTCTGGTAATGATCTATTAATGACATTACAATTGGAGCTGGTTGAGGCGTTGTGCGGTTTTCAGAAAGTAATACGCACGTTGGATCAGCGAGATCTTGTGATAACATCGCTCCCGGGAACGGTTATCAAGCACGGTGAGATAAAGTGCATAATGAACGAGGGTATGCCGGTATACAGGGATCCTTTCACAAGAGGCAAATTGACGATCCGTTTCGCGGTTAACTTTCCCAAGTCTCTCGATCCCAGTATCATACCCACGCTCGAGCAGTGTCTGCCGCCGCGAGAGGTAGTAATCATTCCCGATGGAGCCGAAGAGTGTGTACTAACTGACTTCGATCCTGAATACGAGGCGCGACAACAGGGAGATTCGCGACAGGCGTACGACGAGGACGAAGGTGGGGCATCTCGGCTTCAATGCGCCACACAATAATTTCTACAATTGTACTAATTCAATGAGAGAATTCGAGAGAACGAGATAATTATTCACCGCAGAAAAAACAAACAAGAAAAAAGAAAAAAAAAACACGAAGAAAACCATCTGTTATCCCCGTCACAATCTATCCAATCTTTCACTGTCTCTCTCGCTTTATACTTTCGTCGACTCGGACTTACTTGGCGATCTCGGGATGCGCGCGACTTTCGCCAGTTTCGAAATAAAAATAATAAACATTTTTTCGATATTATTTTGACGGCAACGAAAAACGATGTTTGTACGAACAACAAAAATCCATCATTACAAACGTCGAGAGAACAACACTTGTATTAAGTGAATAATATTATTATTATCATAATTATTATTATTGCGGAGCCGGAGAGAACGAAAAAATTGATATTGTGTATTTCGTACGCGCGATCAGGCAGCAAAGAGCGATTGTATCTTCGACAAGTTGCACTCGAATCGTTTATCGGTACGATTATTGTTAAGGTGTAACATTAATGGCGCATTCCCTGTTCCTCATTATCACTTTTTTTTTCTTTTCTTTTTCCCAATCCTCAATATACGTAAAAAATATTTATTCGTGGGCGCGGAAACGAAAGCTAAAACTTTGGAAGGTGCGAAAACGCCCCACCCGCCGATAGTGTAATTTCACGCTTCTATGCGTTTATACTTCTTTTTTTTTTAAACTAATGGTAATAGACATTAGATTTAACGCGACGAAATTTGTCGAAGAATCGGTTTACGCATTTTCGTCGGAAAGAATTTTGTTCCTCTTCGAAAACTGACTGGATCAATAAACGAACGATGATATCTCGATGACTCAACTTGTTGATGCTTTATGCTCTTTATTTTTTTATTTTATCTTTTCCGGGTTTGGATACACAAAGTCTAAATTTGTTGAAATTTCGTTTATGAACTTTCATCACTTGATTGCAAGTATTAAAGTCGGTTAAAATTTTGCTATTCAATTTATTCGTTGTGGCCTAAAGATCCTATCAGCATAAGTAAAAGATTCAACTTTTGTAATGATTATGATTATTGTTAAGAACATTTACAAAAAAATGTCTAAAGTTTCCTGAAGAGAACGACCAAGTCCGAGTCGATTTCATTCCAAAGTGGTCGTTGCCCCCGAAAGAATAAGAATGTTATTATTAAATTGCAACAAGTATTCTTAAAGCTAATTACTTATCTGCAAAAAAAGGAATCACGATAAATTGAAACAGCTATCAAGGCAAAGCGTATAAGGAAAAATCTGCGTACAGAGTCTGAGGTATATCAAAAGGAAAGAAAAACAATGTTTGCCAAACGTAATCGAAAACTTTGGATCTTTTTTTTCGTTTTTTCTTTGATAAAACGTGGAAAATCCACTGTGAATGATTTTCACACGAAGTGGGAAAAACAAAAGATAATCATGTAGATGGTAATAATGTTAGTTTAATGACTATGAATCGTACGCGAAGCACCAACTATCCAATTTTATATATTTGAAATATGATTTCGTACTTGATTGGATAATCGTCGTCCCATAATGTCCACTTTATTGATGTTTATTACGAGTTATTTGGTAGATCATTTCGTGCATAACGCAATTATATAAACAACAACAAAAAGAAAAAGAAGTAAAACGCTTTGGTACTCGATCCAACAGCCGTAGTATTATCGAATCATGCGAGCAACTAGGATCGTCGAATTGCTAATGCGGAAAGTACATTTTTCGTTGCCGATTATTTATCATGACTCCGCGCATAACGAGATCCACTTAACGTTAGATCGACTGATGTACTATGAGAAGATAACAAAAAATCAGTGTGGTTAAAAGCTATCGATAACGAGATAACGCGGTAGTTAAAATGCGGTAGTTAGATTTCATGAAATAGACGAAACAAATAATAAATAAATAAAATCTTATAAGATCTAATTTATTATAGAAGAATTCCTGATTACTGATGATTTAAGTCTCATCTCTACGATACATTGAGTAAAGATATTCGATAAAATTATACACGAGTGTTCTTTATTTTTCAATTTTCCCCATTTCATCGTTCCCAAATCCTTTATTGCTTAATGTTTATTAATCTGTTTATTATAATGCAGAAATTTAGTCCGACAAACTAATAAGTTGTTGAATATTATATGAAATTGCACGCGTACCGAAAAAATTCATTCATACATTTTCAGATTCTTTTTCCTAAATAAAAAATAGGTATCACTATTTTTTTAATGTCTATCTGGGACCTTAAAATCGTACTGGTTGAGGCTGGTATTATTCAATTCAATTTTTAATTTAATATTAACTTCACATTTAAACTAACAAACGATTTTTTCAGCAAATAATCAATGAAAATAACATTTTTGCCGAATGCGACGTTTGTTTATTTTCATTCGTACTTCACAAATTACACAAAATGTGTAGAATCTACACAAAAATAGAGAAAAAAAAATTAATTTTCTGAACGAAAAAATGATTTTTTTCCCCTCTGATTAGATACCTCATTTATATAGAAATCATAGGTTCATTTGCTTGAATATTACTTAAATTCGAGCATGTAGAGATTTTAAACAATATGAAAACATCTAAAACCAGCAATAAAATCTTGAGTACTTTCTCGATAAGCGTAAACTTTAAAAACCTAATACTCGATGTTTTGTCATTTTTAAAGGTTCGAAAATTGGGCGAAGAATCTGAATCTTCAAAAGATCAAAAAACATCGAAAAATAATTTTTTCGATGTTTATATAATCATAACTAGTATTACGAAAACAAAAATGCAGTTCTGTGTCTGAAAGGTTCTAAAACGTCATTAAAATTGATTTACACTTGTTGAACCCCTAGACAACCGTTGTTTTTAGTTGATTTACCGTAAAAACCATCACCAAGTGGTTTTTTGCAAAAATAAAACCTAAAATTGGTCATAACAACTGTAAAAACAACCGTTTACCGAAAAACGACCGGATATCAATTTTATGAACAGTTGTTTTCACAGTCGTTTAAATACACCAATTACCGAAAAAACGACCGATTTTTTTTTGTAGCAGTCGTTTTTACATTTGTTGCGGCCGATTTTTAAGTTTTTTTTTTTTTTTTTTTTTGCAAAAAACCACCCGATGGTTTTTACGGAACACTAATAACAATTCCCAGGCAGCACAATTCAGGAAGTTATTCAAAAGTCGTTTTGGAAGTTATCCATAAGTTAAGGATATTCGACTGTTTCACACTAGTCAAATTAGTGCTAAATTTATGTAATTGTTTCATTAAAGTTTAAGGGATCTTTCCAGTGTGAAAAAAAATCGATTTTTTTTTCGTCTTATCCATTAGTATATACGGTCAAAAACATTCTCTCAAATTTTTAAAGCGAAATTCGAAATACTTCGCTGGCATACTTTATGAACTTTAACTTTAAATTCGTGTGTGGAAATTTCATATACCTGAATTGTATACTTAAGACTAATCGGCGATGCCAGGCGATTAGTCGTAAGTATACAATTCAGGTATATGAAATTTCCACACACGAATTTAAAGTTTCGAGTGTAGAATAATGATACCTATTTGTTTATGAAAGTATTTTGATTTTTCTTAAACAACAGGCTATAATTATTAAACGATCAATAATATCAAATATCCAACCGATCAATTTGTAGAATATCTTTTAAGAAAGAGAATGAGCCATCGTTCATCAAAATTGGCAAAAAATTATAGATTATTCTTGGAGAAAACTGAACGAAAATGTATCCCATTGAAAAGTAACGTTAATTAGTTAATCTGTATGCAAATCCGGCACTATTAATCTTCCTCTGGGTTAAATATACATGCTTCAATTCAAACTACTCTCTACTATTGTTATTTGATGCATTAAACTTTAATGAACCAATTACAAAAATTTAGCACTTATTTGTCTACACTGTAAAAAAAATCTACTTGAAATTTAGTATACTTTTACTGGAAGTTTTTATTCATAAACTAGTATATTAAATTTCGTATACAAGTGTAATGTAAAATTAATGTATGGTACAGCACATTCAATAATTTACTTGAATTTTACAGTAAAAGTGCTTGAATTTTAATAATTTGCTTCAATTTTACTGGAAAAGTACATGAATTTATACCACAATTGTATATTAAATTTCGATGACGAGATTATGAATAAAAACTTCCAATCTTTTCTAACAGTGTAGTGTAAAACAGTCGAACATCCTTAACAATCGTCCTAAAAGATTTTCGTCATTTTGCACATTTGGTTTAGGCGATTTATAGATAACTTCTTGAATTGTTCTGGCTGGATTCTTGCTAGTAAAGCAGGCGCTGAAATACGATGCCAAAGTCGAGAAGATGAGTCATACTAACAAAGTCATAGACTGATCTTCGCATTGAATAGCTCTGACAAGAATGATCATTTGATTTTACTGCTTGTCGTTGGAGCGAGAGGAAATGAATGCTAGAAACCGAAAAAAAAATAAAAATCTAAGCGACCAATGTTTTTTCAAAGTATCGCCAGCCCTGCTGCAGCGAGGCCAAGACAGTGGCGGATTTAAGACTCACAGCACCCTAGGCTTACCAATTAATGGCGGCCCAAAAAAACGGCCGATGTGTTTTGTTGATTTATAACAAAACCTTCGTACCTTGCTTGAATATATATATATATATAAATGGTACAAACCCACGTCTGCAATTTTGAAAGAAAAAAAAAGAATAGAATTAAACAACCAAGAATAGAATTATTGCGTATTATTTATTGCGTATTATAATTGATATCCACATAGTTTTTTATTCAAATCAATCATGTTTCTATGTTTCTATTATTCACTCTCGTTTTAATCTAGAATATCGACGACGAACGACGATCGGATAATTCGACTAAATGACCGCCCTTTTTGAATTTATTTTCGTTCACGTACTTATTTTTCGACGCTTTCAGTCTTTTTTCAAAATCTAAACTTTTTTTTAACCAAATTTTTTTTACAACATATAAAAAAAAGAAAAAGCTGCCGATTTTGTTAGCTCGGCGCCCCTGACAAGTTGGCGCTCCTAGTAATTGAACAGTCACCAGTGAATGAACAACCGCTTTTTGAGAATTCACGAGAAATTCTACCGACTTGGCTGAACATTAGATTTTTTATTTTTCCATTTTTTAGCTATCTACAGTGATTATTTTATTGCAGATGCCTGTTTTCGACTAAAAGTGTAGGTTAGATTGGTCCGTTCATTTACTGGTGTTTTTGAATTTTTGTCTTTCAGTATTTATTTTTATATACTTTGCGATGAAAATTCAATATTTTTTTAGTTCCATCGTGTAAAAAGTATCGCCAGCCCTGCTGCAGCGAGGCCAAGACAGTGGCGGATTTAAGACTCACAGCACCCTAGGCTTACCAATTAATGGCGGCCCAAAAACGGCCGATGTGTTTTGTTGATTTATAACAAAACCTTCGTAGTTTGCTTGAATATATATATATATATATATATATATATATATATATATATATATATATATATAAATGGTATAAACCCACGTCTGCAATTTTGAAAGAAAAAAAAAAAATCGAATTAAACAGCCAAGAATAGAATCTTTATTGCGTATTATAATTGATATCCACATAGTTTTTTATTCAAATCAATCATGTTTCTATGTTTCTATTATTCACTCTCGTTTTAATCTAGAATGTCGACGACGAACGACGAGTGGATAATTCTAAATGACCGCCCTTTTTGAATTTATTTTCGTTCACGTACTTATTTTTTCGACGCTTTCAGTCTTTTTTCAAAATCTAAACTTTTTTTTACCCAAATTTTTTATACAAGATGAAAAAAAAAGAAAAAGCTGTTGATTTTGTCAGCTCGGCGCTCCTGACAAGTTGGCGCCCCTAGTAATTGAACAGTCACCAGTGAATGAACAACCGCTTTTTGAGAATTCACGAGAAATTCTGCCGACTTGGCTGAACATTAGATTTTGTTATTTTTCTATTTTTTAGCTATCTACAGTGATTATTTTATTGCAGATGCCTGTTTTCGACTAAAAGTGTAGGTTAGATTGACTCGTTCATTTACTGGTGTTTTTGAATTTTTGTCTTTCAGTATTTATTTTTATATACTTTGCGATGAAAATTAAATATTTTTTTAGTTCCATCGCATAATTTGATATTCTGGTAATTCGTTAAAATATTTCACAGACAGTCTGGAAATATAACATTTTATAGAAACTCATGATACAACAAATCGTTCTGCTTAACCGTTCATTTACTGGTGACTCTACCCTAGTACTACTGCCTATTACCTAAATCCGTCACTGGGCCAAGAAAAGTAGTGGTGGTAATATTTGCCGTGCGTACTGCAGCTTCAACAGCGACACAATCTATCGCGGTTTGATAGTAGCGCGTGAGACGCGTGAAACTGCGGTGGCGCGGTTGCGTATAACTGCAGTGCAGTTGCACTCGCATTAACACACGTCAAAATAAGCCGTCTGCTTTAACATTCGACTTTGATTTGCGACTGTCAAACACAAACTTCAAATCGCACGATTGTTACGCACTAAATCAAGCGTAATAACAGAGTGTAAAATTGAATGGGAATGCGTATATTTCTCTCTCATGAGTCGAGCGTTCTAGTCAGGTGAGTTCACGAAAATCGGATTATTCTTTTATCAATGGTTAAACAAAATTTTTATAAAAATTTTACACGTTCGAAACTTTGTCCTCACGTACTTTTTTTTTCTTCTTTTTTTTTCTTTTCTTTTTTTGACCGCTGGACGATTGCGTTATATACTGGGGTCAATGGTCCAAATCCGTCTTTCGTTCTCTATTCAACACGTCTATTGTCATATAATTTCTATAGGCGCACCAGAGTCCATGATGACCATTAATTCGAGGACGACCGATCAAACGTGAAAAAAGAAAAAAAATAATAATAACGATAATAACAACAAAAAAAAAAAGATGTTTACCAAGACTGTGGAGTACCTGAAGGATCCTTGTCTCGTGGCAAGGATTCAGGAATTCTTTGGCGTGAGGATACGCTACAAAAGTCAATCGTCGGAGAATGGAAAGACTGAGAGCACTAAGAACGGCTTTGGCCCGTGTAAAACAGAATCCAATGGACGTTCCAAAATAGACACACTGGTGCAGCGGAAAGAAACAGTCGGTTCGAGCGAAGATGATGTTTCTAATTCTGCGGAAACTGAATCGATCAATTATACCATTGATAATCAATTTTGGTATTATCTCTTCCTCTTTGGAACGGAACTTGGCGATGAGACTTTTTACTCTGTATTTATACCATTTTGGTTCTGGAATATCGATGGCGCTGTTGGAAGACGAGTCGTTCTTGTCTGGGCTATCATCATGACAATTGGTAAGAACTATATTTGTGTTTTACATAGTTTCAGCTGTAGACGCTGATATTTCATTTGTTTTTTAGTAACTCTGTATTTTTGAAAGAATAAAAAAATTATGAAGCATAAAATTGCATGTTTAATTACAAAGTAGTTTATTCGCAAAGTGATTTATATTTTCTCAGAGATATGTAATATGGGATTTAATTGAAAAGTACAACAAACAAAATGAGCTATAACAACAAACATTGTACAATTTCAATTACTTGTGGAAAATTCTAACAAAAACGACATTGTTTTAATGGTGTAACAATTCCATTACTCTTAAACACAATACTTTTTTCATGAAATAAATAATGCTAAATTCATGATGTTTTGAGAAAATATTTTCATCTTGATAATAAAATGTAGTAGACATTTGTTGAGCCAAAAGTATATAAATATTTGACCTTATAAATTGGTTTCATAATGCAATAAAAAGGTAATTCATGAAACATTTGTGATTAGCAAAATGCAGCTTATTTTTTATTACTTTGATTTATGTAGCACTTAAAAAAAGGTAAAAATATTTCATAATGAAACGAAAATTCTTTCAACCAAAGTGCTTCTATGTTTAAAAAAAATTGAATAATTCATTGCAGGAAAGAAAAAAAAACTGTTCTATTAATTTTCTTTAATTTTTGCTTGTTTATTTAATATTCAAGGTTTAATCTGTTCATTAAGTATCTATATATATAGGTGCAGCATTTTCAATAATTAATAAATCACTATTATTTTTCTGTACTAAGAATAATTAAAGAACTTAAAAAAAAAATAAAAATACAACTGCAATAAGAGTGAAAATTCTTTGGTACTGCAACTGCCTAAAAGTTAACCCTTTGAGTCATACATTTTATACGAATGCAGTTTGGTCATTGACCCACAGTGACGCAAAGGGTTAACGCGAGTGAGTAGCGCTTAATTAATATTTATTTGTCATGTATTAAAAACTTATTCCTCTTCATTGCAGCTAATTGTAAGCTAATTGTAAGGATCGCTCATTTGTACTCTGTGATTAACTGGTGTGTAAACTAAACATAAGAATTTTGAGAGTAAAGTGCAAAGCAATTTTTAACATTATAGTACTATAGCATCATTTGAAATATTATTTATTAGTTTTAAGTTAAGATTTTATTAAACTATGCAACATGGTGGCCGCAGTCAGGGAAATAAAAAATTGATCAGGGAATCAGGGAAAAGTCAGGGAATATCGAAATTAGTCAGGGAAAAATTAGATTGTTGCCAAAGTTTCAATAACTGAATAAAAATCCATAAAAGAAAGACTTAGAAAAAAAAACAACCGAAAAATATTTGAAAAGAAAAAAAAACAAATAAAAATTGATATAAACATTACAACATAAATCTATTCGAACAAATCGAAGCACTCAACAAAAAAGTTTACAAAGTGTTATATATTACTAAAATAAGTATTACACTTCACATCAGTATTTAATCGGATTTAAAGCATTATAATTCCAAAAAACGTTTATGTTTTCAAAGAGAAAATATATCTTGAAAAGTACTATTCGTTGTTGATCGAGAAATAAATAAGTTATCAAAAACACGTATCTGTTTCTAATACTTTTTTTTTAATTTGCATTATAAATTTTTTAGTAGATGTCCTTAAAATTTCGGTCAGGGAAAAAACAAGGAAAAGTCAGGGAATTTTTTCCGAAAAAAAAAAACGGCTACCATGTGCAACCAAACCTCGCAATGTGCTCTCGAATTTAAGGTAGTTCTGTCGCTTCACGCTCACTTCGCATAAGTTTCCGAAAAATGAGAGCGAATTGCAAACACTTCTCGATGATATAAAAATCTGTAAAAAATCATGCATATTAAAGATGCTGACGACATTAATTCGGCATAATAATAATTCCAAAATGTTATTAACAAATTGATGAAAAATAAAATTGTTTAACAAATTTTCCGACAACTTAATTTTTTTTGATTTGGTGAAAATGATTTGTTCATTTTTCTGAGTACGTATGAATTTTTTCAAATTTTTTTCTTTGCTTTGAATTTTTCGATTTTTTACATGGAAAAAAACACAAAATTCAAAGCAAAGAAAAAAATTTGAAAAAATTCATACGTATTCAGAAAAATGAACGAATCATTTTCATCGAAACAAAAAAATTAGGTTATCGGAAGATTTGTTGAACATTTTTATTTTTCATCAAATTGTTAATAACATTTTGGAATTATTATTATGTTGAAATAATGTCTTAAGTATCTTAAATATGCATGATTTTTTTCAGATTTTTATATCATCAAGAAGTGTTTGCAATTCGCTCTCATTTTTCGGAAACTTATGCGAATTGAGCGTGAAGCGACAGAACTACCTTAAGATACAGTATTAAAAATACATAGCATATCATGTATCTATCAAAGGCTAAGTTCACTTAGCAATTTGCAAAAGGTTTTCACTTTCACAAATAAATTTACTGCTACTATTTATTTATCATATACTAATTTGTTTCAGGTCAAGGACTCAAGGATATAATTCGCTGGCCTCGTCCAGCTTGTCCACCGGCAGCTCGATTGCAGAACAAATGGTCGCAGGAATACGGAATGCCATCGACTCATGCGATGATCGGCATATCGATTCCCTTTAGCGTCGTCTTATTCACAATGAATAGATATATTTATCCTTTGCACCTAGGATTGACGATAGCAACTCTGTGGTGGGTAGTCGTCAAAATTTTTCGTCTATCCCTAATCGCTTATCTGACGATTGCTAATCTGCAAATTAGATTATCGTGTAATTCTCGTATCACACGCGCCTGTTATAATTTACAATGTTTTATTATATTATCTTTAGGTGTGTCCTCGTGTTCACAAGCAGATTGTATCTCGGTATGCACACAGTGCTTGATGTTGTAGCTGGTCTAACTCTGGCAATTCTTCTAATGGTGCCATTAGTGCCATTGGTCGATTACACGGATCATTACTTTCTCACTGAGAGCTGGGCTCTCGTGTTGCTTGTCGCTCTCAGCTTTGCAACAATAGTTTATTATCCTTGCAGCGACAGATGGACACCAACAAGGCAAGTATTAATTATATTTATTTTCCAGAAACCAAAAAAGAATGCAAAGTAGAACTTTGGACATTGCTTCCTCATTTATATTCATATTTCGCAACGCCGCCTCTATGAGGAAGTTTCTTTATTTTATTTTTGGCTTCCTCATAAAGGATACTTTGCGAAAGATGAAAATTATTGACGAAGCAATGTGCAAAGTTCCACTTCGCATCCTTATTTTAAATACAAATTAAAGAGGTACGAAAACAAAAATTTTCATAAATTCAGAATTCTATAAAATCTAAACCGCTTTATGTATTTCACTTAAATTCAATACCGATCGTCATTTTTCATTGCTTTATTGGTCAAAAAATGTTTAAGCTCATTATCTAAAAAATTGTGGCAGCTAGAGAACATACAAAATTTTTTTGAATAATTCAATGTCTTGTAAAATCTCAACCACTTTATCAATCTTCACCAAATTCGATATCTACTACAATTGGATGTTTATTTTACCTTGCAAAAGATTTGAACGGGTTTGGTGGAACTTGACTTGAATAAGAACGAAAACAAAATTTTTTCGAAAATTCAAAATTTTATAAAATCTAAAACGCTTTATGGATTTCGCCCAAATTTAATACCGATCTTCATTTTTCATTTCTATATTTGTCTAGAAGTATTTAGCTTGTAAGCTGAAAAATTGCGGAAGCTAGAGAACATACAGAATTTTTTTGAAAAATTCAATGTCTTGTAAAATCTCAACCACTTTATCAATCTTCACCAAATTCGATATCTACTACAACCGGATGTTTATTTTACCTTGCAAAAGATTTGAACGCGTTTGGTGGAACTTGACTTGAATAAGAACGAAAACAAAATTTTTTCGAAAATTCAAAATTTTATAAAATCTAAAACGCTTTATGGATTTCGCTCAAATTCAATACCGATCTTTATTTTTCATTTCTATATCTGTCTAGAACTATTTAGCTTGTTAGCTGAAAAATTGCAGAAGCTAGAGAACATACAGACATTTTTTGAAAAATTCAATCGTCTTATAAAATCTCAACCACGTTATCAATCTTCACCAAATTCGATATCTACTACAACTGGATGTTTATTTTACCTTGCAAAAGATTTGAACGCGTTTGGTGGAACTTGACTTGAATAAGAACGAAAACAAATTTTTTTCGAAAATTCAAAATTTTATAAAATCTAAAACACTTTATGGATTTCGCTCAAATTCAATACCGATCTTTATTTTTCATTTCTATATCTGTCTAGAACTATTTAGCTTGTTAGCTGAAAAATTGCAGAAGCTAGAGAACATACAGACATTTTTTGAAAAATTCAATCGTCTTATAAAATCTCAACCACGTTATCAATCTTCACCAAATTCGATATCTACTACAACTGGATGTTTATTTTACCTTGCAAAAGATTTGAACGCGTTTGGTGGAACTTGACTTGAATAAGAACGAAAACAAATTTTTTTCGAAAATTCAAAATTTTATAAAATCTAAAACACTTTATGGATTTCGCTCAAATTCAATACCGATCTTTATTTTTCATTTCTATATCTGTCTAGAACTATTTAGCTTGTTAGCTGAAAAATTGCGGAAGCTAGAGAACATACAGACATTTTTTGAAAAATTCAATCGTCTTATAAAATCTCAACCACTTTATCAATCTTCACCAAATTCGATATCTACTACAACTGGATGTTTATTTTACCTTGCAAAAGATTTGAACGGGTTTAGTCGAACTTAACTTGAATAAGAACGAAAACAAAATTTTTTCGAAAATTCAAAATTTTATAAAATCTAAAACGCTTTATGGATTTCGCTCAAATTCAATACCGATCTTTATTTTTCATTTCTATATCTGTCTAGAACTATTTAGCTTGTTAGCTGAAAAATTGCGGAAGCTAGAGAACATACAGACATTTTTTGAAAAATTCAATTGTCTTATAAAATCTCAACCACTTTATCAATCTTCACCAAATTCGATATCTACTACAACTGGATGTTTATTTTACCTTGCAAAAGATTTGAACGGGTTTGGTCGAACTTAACTTGAATAAGAACGAAAACAATTTTTTTTTGAAAATTCAAAATTTTATAAAATCTAAAACGCTTTATGGATTTCGCTCAAATTCAATACCGATCTTTATTTTTCATTTCTATATCTGTCTAGAACTATTTAGCTTGTTAGCTGAAAAATTGCGGAAGCTAGAGAACATACAAAATTTTTTTGAAAAATTCAATGTCTTGTAAAATCTCAACCACTTTATCAATCTTCACCAAATTCGATATCTACTACAACTGGATGTTTATTTTACCTTGCAAAAGATTTGAACGAGTTTGATCAAACTTAACTTGAGTAAGAACGAAAACAAAATTTTTTCGAAAATTCAAAATTTTATAAAATCTAAAACGCTTTATGGATTTCGCTCAAATTCAATACCGATCTTCATTTTTCATTTCTACATTTGTCTACAAGTATTTAGCTCGTTAGCTGAAAAGTTGCGGAAGCTAGAGAACATACAGACATTTTTCGAAAAATTGAAAAGCTTATAAAATCTGAATTTTTTTTTCAATTTTTTCAAAAATGTATACACAGGAAGGGACGTTGTTCCTCTACCAGTATGCCAAATTTCAGCTTGATTGTTAAAGCCGTTTTCGAGATACATCCGGACATTTTTTCTAAACCACTTTTCTCGACGTTTTGGACCATTCTGAGTGTCCTGACATGAAAATTTGTTTTTACGAAAACAAAGCTTCCTCTGTGAGGAAGAAAAAAGGATGCAAAGAAATTCTCCAACTCTTTTCATTGTTTAAAATAGGCGCTAGGCGATAAAATTCGTTGGTTACAGTAATTTCCTTTTACGAGTCAACAAAGTGGCGCAACCATTGAAATAAATGTAAATTTCTTATTTTGCATCTTAGTTAAACAAAATTTGATCGAAACAATATTTTTGAAAAATAAAAAATGTAAAACAAAAAAAGAAAAATGTTTTTACGAAAACAAAGCTTCCTTTGTGTGTAAGCAGAAAAATAGCTTTGCCTGAATTCGATATTGCTGGAATATCTACATTGTTGTCGCAAAATTATTGACTTTGAACACCTGCTTGATAATAAAATCAAAGTTTTGGCATGAAAAGATAAAAATTTAAGATGAAGAGGGAGGAAACATTCACGTCGTAAAGTATTGTTCTTTTAATGATAAGATAATAAAATCTTGTGATTATTCATCACGACAGAGGCGACACGGCGATGGTGGTTTCTGTTACAACTGGTGTTCATGTTGGGGCGTGGCTGAATTATAAGACTGGAGCACTATCAGCATCATACCTTTCGCCACCATACAACATTATTTGGCTGTCTTATCCGATGCTTGGCCGTACGATTCTCCGCACAATTATCGGCTTTTCTTGTATACTTGGCACTAAAGCCCTCAGTAAGACGCTCAGTTACGCGACAATGTGTGCCATACTTCGAATTAATTCCACAGAGCTAATGAAGAGCAAAAATTCATTGGAAAATAAGAACAAAGTTCTCGTTGATTTAGTTTATAAGTACATCAGTTGTTTCATGATCGGTTTTAATACCGTTTATCTACTGCCTAACGTATTTACGATCCTCGGTATCGAGAGGCCGACTTTTTATACGGAAATATAGAGGGATCTACATTTAACGATTAAGTAATTTGTACATAAGGCATTTTCTATTAAGGTAGTCTGTTCACATTAGCTAGTCAAATCAGTGCTAAATTTTTAATCGCGTTTCTACACATTTTGGTAGTTTTGCCGACTGTTCTGCAGAGTGGCTTGCTCATCAGCATTAGTTCTTAATATATAAATCCATCCACAGACACGGTTTTGAATTAAAATACCCTGATACATACAAATGTCGGATGAGGTTGTTGTCATACAGTTTTATATTAGAAAAAACCATATTTTTTGTCAGACTTGGACGAACGATAACTCATTTTGTTTATTAAAAGATGCTTCATTGATTGACCGGAGACATTTTCTTATAGTATTCTTTGTAAGAAAATTGCAACCGTTTTTTATCTACTCTAACCTATCATCAGATTTACACATGCTTGTAAGTTGTGAATAACTAATACTAATACAGAATTTGTCCGGTCAATCAATGAAGCATTTTTTAACAAATAACATAAGCTGTTGCTCGTTATAACTAGATTAATATTGTGGTTTTTTCTAATATAAAACTGGATGACAACAACCCCATCCAAAATTTGTATGTATCAGGCTATTTTTATTTCAAATCGTGTCTGTGGATGGATTTATATATTAAGAACTAATGCTGATGAGCAAGCCACCCTGCAGAACAGTCGGCAAAACTACCAAAATGTGCAGAAACGCGATTAAAAATTTAGCACTGATTTGACTAGCTAATGTGAACAGACTACCTTAACCCCGAGACGCTTCGTTTTGGTCGACTTTAATGAGTCTCAAAAATTTGTCATTTTTTAGTAACACTTGAGACGTTGATTTTTTTATTTATTTTTTATTATGTTTAAAATGAAATAATTTAAGCGGTTTTCCTTTTCTTTTGATTAATGTATCGTGGAATCTATCTTTGTGAGTTTTTTTTGTAGATTCACTGCATGAAATGTCGTGAAATCTGTGACCAATGAAAGAACGGTTAAGCGGACGGAAAAACCCAGTGAATGAACTTTTCAATGTACGTCCGCTTATTAACAGCTTTTATACAATGGAAAATATTACCTATTGTAAAATCACATTTTTTAAATCTCATCAAAAAATGCATTTTCCAGTGAGTTAAAATTGTGGGTATGAAATTGGTAAAACGTTACAAGCCACTTTTTGCACATTTAATATTTCTAGCAAAAAAGATCAGCCAGAATCGAAAGAAAATTAGAATAATATAACTTATTCACATTGTTGATAAAGGCAGTTGTTTACTTGAAGTTCATTTAAATATTTGAACGCCTTTTGCATTAAAAAAAATAGGAACGAAATTTGAAGAAAAAAAATATTTGTTACGATAACGCGCTTTTAGAATACGCATTCTTCCTGACTATTATTTTTATACAGTTATTTATAGAAACGAGATGAAGGATAATCTAGAAACATATTTGTAGTCACTCTATGTACGCCCTATGGCAACTATTTATCCTCAAAAACTGACTACAAAAGGAATGAGAAACCTATAAAGGGTAAAAAAATCACTGAAGCTTCTCTCAAGTATTACTTTAAGCTGGCAAATTTTGCAAGAAATCGAAGCGGTCGAACAAAGAAAGAATCTACACTGAGAGAAAAGGTTGTTAACATTTGTTAACAGTTAACAAATCTTGGTTAAATATGGTGAAATTAACCATTTATTCTTATTGAATCTCACTTGAGCTAAATAAAATTAGCTTGTCGCAAATGAAGCTCGCTGACATTTGTTAATAGTTTACAAATCTTATTTGGCTCAAGTGAGATTCAATAAGAATAACTAAATGGTTAACTTCGCCATATTTAACCAAGATCTGTTAACAAAATCTTTTCTCAGTGTAAGTTGATAAAGAATGTCTCATATACAAGTAAAGCGACGTCTAGTACGTAAATAACGTAACGTAAATCAAAACGTAACGATTATTAGTCAAATGTTCCAAAACTACAACTTTCTATAACCTGTAACGCGGTTTGCGGATTAACCCTTTGAGCCATACATTTTTCGTTTCCGAAATGAAAGAAACCCATGAATTATTATCAGAAATTAGTTTAAAACATTTAACGCTGTGGCTATTCGCACAGAAGAGTGTCTCTAATAGAGTCACGCTAGGGACACGCGAGAAATTGGAGCGTTTGGAGTGTGCGTAAGCAAGTTCGAGAATTGACGTGTCTATATAATTTTTGGAGTGGGTTTAACAACTTTTGAAAAGGTCTGTACATTTTCGTGCCTTTACTACTGTCTATCTCTTATTTTCTTGCAGTCGCGGATATACTCAATTTATATGTTCTGTGCATGCACTAAGTCATGTGTGCTGCTACTATAATTCCTGAATATTATAGTCATCAATACCGAATGATGAACTAATTTTTATGCCTCGATTTTGTAGAGTGTGATGTCATTTTTGGAGCGGATTTTGCATTCCCGTATTAGAGACACATCATTTTTGGAGTGACCTTTATTTACCTTTACATTTTACTGCTCGATTTGCTGTTTTTGTTTCTTACAATTACATTGACACGCAGTTTGTCGTGTGCGACGCTACTAATAATTCCTGAAAATTATAATCGTCTATGTCGAATGATGATGATTATTTCATCATTCAATGTTGATGATTATAGTTTTTAGGAATCACAGTAGCGTTGCACACGCCAAGCTGCGTGTATATGTAATGTTAATTTAAAAAACAGCAAATCGAGCAGTAAAATGCAAAATACGACCGCTACTCCATACGGTTTAGTCATTCCAAAAATGACAAAGCACCCTAAAAAATCGTGACATGAAAATTAATTCATCATTGGACATGATGATTATAATATTCAGGAATTATAGTAGCGTCAAAAACGATAAACTGCATACACACATCATATAAATTGAACGTCCGCGACTGCAAGAAAATAAGAGGTTGACAGTGGTAAAGACACGAAAATGTAAAGTCCTTTTCAAAAGTTGATAAACTCACTCCAAAAATCATACAGACACGTCACTTCCCGAACTTACTTACGCACACTCCAAACCCTCCAATTTTTCGCGTGTCCCTAGCGTGACTTTATTAGAGACAGTCTTCTGTGCGAATAGCCACAGCGAACATTTAAATCTGAGCGAAAACAAGTGGATCACTTATTGATCTACTTTGAAGCAAAGGGTTAAATTACGCAGTTTGCTATATATTGTATATATACGAGGCATATATAAAAATACGTTAACACGCAGTACTGCTATATCAAAAGACTAAAATTGCATAGTCAATGTACATATCCTTTATTTGATATATAGTTCTTAGTCAGCGTCGACGCTGAAAAAGTTTACTACGTATTATAAACCCAAAAATCCTGTATTTACAGGATACACAGGCTCATCATCACACGATATCTAAGTCATAACGGGTTGTACCAGTCGTGGATCGATTTAATTCCAAGACCTAGGGCATTAGGTCGTTGCTATGTTTAATTTATTATAGAATAGTGTAATAACAGGAAAAAAACGCACAGAATAAAGTAAGAAATGGTTTTTTTTAACCTGGCGTCTTGTTTCTTTTTAAATAACGAACCTTATTTCACCGCAATATTAATGCGCAGCACCTGAAATTTAAACATTTTTAAAAATTTTTAATGCTTGCAAAAACTTAATCAGAGTTGTAAAACCCCATTAATTCATTAAATCTAGTTTACAATACAGTTTGTTTTGTAATTATAATTTCATAATAATAATATGTAGTGGTTATAAAATAGATTGTAAACATATTAACAGCTGAAAAAAATACTAATTTTCGCTTAAATATTAGAAGAAATAGGGGGAAAATGGAAGAGATAATTAATGCATTATGTTTCTTCATTTTTTCAAAAAGATTACCCTGAAAATTTATTACAAAATAATAATTTTTGCAGCTATTCGAAAGTTCAGTCATTGTTTTATAATCGCTACATGTTATTATTATGATATAATTATAGACCTGAATCGTATCATCATCTTTATTTCTATAAGAATCAGGCATTTACAACTCTGAATTTAATTGAATAGCGAAATATCGTGTATTCTTACGTTGATGTTTTGATCCATAACTGCAGTTACATTTTCTTGATCCAAAGTATAAGGTACAAATACATCAACAAGATAATCCGTTCTTGGAGCTTCGACTATTATGCGATCTTCACAAACGTCGACTCTGATGTCTTTGATACGATGCTAGAAATTTATGAATTTTTCAATATGAAATTTATTTTTACTCATTATTTTTGAATGATTGAAACAATCAAATTTATTTTTAGTCATTATTTTTGAATAATTGAAACAATGAAATTTATTTTTACTCATTAATAATTTTTTATTTTTACTCATTAATATTTAAATGGGTGCAGAGATTCTCACCCCTTTTGGAATTTGAAAGTAACCTATCAGTTCTTTGGCTTGTCCCTCTTTTGGTTTACGTAAAATAACGTACTTCGGATCAGCCGCTGATTTGGATTCCTGCTGTATTTTTTGAACAGGCGACTTTGAGGATTTTGCAGGAGGACTTGGTAGTTCTTCTATCAATGGCTTGTACGCAGATGGCGTTTTTGGCTCGCGTTTTTGAACTCTGTGATCGTGTAATTTACCCATCACCTATTTAGAGCATATCATTTTCGTTTATTAAATAGATTCGAAAATAAAAATGGAAATAAAGTCGTAGCATGTACATTATTTTCGATTTTTCACAAATCTATTTGTGGAAGGAAGTATGTTGATTAATATCTACGTTCACACAGAAAAAGTCGTACACAAAAATCATAAATAGTGAGAAAGCAATGAACGAGGATATTCCTTATTTAAAAAAAAATGTAGAAATTAAATTTCAATTTAATTCGGTTTGTTAAGTCGAGAAATTCTGAAAAATCTTAATCAATGTTGTCATCATAAATGAGAACACATTTCGTAACTGTTGTGGCAAATTTTATTTTTATTTCCGAAATTAATATTTGAACTTTTTGACGTCTCGAAATATAATGCGATTCAGACAATTTTCAGTATCGTGATTATTAATTCGTAGATTTTTTCGTCGTAAAAACGAAGTTTGCTATAAGGAAAATTCGAAAATAAAAATCTTTAATGTAAAAACCAATAAAAATAAAATTTAGCTTTGCCTACTGTTTTTTTATCACGAAGGTTGCTCAGATATTTCATAAAACGGCTTTTTTTTTCCTATACAATAGAGCGATTCTTTAACGAATAAATTTTCACGTTTCTAACATATTTTTCTGAGATTTTACCTTTCGATTCTTTAGGATCACGTAATCCTCGCTTTTTATAGGCCTCTCGTGTTTCTCGCCAACTGCAGTAATAATAGTAAGTATTGTGAATGTCCAGAAAGCTTTTTTATCCTGGCACTTCTCAAAGAACTTTGTGTTCAAGGCAATGTCGTAAGTCAGACATTTTGTTCCACCTACAAAAAATATTTAGAAAGTATATTTTATTTTTCTTGGTCAGAGTTGTAAATCCCCAATAATTCATGAGATATCATTTACAGCACAATTTGTTTTGTAATTATGATTTCATAATATTAATATGTAGTGATTATAAAATAGAGTGTAAACATTTGAATAGCTGAAAAAAAATACTAATTTTCACTTTAATATTGCAAGAAATAGTGGAAAAAATGGAAGAAATAAGTAATGCATTACTTATTTTTTTCCATTTTTTCAAAAGAATTACTGTGAATTTTTATTGAAAGATAATAATTTTTGCAGCCATTCCAAAGTTTAATCATCGTATTACAATCGCTACATGTTATTATTATAAAATCATAATTATAGAGCTGATCGTATCATCATCATTATTTCTATAAGTATTAGGCATTTACAACTCTGTTCTTGGTTCATTATGAAGTTCCAATTTTACTTTTGCAGCATTTTACCTTTGTCACTTTCGAATCTTTCGTGTCCAATGCTCATAGGAATGCACCAAGTTGGTGCTTCTTCATTTAACACTTCATAGAACTTCTCCTCTGATAAATCTTCCGGAGCTGGTATTTCCGTTGTGTGGCATATATTGAGAAAAACTTTTTCTCCATTCTCAGTCCTGCATTTGATGCAAGCTCCTAAAAATATCGTTTTGTATGCAAAAATTCTCAATCGATAGAAACAGTCATAAATAAATTATTACATTTGTTTTATTTTACCTGGCAAAGGACGAAATGTTACCGACGGTGGCTCGGGTTTATCCAGACTTTGCAAAAGATTATCAAACGCTTCATCCTCTTTTTTCTTTTCCTATAATAATTTATCTATAAAATATACTCATTTTACACTGAAAATCTCAAAATTTCAAACACAATGCGCTGTTTTTATTTTTTATTTTTTTTATCGACGAGCAAAGATTAAACACAAAATGAATGAATGAACAAATCCATCGCAAATTTGATTCTTCTTCCTTATACACTCTAATTAGGATCAGGGACAGCGATAGGACGACCAGATCCACTGAGCCATTCGTAGTCCCATTTTATGGAGCAAATTATGATTTCTATAGTTGGCTGCCTCGTATAATGAAATTAGGCAATATTTACTTTTTAAGAGCATCTCAAATGTCTTTGAAATGACTTTCACCCGTTTTAAAGGACTGATTTTCTCGTTATTGTTGCGTTAACTTATACGACCTGATAGTAACTTTATATACAAATAAGGGAATGTAACAAATTTTACTTCTTAATCTTTTTAGGCTAATACTATTGATTAATATGCTAATGTATGAATGTATGACATCCTGGCTTTTTGAAATTGGGTTCTTCTACCTGTTATAAATAAATAAATAAATAAGTAAACAAATTAAACAAATTAATCTTATTTTACCAAATCGTACAATAAATAAAAGGACTGATTTTCTCGTTATTGTCACATTAACTTATACGACCTGATAGTAACTTTATATATAAATAAGAGAATGTAACAAATTTTACTTCTTAATCTTTTTAGGCTAATACTATTGATTAATATGCTAATGTATGAATGTATGAAATCCTGGCTTTCTGAAATTGGGTTCTTCTACCTGTTATAAATAAATCAATAAATAAGTAAACAAATTAAACAAATTAATCTTATTTTACCAAATCGTACAATAAATAAATAAACAAATTAAACAAATGAATCTTATTTTATAAAAGTATACAATAAATGAACAACTTAATCTTATTTAATCAAACAGACAATAAATAAATAAATTAATTAAACAAATTAATCTTATTTTATCAAAGCGCACATTCGAGTTTATGAATATTTTCATCGAGGAGTTAATGTTAAAATTTGACTGGGTCTGTCAGATCCAAAGTAAAACTCCTGGGATTAACCTATAAAACATAACAAAGAATGTGTAGGAATCGATAAAAATCTCACCGTAAGTAACAAATTGTTTCTGATGATTGAATCGTCAACTTCGAGGAAGGTTGTATTCGACATGATCGCTCTGAAAAACGAATGGTTGCACTGGAAAATACGTGTAAACGCTGTTTGCTCCGACGATTACACAAAGAATGATTTCATTGATCAAATTGATGCGTGGGTACATAAACAACTGACGGTTGTCACGTGCGTTCTGTGCCGGCAACGAACGGAATCTTCAGGTTCGTTTTTGCTGTTTTGTACTTTTTTACACTTACTTTTTACGTACTTTTACTATAAAAAGGAACAAACAACCGGTAGGCATCGATAAATTACATTATAAGTAACAAAATATTTCTGATATTTGAATCGTCAATCTTGACGAGTTTTGGTACAAATAAATGATAGAAAACGATTGAAAAAAATCCTATCATCCCGAATACGGACTTTGGTTTCGTAAATTTATGAAGTACTATCAAATAAATCAAATAATATAATTTTTGTATGAAATTTCATAATAAAAAAATATTGTATATTTTTATTATTAAATTTCAGTTGAAGTTTAAGTTTCAATTCAAATAACGATCGTAAATGTAGTATTTTACGATCGAAATTCTATGTTTCTTCCATATCCTATAATATTATTATAAATATAATTTTTTTATTAAATTTAATACAATAATTTTTTTGTTTAAATTTTCAATTCAAATAACGATAGTAAATGTAGTATTTTACGATCGAAATCCTATGTTTCTTCCATATCCTATAATATTATTATAAATATAATTTTTTTATTAAATTCAATAATAAAAATATGTCTTATATATTAAGTAATAAAAATATAGGACACATTTTTATTATTCAATTTAATACAAACATTATATTTATAATAATATTATAGGATACAACAATTTTTTTGTTTAAATTTACAATTCAAATAACAATAGCAAATGTAATATTTTACGATCGAAATCCTATGTTTCTTCCATATCCTATAATATTATTATAAATATAATTTTTGTATTAAATTCAATAAAAAAAATATATCTTATATATTTAATAATAAATATATAAATATAAATTTCATAATAAAAATATACGATACATTTTTATTATTTAGTTTAATACAAACATTATATTTATAATAATATTATAGGATACAACAATTTTTTTGTTTAAATTTGCAATTCAAATAACGATGACAAATGTAATATTTTACGATCGAAATCCTATGTTTCTTCCATATCCTATAATCCTATAATATTATTATAAATATAATTCTTGTATTAAATTCAATTAAAAAAAAAAATCTTATATATTTAATAATAAATATATAAATATAAATTTCATAATAAAAATATACGATACATTTTTATTATTAAATTCAATACAAAAATTATATTTATAATAGTATTATAGGATACAGAAGAAACATAGGATTTCGATCATAGAATATTACATTTGTCATCTTTATTCGAATTGAAAATTTAAACAAAATAATCAGACTGGTGTAAGAAATTTTTGTACTCCCCAAAATTCGATTGTAGCCTCTACATATATATTTTCTTTTCATTTACTCAATAATGTATGAGAATTATTTTTTGTTATTTATTTAATATCTCTTGTTCCACCAGGAGAAGAAAATACAGAATGAATATCAAAATTACATCATGCTCTACTTGCTTTAATGATCATTTGTTGCGTCGAAGAAAAGCAACAGAGACTTCTAAGCCTACACAGAATGTTAAGTTAACAGCTGATGTCCATCCTCTTGATTAAGCAGAAGAGTTTTATAAGTAAGTATTCACAATTCTAGCAAATAATTTGTCATTCAACAATATAATCGTTTTGTCGTCGACATCGAAATTTTTCATTGTGTAATATTTCCTTTTTTAGCAATTCAATCTCAGTCTCTTTTCTATGAACCAAATCAGCAACATATCTGTGCTGACGTTTTTCACAATCGAGTAAACGCTGATATTCCGCCGTAGTTTTGCAAAGCTTTTCAGCTGCGAATTTCGCAGCCGCCAGTGCTTTGTGTTTCTGTTCCGAGAGATTGTTGAGTTGCTCCTCGAGCATTTGGCAACGCTCGCAACACTCCATTTCAGATCCCTGGTAAAAATAAATGATAGAAAACGATTATAAAAAATTCTATCGCTCCGAATACGGACTTTGGTTCGTGAATTTACGATGTACTATCATAAATTTACGATCGAAATCCTATATGTTTCGTCCATATCCTATAATATTATTATAAATAATATAATTTTTTAATTAAATTTAATAAGAAAAATATATGATTGTACATATATACCCATGATGTACTATTGGAATGATGTACTATTCCAAGCAAAAAAAAAAATAAATCAACCGGATAATTACGTTTTTTTTCTGGTCACCCATCTTTGTAGTGACCGCGGCCCGAGCTGCTTAACTTTCATGATCTCTGATAGACTGCCTAACTATTCCATCCAAACTTGTTCTTGTAAGATAATATACATCAATAATATATAAGCCGCTTCACGTACTTATGAGTAACAACAGTAAAGTGAACAGTTTTTAGCAACTTTCTTACTAAATTATTTATGTTAATTAACTCTTTAAGAATGCTTCACGTATACATTCCTTACCGAAAGTATTATTTTATCCGTATTTGAGTACTTCGCGATACGAGAAAAATCTAATAAATAATTAAGCATATCAAGATACTAATAAGAGCATTGATTTCGGATAATAAGAGGTCTAAGAATTTATTAAAAAATCAGTTTAAAAAAAATTATAAAATATTATAAATCCGTTAGTGTACCATACATCCCGATAACGTATCTATCGTATTTAACCAATAGAAAACGAACAAGGATGCAAAGTAGAACCTTGCACATTGCTTCCTCATTATTTTTCGCTTCTTACAAAGCTACCTCTATGAGGAAGTATGTTATTCAATTTTTGGCTTCCTCATAGAGGAAGCTTTGTAAAACGCGAAAAATAATGATGAAGCAATGTGCAAGGTTCTACTTTGCATCCTTGTTTTAATTAGATAAATATACATGTTGTGGATTCGCTTTTTCTATTTCGTTATTGCGTTATTTCGTGATTATTAGAGCGTTTCCGAAGTGAATGTGATAATGTATATTTTTAAAAATAATTCAACATTCCATAAAATCAAAAATTTCATACCGTTCGTCACTAAATTATACATATATAATGGCTGAATATTGTTTCATTTATATACAAAATTTGACCTCGCTATCTTAAGTTTTGCAAAAGTTACAATAGAGCGATAATGTCAATTTTTTGAAAAATTCAACACATCATAAAATTTTTACGGCTCAACCGATCTTAACCAAATTCAATAGCGATCACCGGCATATGAAAGCTCAAATTCATACCAATTTTTAGATCAATATCTCGAAAATTGAAACAGTTATCGCGTAAACAGACATTTTTCAAAAAATTAAAAAACGCGTAATAATTTAACGATGAAGTGGATTTTAACAAAAGTTTGTGTGAACGATGAGGCTTGATCCCTCTATCTATGGTCCAAATTTCAGCTTGATATCTCAAGGCATTCTCGAGTTATAAAGGTTTACATTTTTCGATTGTGTAACACCCTAGCAAGTCGTGCCACCGATAAACAACCGCAAAAACGACTGACGTCGTTTTGTGCAAAAATGTTACGGCAAATCACTGCAAAACGACCGATATTATTTCATACTCGATCGGTCGTTTTTCGGCTAGTTAACGAAAAAACGACTGCAAAACGACCGACCTTATTTCACGTTCGATCAGTCGTTTTACGTTTAACGACTGTAAAACGACCGATCTTTTTTCAATTTTCAAAAAAAAAAAAAAAAAATTGTGTCGCTGGTAGGTTTCGAACTTGCAACCTTCGGTTTACCAATCGAGTACTCTGCCTACTCGGCTTCTCAGTTCGTTGAAGTATAATCAACATACGTTCCTCATAAGCTACCATACGTTTTGGCGAATAACTTATATGGAACATGAGTTTAACTTGTATTAACGAACTGAGTGGCCGAGCAGGCAGAGCACTTGGCTAGTAATCCGAAGGTTGCGGGTTCGAGACCTATAGATGTGACTATTTTTTTTTTTCTCCAAATGCGATATTTCAGGAGCACGCACATATTTTCTTGGTCTGCGCATTTATTAATTTAATAATATTTAATTAATATTAAAAAATGAAAAAAGATCGGTCGTTTTGCAGTCGTTTTTCGGTCATTAAACGTAAAACGACTGATCAAGCATGAAATAAGGTCGGTCGTTTTGCAGTCGTTTTTTCGTCAACTAGCCGGAAAACGACCGATCGAGTATGAAATAATATCGGTCGTTTTGCAGTGATTTGCCGTAACATTTTTGCACAAAACGACGTCAGTCGTTTTTTGGTGAACTAGGGGTTAATTGCGGTAAAATTGCGGTGACACGACTTGCTAGGGCATACACACACACATACACACACACACACACACACACACATACAGACATTTTTTCTAAATCACTTTCCTCGATGTTTTGGACCATTCTGAGTGTACTGACATGAAAATCTCGAAAAAAAAATTTTCACGAAAACAAAGCTTCCTCTATGAGGAAGCAATAAAGGAAACTAATAGCAACGATTCAATTTGTATAAATTGATCAAAGTCCGAATAGATAGAGATGATAGCATACGATTAAATCCCATTCAAATTCTATCGATCTCTATCAATCTCTATAATATATTTTTACCAGGGATACGTCGCTGACCATCTGAGCCTCTGCGTCCTCCAATGCAATTCTCAGAGATTTATTACTCTGTTTTAGGCAGTGCAACTCGTCTCTGAGTAATTCAAACTCTCGAGCTGCCTGATTAGCCATCTTTTCACTATCCTGCAACAACTAAAGGATAATTGAATTTTATTACATTATTTAATGGAGATTTAATTGAAATTGAATTAATTAAATAAATGGAAGTCGAATTTATGGAAATTTATACACATATTTTTTAAGTACCTCGCGATAAATGAAATGTAAAAAAAAAAAATGGCATTTAAGATACTAAGAATATTAATATGTATTACAATAATTCATAATTATTCATAATGTAATTTCTTTAAAATTGTACTTTTATAGGTTTTTTTTTTTTAATGAAAGTCGAATTTATGGAAATTTATACACATATTTTTTAAGTGCCTCGCGTTAAATGAAATGTAAAAAAAACAATGTCATTTAAGATACTAAGAATATTAATATGTATTACAATAATTCATAATTATTCATAATGTAATTTTTTAAAAATTGTACTTTTATAGGTTTTTTTAAAATGAAAATCATTCACTTATTGGTAAGAAATACTAAATATTTTTTTTAACGATTCGCAAAGATCCACGTTTTTTTTCTTTCAAAATCTTCTCTTTTATTGCGAAGCACTGCAAAGTCTAATCGAATAAAACTGTTGTAGTTGATCGATTAACAAGTTACCTTTTTCAATTTTTTGATCGTTTCAACTTGATCCGCAATTATTTTGTCTTTGATCTGCATCTCGCAATTGCAGTTATCGCAACGTTCGTCAAATTCTGCTTCTAATTTGTTACGAGCCTCCTTCTCTTTTTCCAAGCAACACTTTAAGCAGTCTATTTCTTCTTGCAATTTTTTGCACCTGCAGCTCATCGATTGAACCTTATTTTCTGCCTCGGACAACTGCGCGATTTTCGACGACATACAATTTTCCTTGTTCTGAAGAGTACTTCGTTGTTTCGTGCATATTGACGTCAAATCGCATATTCGTTTTTTCTGAATTTTAACGAGATTTGTCAGTTCAGCCACAGTCTCTTCCAGCTCTGATTTCTCACAAGCCAAAGCCATTTCTTTCTGCTTTACAGCACACTTAATCCGATTTACTTTCTCGTCCACTTCCGCACATCTAGCAGCAGTAATTGTTTAATCAGTCTTTTATTGTACCTTAAAAAAAAGTCTAAAACAGAGGATTTGTTTTATATCCTGAGAGATAAAGAAAATTACTTTTTTGCCTCGTTCTGCGATATAGTTTTTAATTTAGAACGTAATTCTTCGCATTCGCAATGAAGCTTGTTATTATCGTCCTTAACAGCATTTATTTGTTTCAGGACTTCATCTCTGCTGGCTTTTACCAAGTCTGTCTGATCTCTGGATTGTTTTGCCAAATCCATCGCGAGATTTCTCGAACGTGCAGCCAATTTTGCCTGATTTTTAGCCTTTTCCACACAATCCTTTAAACAATTTGCCTGTTGCTCACCTTCGTCCTTTATACACTTTATGCTGCATGTAATCGTTTCCAATTTTTCCTCCAACTCTCGATTACGTTTTCTCTCATTTTCCAAATCCTGCAAATCACTAAGTCTTGAAAGAGAAAAATTAATTTAACATTTCATAGCACGCTCAGAAACCTTGTACATTTGCTCGATTTCCTTTTTGTCTCCTTTAAGTATATCAGAGTCGGTAGCTTCGATATATTTATTGGCTGTAGTTTTGGTCTGTATTGCCACTGCAGTTTTTTCCACTTTCTCCACTTTCCCAGACTTCGAATTTCCTGTTCGAAATGTACTGAATTTCTTGTTATGCTACAATTTTATATAACTAAATTTTTGTAATTTGTCCTACCGGATTTTCTCCACCATTCTCAAATTGTAATTTAAGATCCTCATCCGCACCTGAATTCTCTATAATATCTGCAAATTAGGAACAAAAAATTCCAATTAGCACACTGAAAAAAAATGTCTTGTTATCAACTTAATTTGAATTCTAATTCCTCCAATTCCATTAGAGATCGAAACAATAACTCTAAAATTAGAGTTGTAAATTCCCATTAATTCATGAGATATAGTTTACAGTACAATTTGTTTTGTAATTATGATTTCATAATAATAATATGTAGTGATTATAAAATAGAGTGTAAACATTTGAATAGCTGAAAAAAATACTAATTTTCCCTTTAATATTGCAAGAAATAGTGGAAAAAATGGAAGAAATAAGTAATGCATTACTTATTTTTTTCCATTTTTTCAAAAGTATTACCGTGAATTTTTATTGAAAAATAATAATTTTTGCAGCCATTACAAAGTTTAATCATCGTATTACAATCGCTACACGTTATTATTATAAAATCATAATTATAGAGCTAATCGTATCATCATCATTATTATTAAGCATTTACAACTCTGTCTAAAATAAGCAAAATAATATTTTATTATTTCAATGTTAAATGGTATTGAACGAATAAGAACTAGAGTTAATACAAAAATACTTCTTTTTGGCAGCCCGCAATAAAAAAAAATTTCAGCCTACAAAATCTCCATTATATTTATTTTTCATCAACTTAATTTCTTGCTAAATCCAACAACAAAAAAACTATATTAACAATTATTTTGAATAAAAAACTCATTCACAAGAGTTCGAATAGCAAAATCAATTCTATTAAATAATTAATAATTAATATTAAAAAAACTTAAAACTATTCCAAAGTCCAAATTTCTACTTTTTCAAGTATTTGAATAAAAAACTCATTCATAAGAATTCGAATAGCAAAATCAATTCTATTAAATAATTAATATTTTAAAAAACTTAAAACTATTCCAAAGTCCAAATTTCTACTTTTTCAAAATCTCCATTATATTTATTTTTCATCAACTTAATTTCTTGCTAAATCCAACAACAAAAAAACTATATTAACAATTATTTTGAATAAAAAACTCATTCACAAGAGTTCGAATAGCAAAATCAATTCTATTAAATAATTAATAATTAATATTAAAAAAACTTAAAACTATTCCAAAGTCCAAATTTCTACTTTTTCAAGTATTTGAATAAAAAACTCATTCATAAGAATTCGAATAGCAAAATCAATTCTATTAAATAATTAATATTTTAAAAAACTTAAAACTATTCCAAAGTCCAAATTTCTACTTTTTCAAAATCTCCATTATATTTATTTTTCATCAACTTAATTTCTTGCTAAATCCAACAACAAAAAAACTATATTAACAATTATTTTGAATAAAAAACTCATTCACAAGAGTTCGAATAGCAAAATCAATTCTATTAAATAATTAATAATTAATATTAAAAAAACTTAAAACTATTCCAAAGTCCAAATTTCTACTTTTTCAAGTATTTGAATAAAAAACTCATTCATAAGAATTCGAATAGCAAAATCAATTCTATTAAATAATTAATATTTTAAAAAACTTAAAACTAATCCAAAGTCCAAATTTCTATTTTTTCAAGTTTTTGAATAAAAAACTCATTCATAAGAATTCGAAAAGCAAAATCAATTCTATTAAATAATTAATAATATTAAAAAAACTTAAAACTATTCCAAAGTTCAAATTTCAACTTTTTTCGAGTAAAAAATGATGGAGTACTTTAATGTCAGATAACTAACCATCAGATTGATCACACAAACAGAGTTTGGGACGTGATCGACAAGAGCATCGTACATTTTTATCTCTACCATGACAACTGCATTTATTGAGACGACGAGATCTCGACGTAGATCTATGATGAGAACAGGTGCACGGTTTTGCGCCTTTTCCAGACATATCTTTCAATCTTTGCAGGCTGTTGATAGTCATCAGTTCTTCATTGACCTTTTGAATTCTCGAGAGACACGAATTAATGCTCATTCCCAAAATCCTTTAAAATATCTTCCTATCATCCTTTCCAGTCGATTAAAGTCGACGACGATGGATCAACAACTCCAGAGATCATTAAACTTGAAGATTAAACTCTCAGGAGCTAAACTACTTCTGCTTTTGTCAAATGAAAATGACGTTTCGATTTAAGGAGGTTGGAGCGCTCCACACTAGTCAAATCAGTGCTAAATTTTTAAAAGCGTTTCTACAATTTCAGATGTTTTAATAATCTGTTCCAAGGTGTTAATCACATAGCAGCATTAGTTCTTGATATTCAAATACATTCTCAGCTGTGATATCAACAGTAAATCGATCAATATCTGCAAATTTCCGATGTTATGTTTTTTCATCCAGTTTTTTAAAAGGGTAAACCGTAATATCAGTCCGATTATGACGACCAATAGCTCATTTTGTTTACTAAAAGATATTCTATCGATTGGCCGTCTATTTTTTAAAATCGTATTAGTAGTTCGAAAGATACAACCGTTTGTTTATCCTATCGTAACCTAACATCAAGTATACAAATGGCTGTAACTTTTGAACGCCTGATACTATAGAAAATCCGGACGGTCAATCGATTAAGGATCTTCCACTGATCAAAATGAGCTATGTTTCGTCATAATCGGACTGATATTACGGTTTACCCTTTTACAAAACTGGATGAAAAAACATGACGTTGGAAATTTGGAGATATTGATCGATTTACTGTTCGTATCAAAGCTGTGAATGTATTTGAATATCAAGAACTAATGCTGCTATGTGATTAAGGTAGTTCTGTCGGTACGCCGGAGTCATAAATCTCAGAGTCTATATGACATTAAAAAATAATCATACGCATTACTTTGGCTGCCTCAATAATAATATCAACAATAATCGAGAATCCTTCGAAATTGTCGTAATCAAATTAAAACGATTATTTGTAAATAGTTGATATGTTTAGTGCGGATTTGACTTCATTTTTACGATAATTAGGTTAGGAAGCGTCATTTGGCCCGGTATCGTGCACTTTGGCCTTGGTTCAATTAAACATTATTCCGGAGACTTCACCTTTTTTCATGATGCATCAATTCCTGAATGATTTGCGAATCCGTAGTACTTTTTATTTTTTCTCTATCTTTGATCTAAGTATGTTAATTTTCGATTTAAAGATCAATTTTTCCAGCTCTCCCGTGTGCACCGTGTAAAAAGATCGATTTTCAAGTTTTAATTGTTCATTCAAATGCTCGGTAAAAGCCTTTAAGATTTTGTGCAAGTAAAATTGAATAGCTAAATTACAACATGTCAAAAATTCATGCATATGAGTTTGGATTGCCTTCGCGACAGAACTACCTTAAGGTAGTTCTGTCGGTACGCCGGAGTCATAAATCTCAGAGTCTATATGACATTAAAAAATAATCATACGCATTACTTTGGCTGCCTCAATAATAATATCAACAATAATCGAGAATCCTTCGAAATTGTCGTAATCAAATTAAAACGATTATTTGTAAATAGTTGATATGTTTAGTGCGGATTTGACTTCATTTTTACGATAATTAGGTTAGGAAACGTCATTTGGCCCGGTATCGTGCCCTTTGACCTTGGTTTAATTAACCATTATTCCGGAGACTTCACCTTTTTTCATGACGCATCAATTCTTGAATAAATTGCGAATCCGTAGTACTTTTTATTTTTTCTCTATCTTTGATCTAAGTATGTTAATTTGCGATTTAAAGATCAATTTTTCCAGCCCTCCCATGAGCGTCGTGTAGAAAGATCGATTTTCAAGTTTTAATTGTTCATTCAAATACTCGGTAAAAGCCTTCAAGATTTTGTGCAAGTAAAATTGAATATCTAAATTATAACATGTCAAAAATTCATGCATATGAGTTTGGATTGCCTTCACGACAGAACTACCTTAACACCTTGGAACAGATTATTAAACCATCTGAAATTGTAGAAACGCTTTTAAAAATTTAGCACTGATTTGACTAGTGTGGAGCGCTCCAACCTCCTTAATGCAGATGACTGAATTCAGGAGCAACGAAGAAATAATTTCTTCTTCACATTGGTACATAATAACAAAGGAACGACTGATGGTCCTGAGGTTATGGAGAATGGGGAAGTCACGTTTAATGGAATGTCATCATTGAACGAATATTGGAATAGAGCTAGCGAAACTGATCGTTCGGAAATAAAGACATCATCTTCTGATGATTCTACGGATGAATCTAAATCCAGTATCAAGGAATATCGAGACGCTAGTTGTTATGTCGATTTTGAAGAAGAATTCAACGAATTAATAGTAGATGAAGATGAGTCAAATATCGTGGAAAAATCCAGGGATATTATAAAATTGTCGGAATCAAAGACAAAAAAGACTTTGAAACTTCAATCGTCGAGATACGTTCGTTGGGATGTTCTCATGAGTCTTGGATTAGGACTTTGGGCAGTTTTGTGCATCGTCGATGTATTGCACTCTGAAGAGGTTGCAATTGGAGGTAAAATTATATAGAATAATATATAAACTAAGTAAATAAGTCTTTTGACTACACAAATATTTCTTGCAGACTGGCTCGTCGAATTTACGAGAGAAAGAAGAAATATATCGAAATCTGTGCTGATTAACAAGCCAGAATCGCAAAAGTTTGAATTTCACTTCTGGTCCTATTTGTGGAGAATTCTATGGATTTTCTTCACAGGAGCCGCTTATATTTTAATGATTCTACTTTTGATTGTATTTTGCGGCGACCCGAGGCTCAGAAAAACTGCCAGGAAATTGGCAATCGAGAACAATGTTAATACGAATATTTCAACTGCGAAAGAAATTGATAAATTCTCCGTTGAGAATAAAAAAACGTCGAGCATCAGCAAAAAATCGACGAATTCACGAAACGTTCCTAAAATTGTTCAGAAAAAAATTCCGGTGAAGTTAGCGCCAAGCACTGCGATTAATTTACATGTGAGAATTCTAACGTGCGTTGAGCAACATTTTTCTCATTTTGATTCTCTACAAACACGAAACACCGTTGTGAAAAGAAAAATAGAAAATATTGCGACAACATTGCAATCGTGCAATGGTCGGCTGAGTGAATACAAAAAATTATTCACCGATAGCCAAAGTCTTCTTGGTCGTCTTCATATGACGAATTGCAAAGCTCTTAAGTTTGTTAATATCGCTAGAAAAGACGTGTATTACGTGGCTAAAGCTTCTAACTCGGTTTGTCTGATGGATGCGAGTACTTCGACTTATAGCATCGAAAAAATTCATTTTGAAGTGGAGGAATATCTGAGAAAGACGAGAAAATCTTCAAAGTCATTTAACTCGTTAAAAACGCGAATTATCGAAAGTAGACGAAATTCTACAGAACTATCGACTAACGGTGAAACGACAAGACGAATTATAACATCTTCACCTGCATTCAAGAATTTTTTATTACGTTTAAAGCACAACAGCTGTATATCCTGAGATTTCTATTATTGATGATAATATTTGGAAAATAATTTTACAACGATATTCGATTATGAGATTTTGTTTTATTGAGCACAAGTACAGCTGGTTTCTCGACTGATATACAAGATAGAATACGAGATATACGTGTGTGTGTGTTTTTTATACAATTCATACTTGCATTCTGTGTTATTCAGTAAGAAAAAGAAATAAGCTCGCAGAGAGCGTCATATTAAATGTATAAAATCTTATACTGCTATTCGCGCGTTGAATTTCTATACTCTACACGCTAATAAGGCATCTCCGGTTCAGGAACTCAATCGTACATTTTTAATATATCGAACTGACATGGCAATAATATTAATCTAAAGAAAAATATTTCGTAAACGCGTGAGGATTTCAACGGGTTTTCTTGGACTGTTGATATCGCTTTATATCCACGCTTAGCGAAATATTCCAACATTGTGGCAATTTTAAGGACGATTGAGTGTCGAAAAAGATTAAAATTCAATGTAATACAAATTGTAAGATTAAAAGAAGAAAAACAAAACAATATATAATTATAAAACATACTGCAATTATAAACTGGCTGTGAATTTATTGATCTCGACCATAGCCGCTGTTAAAGAAAAATATTGCAAGGTCTTTTGTGTGCGCGACAGTTCGGATTTTCGAAAATAATAATATCGTTCCTTTGGTACTTATCTTAAAGTGTTTTTGCAGTCAAGATACTCTTTAAAAAAACGCTACAGCTTTGTACTATCTTATCGCGTTGGCTAATTTGTAAAAATAATTAAATTTTCGTCGAGATCCTCAAGATCCAATGTTTCAATTGAATTAACAAAAACCTCCCGAACTTTCACATGCTATTGTGAATCATTTGTCGAGATCGTTTGACGTTACCAGTTTTGCAGCTATTTACGTTACTCGCGAATCGCAAAGAATTAAGCGTCTCGTTGTAGCATTCGTCCAGAGGCGAAACATTGAGTAACATGAGAGTCTTAGAGTTTCCGCCCAACGAGGGCATCAACAGATGAGTGAGCTTAGAATTTCTGTAAGGTATATGATCCTGTTTCTTTAAAAGCGCTAAAATAACGTTTCCGAGATTAGCCAGTGATTTATTGATGTTTTTTGTTTCCGTTGTTCTCGCGGATTCTTCGCCTTTTAGTCTTTCAGATCCAGCGAGATCAACGAGATTCAAGTTTCCTATAGAAATTTCGTCCTTTTCCACGTGAGTACCAATCAGTCTGATTCTCGCTACGGAATGCGATCTGGATGATCGTTCGTTTGCATAAGTCGCGGCAACCGCGCGATTTTGTTGCGCCGTTTGTAGACAAAGACGAAGTTCTTCCGGACTGTGAATTTCTTCGACCTGAAGATTCGATACGTAAAGATCGTTGCCTTTGCTATCAGCCATTCGAATCTCGTGTGTTTTTTGCTGAGAATCCAGCAAATCGACGATGTGTTCGTTGTAGATTTCGAGAAAACTCGCTTCGATTCTGTATTGCCATCCAAGGAGTTCGAATTGTTTCATCTCTTGGAATATATGACGAACTGTGCGTGGAATCATTCCCTCGCCTTCGTTACTTCGACCTCCTTCCATTGTGTACGTTTTACCCGAGCCAGTTTGTCCGTAAGCGAAAACACAGACATTATAACCCTCGAGTGCCGATTGTACAAGCAACGATAATTCCTCGAAGACTTCAGCCTGTGAGGCTGTAGGAGGAAAAACTTTGTCGAATGAAAATTCTTGCTTAACTCCTCGTGATTTACTGCCGCAAGTGATTGAGTCAGCGGCATCGGAACGTCCAACTTCTATCGTACATTCGTCGATAAAATTAATGGTGCAAAGAGTTTTCGCTGATTCTTTGGGAATCCTCGGACGTACTCGACAGAAGACACGGATGTTACCCTTGAGTTCCTGAATAGCGTTATGAAGCAATCGACGATCTTTGTCCATCTGATGTACCAACGACTGTAGATCCTTAACTTTTTCCGTTAGTTCCTCGTTGGTTTGTTTCTGCTCGTCCAAATTTCTCTCCAAATTCTGTACTTTCGCCGCATGTTCGGAAAGGGTTTTTTTCTGCGTTTCGCATGTCTCCTCGCATTTTTTCAACGCCTTCGTAACCTCTTTGTACGAATCCTGTGATTCTTTTAATTCGCTTTTTAGAATCTCGTGTTTATCGAGAATATCGGTGAAATCTTTTTTCGCGGTTTGTAATTCCTCGGACAATGTGGCATTGGCTGTTTCCAATTCTTCGACTTTTATCGTTGTCGTTGTTTCTTTTTCTCGAAGCTCGTCCACGAGGCTCTCTAAATGCGAGCATTTTTTGTGCTTTTCTTTTAAACTCGATAATTCACTGGACGCGAGTTCCAGCCGACCCTTCAGATCCCATTTGCTCGGCTTTGGCGCAATTTTCGCTGCTCCGGACGACGCAACTCCAACAGCTTTTCCCGTCGTTGTGTTGGCAACTCCGACTCTTCCACCCACCCGTTGACTCGCTACGGGCTTTACGATCGGCCGAACGTTCGCTCTTTTACTTTCTATAGCGCTGCTCGTTGTTCCTAGTCGTTTGACTGCAACTTTCGCGCCTACATTTCTCGCAATCGCTACGCTCGTATGAGATCGCGTTAACAACGGCTTCGCCGGTGGTTTATTCTCGTTCGAGGCTTTTGCGTTAATGTTGAGAGTACTTTTCGATTTACCGATGACTTTCATACTATTGGCTGACGTTAAACTCGGCTGTGGAAGGGCACTGGATGTATCCGGCGCTTTCATCGATGTCGTATTCACTTCCGATGCGCTTATCGCCTTCTTCAAACCCAATAACTTTGGCTTTGGTAACCGAGATTCCATCTGTGGAAAAAAATTAATAAATTAGTGCATAAAATCAAAGACGGAAATTATTCGAATGAAAAAAATGGAATAAACATATGTGATAATAAATCATTAATTAATTACTAATTTCTGCGTCGCGCTTGAAATTTTCAGCATTTTGATAATGTTATATATATCTTGGTGAAATTAGTATTTTTTGTTTTTACATGGTGTTCGTTATGGATGGAGAATATTAATGTTTGTAAGAGTGGTTAAAAAAAAGGGTTTTACTCCAGAATATAAGTTTTACTCCATAAAAGTTGCGGCATGATAAAAAAATATTTATTAATGTTAATTAATATGGAGCAGAAAATATTAATCGGTTTTTGTAAATTCTCTACTATAGAAAATGTATGCATTCTTATTTTAGTCGATACAATTTCAAAAAGAAATTTTATTTAGTAAACTCAAGCAATTACAGTGGTTAAAAAAAAGGGTTTTACTCCAGAATATAAGTCTTACTCCATAAAAGTTGCGGCATGATAAAAAAATATTTACTAATGTTTGTATATGGAGCAGAAAATATTAATCGGTTTTTGTAAATTCTCTACTATAGAAAAACAAAGTAATTATCACAAGACTATATTTTAAGCACTATTATTTCAGTAGATACAATTTCAAAAAGGAATTTTATTTAGCAAACTCAAGCAATTATGCTGATACTGTTAATGTTGTTGAATGAAAATTTTTGTAAGAATGGTTAAAAAAAAAGGGTTTTACTCCAGAATATAAGCCTTAGCCCATAAAATTTGGGGCACGATAAAAAAATATTTTCTAATGTTTGTATATGGAGCAGAAAATATTAATCAGTTTTTTATAAATTCTCTACTATAAAAAAAATAAGTAATTGTCACAAGACTATATTTTAAGCATTATTATTTTAGTAGATACAATTTCAAAAAGGAATTTTATTTAGCAAACTCAAGCAATTATGCTGATACTGTTAATGTTGTTGAATGAAAATTTTTGTAAGAATGGTTAAAAAAAAAGGGTTTTACTCCAGAATATAAGTCTTACTGCATAAAAGTTGTGGCATGATAAAAAAATATTTACTAACGCTTGTATATGGAGCAAAAAATATTAATCGGTTTTTGTGAATTCTCTACTATAGAAAAACAAAGTAATTATCACAAGACTATATTTTAAGCACTATTATTTTAGTAGATACAATTTCAAAAAGGAATTTTATTTAGCAAACTCAAGCAATTATGCTGATACTGTTAATGTTGTTGAATGAAAATTTTTGTAAGAATGGTTAAAAAAAAAGGGCTTTACTCCAGAATATAAGCCTTAGCCCATAAAATTTGGGGCACGATAAAAAAATATTTTCTAATGTTTGTATATGGAGCAGAAAATGTTAATCGGTTTTTGTAAATTCTCTACTATAGAAAAACAAAGTAATTCGTCACAAGACTATATTTTAAGCATTATTATTTTAGTAGATACAATTTCAAAAAGGAATTTCATTTAGCAAACTCAAGCAATTATGCTGATATTGTTAATGTTGTTGAATGATTATTGAATGACAATTTTTGTAAGAGTGGTTAAAAAAAGGATTTTACTCCAGAATATAAGTCTTACTCCATAAAAGTTGCGGCATGATAAAAAAATATTTACTAATGTTTGTATATGATGCAGAAAATATTAATCGTTTTTTGTAAATTCTCTACTATAGAAAAACAAAGTAATTGTCACAAGACTATATTTTAAGCACTATTATTTTAGTAGATACAATTTCAAAAAGGAATTTTATTTAGCAAACTCGAGCAATTATGCTGATACTGTTAATATTGTTGAATGAAAATTTTTGTAAGAATGGTTAAAAAAAGGATTTTACTCCAGAATATAAGTCTTACTCCATAAAAGTTGCGGCATGATAAAAAAATATTTACTAATGTTTGTATATGGAGCAGAAAATATTAATCGGTTTTTGTAAATTCTCTACTATAGAAAAACAAAGTAATTGTCACAAGACTATATTTTAAGCATTATTATTTTAGTAGATACAATTTCAAAAAGGAATTTCATTTAGCAAACTCAAGCAATTATGCTGATATTGTTAATGTTGTTGAATGATTATTGAATGACAATTTTTGTAAGAGTGGTTAAAAAAAAAAGGGTTTTACTCCAGAATATAATCCTTAGCCCATAAAATTTGGGGCACGATAAAGAAATATTTTCTAATGTTTGTATATGGAGCAGAAAATGTTAATCGGTTTTTGTAAATTCTCTACTATAGAAAAACAAAGTAATTTGTCACAAGACTATATTTTAAGCACTATTATTTTAGTAGATACAATTTCAAAAAGGAATTTTATTTAGCAAACTCAAGCAAGTACGCTGATACTGTTAATGTTGTTGAATGAAAATTTTTGTAAGAATGGTTAAAAAAAGGGTTTTACTTCAGAATATAAGTCTTACTGCATAAAAGTTGCGGCATGATAAAAAAATATTTACTAACGCTTGTATATGGAGCAGAAAATATTAATCGGTTTTTATAAATTCTCTACTATAGAAAAACAAAGTAATTATCACAAGACTATTTGAAAGCATTATTATTTTAGTAGATACAATTTCAAAAAGGAATTTCTTTTAGCGACCTCAAGCAATTATGCTGATATTGTTAACGTTCTTGAATGACAATGTTTGTAAGAGTGGTTAAAAAAAGGGTTTTACTCCACAATGTAAGCCTTACTCCATAAAATTTGGGGCACGAATAAAAAAAATTGACTAACATTTGTATATCGAGCAGAAAATATTAATTGTTTTTTGTAAATTCTCTACTATAGGAACACAAAGTAATTATCACAAGACTATATTGTAACTACTATATTTTTAAGAGCTGCAATTTCAAAAAGGAATTTTATTTAGCAAACCCAAGAAATTACGCTTTTAATGTTGTTGAATGATATTTCTTAAAAGAAAAATAATAGAATACCGATTACTAAACTGTGGGCAATAATTGATACACCATGTAATAAATTAAATACTATAATATGGCTGCAGCTTCGATATTTCTTGCATTTATATTTTTATGCAAGAAATAAAATTGTATATGTATATTTTTCTCCATTTTCATTTTAGATATTAAGTTGTACATTGCTTTCTCTTTTGTCCATATTTGTATGCCTAATATTATGATGCAAAAGGAGTTATTTCGCATTCAACATCTAGGCGATTGAATAAATCTTTGAAATGTATTTTGTATTCTACAAATGCTATAAAAGTGAAGAATCCTGACAACAATCTTCTCTCAGCGATACTTCAGCCTCTTTGATGCTACTAAATCGGAAAAGAGTATATAACATTTTTTGGTTATTATTAACAAAGTAGATCTTTAGATATTTCTGTTAAAATGCGACGAATAATTGACTCTAAAACGAGGTCACAGTTCATTCAATCAATAATATCGAAAGCCGAAATTTCGATCGAAAAATCTGTCAACACGAGTAGCGAACAAAATACGAGGTGTTATTTATTGGTTAAGTGAGTTATAAAGACAAAAATCTTACACGTTACATAGCGTCGTGTGCATAATTCATCCAGTAATTCATAAAATCCAATATCCAGAAATCCGTAATTAACGAATTAGCATGCAAAGATACAAAATTTCGGAGCAATGATAACCAACCTTATTTCTGGCAAACTTATTTACTTCTTGACACGTATCAATTGTCTACAGGATCCACAGCAGTTAACAAAACACTATTTTTGGCGGTAACACATTTTTTTATAAAAAATATTTTGTTGTTTACAGGAAGACTAGTGAATTAATAAATAAAATAGACGTCGAGGGAACGAGTCTGACTCGCGCGGCGTTCCTCGGCGTAAAATGGGCGGCAGTTGGTGGCGGTTGAAAACGCAAGCCTCGAATCATTCAAACTTGAATGCAGAGACTCCTTGAGCCAATCAGAATCGATTATCTTTCGCGACGCTTTCCTCAGCGATACCAATAGGCTAAAAAAAAATCTTCGGCTTCCCGCTAAACACGTGTTTTTCGATGCGTCATGTTGGCGACACTTTTCGCGGTTAATTCGATTGGTTCTTGCTATCTATTGCAAGTAGAGTTGTAAATGCCTAATACTTATAACAATAAAGATGATATGATTCAGGTCTATAATTATGATTTCATAATAATAACATGTAGCGGTTATAAAACAATTACTAAACTTTCGAATAGCTGCAAAAATTATTATTTTGTAATAAAATTTCATGGTAATCTTGTTGAAAAAATGAAGATAATTAATGCATTAATTATCTCTTCCATGTTTTCCCCCAATATTCTAATATTTAAGCGAAAATTAGTATTTTTTTGCAGCTATTAATATGTTTACGATCTATTTTATAATCACTACATATTATTATTATGAAATCATGATTACAAAACAAACTGTACTGTAAACTAGATTTAATGTATTAATGGAGTTTTACAGCTCTGATTGCAATGACTATTTCTGGATATAAAATTAATATTCTGGTGCAATTGGGCCAAGTTTTGTACATGTGGAGGTTATATTAGAGATGTAAGTATTACGATTTTGAAAAATCCGAAAAAAACGGACTTTGGTTCGCGAATTTTCTATTATAAATTTACGATCGAGTTTCTATATGTTTCTTCCATATCCTATAATATTATAAATAATATAATTCTTGCATTAAATTTAATAATTATAATATGCGATCGTAGACGTAATATTATTAATAAATTTTAAAATACCGCTTTACAGAACAAAAGATCTATAAAGTACATTCATTTTATGTACAATAATCGGAAATATTTGACGTATGTACATTAAATTTCAATTACAGATCTACTGATATTCCAATAACATTGAAATTACTCTCATGTGTACTAATCCAGAATGTTCAACACATATGAAATTGATAGATGGCTTGAAATTTAAGAGACGGTTCGTGAATAAAAACTTCCGGTATCGGTGCCTTAATTTTCAAGCAGATTTTTTTTACAGTGTACCTCAAGCTCAATGTGTATAAAAAAACTGTCCTACATGCCTTTCTGAAACCGCAAATGTCTGAGGAACAAGAAAAATTTCGTACCCTGTGCCTTTTAAATCCGCGGGGAAGACCAATTTTTTTTGTTCCGAATGTTTGGATCTTGGATTTCTTGGATTGAGAATAAATCCAAACATCTGAACGAGTTGCTGCATCCAAAATATGACACGAATTTTTTTTGTGTTTACACTGTTAGAGCTCGTACGGTTTGTCACGTCGTTACTCCCTGTTTGCCCTTCGGCCTAGTACGAGAAAATACAAACGCGTCACGTAAAACCACAAAGAAATAGTGTTTTTCAACACTAGGAAAAAGGCTTTTCTTTTCCGAGTGTAGACCAAAGCGAGTGCTACTAAATAAAAAAAAGTTTTCCCTGTCCGATTAGGCAACCGTGGCTTAAAATTTATCGCTTAACGATCATGAAATATATAATCGATATATATTCATTCTTATATTGATTTTTTTTTATTTTTGCACTTGTAAATTCACTTGAAATGTTTGTGTACCTTGTATGTGTTTAATTGATTATCAGCATCTTATTTTGTTCATATTGATCGATGGAGTTCCATCGCATCTGGTAATTGGGTCTTTCCCGTTTTTATGAAATAAATAAATAAATATAAATGGTAGAATCTCGGTTGCCAAACAGTTTTTTTCACGGCGTTTTGCGGTTGTTTTAGGGTATACTGTTAAAAATATTTAAAGTAAAATTACACAAGTACGAATATAAAATTGATGTACTTACATTTCCGCTAAATTAGTTACAAAAGTCATCTATTTAACATAAGTTAAATTCAATATTATCACACGTACATTGAATTTTCATTTTCTTTCGTATATTAAATTAAATTTCCTACCCGAGTTCAGTAAAAATACAATACTTTAAATCACTGTACAGTATATGAATTTTCCAAATATTTTTTTACAATGTAGCGATGATTCGATAGGATTTCTCTCGTGTGATGAATGAAACTTTTCAGAACGATGCTATCAATCCGCAGTTTTCTCAAGCGACTGAAATGACATGTACCCCCCTAACACAGAATGCAACAGTTACATAACTTTCGAATTGTAAAAAAACATAACGTTGTTGTGTAACATTTACGTAAGTATGATGTTTTGTTTTAATAACAATCGTATCTAGTTGTGACACAAAATTCTGTTCAAATAATATATTGTTTGTATCTTTCCGTATGCCGTCTTCAGGCTTTTACGTTGCCCCTCTCCCCTTTTCCCCGTTCCATCATAAACACCCTTTTCCCCGTTCACTTCATAGAGACCCCCCCTATTGGGTTAGTGCGTTAACAGTGCGGCAACAGTTGATATAAAAAAAGGGGGCTGGGTTGAAGTTCTGAATGGTAAACACACGAAGGTCGAAAATTCCGAAATTTAATTATCTCACCTACATTTTTGACGAAATATTTTCTAGCGATTTTCGTCAATAATGTAGGTGAGACATTAACTTTTGGAATTTTAGACCTTCGTGTATGATCATTCGAAACTTTAATCCCGCCTCTCGGAGAAAAAGTTCCGAATGATAAACACACGAAGGTCTAAAATTGCGAAATTTAATATATCACCTACATTTTTTACGAAATGTTTTCTAGCGAATTTCGTAAAAAATGTATGTGAGATATTAATTTTCAGAATTTTAGACCTTCGTGTATTTACCATTCGGAACTTTAACCCCACCCCAAAAAAAGCATTGATTCTTATGGTAGAATACAGTTTACAGAAGATTTTCCGATTATACTAAATGAACAACTGAAAAGTATTGTTATAAATAAAAAATAGGTTGTTTAATTTATTTTTTTGTAATTTTGGTTATGGTAATAGCTTTTACTTATTCGATTTATTTCGTAAAAAGGGTACATAAATTTTCGTGTGCCCGGTTTCGTCTGCACTTTTCGCCGGTGTTTATGTTTATGACAGCTGACAGCAGCATAAAAACGGCATTGAAAGATGGAATTGATAATCAGAACAGGATTTAAGGCGATAACGCATGCAATTGATTTTAATCCACAAGGTATTATAAAAAGAAAAGCGTTATCTGTATGCCATGTGCGTCGAGTGGAGGAGTTAACAGATTCAGACAAACGTATCTTAATAAAGTGCAGCGTCATTCGCCAAACGTCAGTGACACTTCCACTACTACACCGTACAAGGTGAAATTCGAAGTAAGTATTGTAAAGTTTCAATCCTAGTAACAGTATTGTAGTCTATAACTTTTTATTGAATAGAGAACATTTAGTTCGTACAGTAACTCTGAAGCTTTTTTTTTCGTTTAACGAAGGCAATCCAGTTCTCGCGCCTTTTCTGCTCGAAAACTTGGATCTTTCCTGTAGGGAAACTGTAGAAATGTACACGCAGTGAATTTAGAGAGGTGTTTTTACAATTCACGACGCAACACAGCATTGAGGCCTTCCCATTTGGCGCACTCATAGTGTCGATTTATTAAAGAAATATAAATAATATCGTTAATTAACGTACGCTAGCATGCTTTACTGTGATAATTTTTTATCAACTGTTGCACAATTTCGCCGCTTCGAACGCTGGCTGTCCAAAATGGCCGCGAATGAAGGTCACGCACCAAGCCAATAGTGTTGTCCGCAGCCACTCATCCTAATGCACTACTGTATCGCATTTGCACGAGGGCACAGGGAAACTGTGGAAAACCTGGCCGATACAGACGGCTTTATTTTTACTGAGTTTCTATTGTATTAGAATACATTAGAAACTCAGAAAAACTGCCTCCCGCTCAGCAGTGGGCGCGCAAACCAGTGCACGGCTAAGCGGTCACCCATCCAAGTTATGGCCGCAAATAATGCTGCTTAACTCTGGGGACCACCGAAGCCACACACCGACCGCGCGTCCACTACTGTCGGTTGTTTCAATAATATATAAACGTTATATATTATTTATTAATATATAAACGTTATTTATTATTTCTGTAACAAAAACAACTAACATTTGTTATCGAGATTTTATTAAAATGTAACGTAATAAACTTGTTACATAAATGTTACGAAAATTCTTCCATACCCTGAGACCTGCTTGTTCTTGAGTGGGAAATAATGTATCACTGGTGCGTCACTAGTGATGGTATTTTGACAGACCGCGTTATTTTGTTAACGTAAATATTATATCAAAGTTACTAATCTGTGTTAGGTGGGTATAGATTTAAAAAAATTTCCATACGCAATAGCTAAGAACGCTAATCACAGTTACACGTTTGTACAATCCAAATTTTCGTTAATTCGAACTTGTCTCGGTCCCGTTAAATTAATTTTCTGTTCCTAGAGTTAGAAGCATTGTTCAATTTCCGTAACGACGTCCGTGTACGGGAATCCAATTTCATTAATTAATAATTGACAGCCATGAAGATGTAATTAATACACTCGAGATACTGATCGTATTTCAGCGTTTAAGGAGGATCGGTGGCCACTCCCAAAGTCAAATCAGAGATAAATTTTCGCGATCGATTCTTTAAAGTTTAATGCATTAAATAATAACAGTGGAGGGTGATTTGTATTGAAGCATGTAGACTTAATCCAGAGAAAGATTAATAGTCACGAATTTGCATAAAGATTAATTGATTAACGTTTCTTTTCAGTGTGATATATTTTCGTTCAGTTTTTTCCAAGTATTATCTTTAATTCTTTGCCGATTTTTATGAACGATAGCTCATTGTTTTTCTTAAAAGATACTCTACGAATTGACCTCCTAGATATTTCATAGTGTTCATCGTTTTGTAATTATAGCCTGTTGTTTATGAAAGTATTTTAATTTCTGTTAAACAACAGTCTAGAATTATTAAACAATTAACACTATGAAATATCTAGGCGGTCAATTCGTAGAGTATCTTTTAAGGTAGAGAATGAGCTGTCACTCATTCAAATCGGCCAAGAATTACAGATTATACTTGAAAAAAACTGAACGAAAATGTATCCCATTGAAAAGAAACGTTAATCAGTTAATATTTATGCAAATCCGTCATTATTAATCTTTCTCTGCATTAAGTCTACATGCTTCAATACAAATCATCCTCCACAGCTATTATTTAATGCATTAAACTTTAAAAAATCGATCACAACAATTTATCTCTGATTTGACTTTGACAGTCGTCACCGATCGTCCTTAAATAGTTATCGCCAACATAAATTAAAGTTTCGAAGCAATTGATATGCTGCAACACATCGTGTAACAAGATTTTTCCCAACGCCACAATTTTTTTATTCTCTACAACAATTAAACAGAAACGTATTTTGGCAAAAACACGTATCTGAAGTATGATAATGAATGTAAATAAATGTACATTGCAATACGATCATGTGATTAATTTGCCATTCTTGTCATTGTGTACAACGAACTTGTCCCGTTCAATGTAGAATAATTAAGTAAAATAAATAAATATGATCGTCAAAAAAAATGCAGACGTAACCTCATTTTAACGAAGTCGTTTTTTTTTATTCACGAATATCATTCAACGAAGATCTAATTGATACACTTGAGATAATGATCGTATTCGAGCCTTTAATAATAATTATCTCTAACACGAAGATGAATACCGATTAAAGTTTCGAACCAACTGATATTCCGCAACATCGTATCACGAACTTTTTACACCAAAGCCGCCCTTCTTCTTCACAACGTAGGACATGCGCGTTGTACACAATTTGTGTGTTGCTCGTACCGCGGGATTCACGGTGTTCCTTCAGTCACGTGGAGACTTCATCCGCGTACGGATCCACTCGTGTATTCGCTATTCTCAAAATCGTGCCTACGAGGAGTGAAAAGTGTGAAAGTTATTCGCGAATTATTCTCCATTGTCGATCTAATCGAGTGTATTGTTCAGCAGTACAATAAGTGTCATTCATTCGGTAAGTCGAACAAACTTTACATACCAAGAATAGACATAGAAAAAATTAAGATAAATAATACATTTCAACACTTAGAAAAACAGGTATTTTTTTTCTTTTGTATTAAAATTTCTAAAATACTTTTGATTTGGCGTAACTAACAGTCGTTATCAAAATGATTCGGTAATAATAACTTTTTCTAAATATTCTTTATTAAATAAAGAAGATATTATTATCGGTTTCGGAAATTAATTTACTGTTATTATAATCGTATTTTGAATAGATTAATATTTGTATGTAGTTGCGACTATTTTATTGTTTTATCTTAAGAATGATCTCGAAATTTACGTATGTTTCGATTGAAATTGTGTTGTTGAAGGTCTCGTGCATAAAAAATAAAGATTTAAGTATGTTTCATCATTATTTTTATTTTTATTGTATTGGTTGCCTCCGGCGTGATGTAAATAATCAACGAAGAGAAAAGGTTAAAGATAATATCAAGTCCTGCAGTCTCCAACTAGAGGCGAGTAAATTCGCTTTGGCTATTGGATTGAAAGTAGCTGCAAACTTGTGTAGCCGACTTTAAGAATAATGAGATTAACGGTGCGCGTCGAGGATGAACAGAACTACTATCCTACTTAGCCTAAATTAGCAAACGTTCGTTGAGCTTTTGCACGTGCACCAGATGCGCGTTTCCAGTGCAATTATAGAGTACACAAGCTTTCGGTATCTCCGTTGCTGCCGCTTCGAGTTTGCGCTCGCCAAAACTGCTGTGGTGCATTTCGTGCCGATATTTCTTTCCTCTACAGACCGCAAGTGCTACTAGACACCCGTCGACCACGTTCCGAAATAAATGGCGTCCAATACTCGAGCCAAGTGAAGCCTTTAAGGTAGTTTTGCGATCAACACCCAAGTAACTCGACTCTACTTTCTTACATTTTTTATACCGACAGTATAATTCTTCCAAATCTTCTGAGACCGATAAAACAAGACTAGACTATTCTGTTTAAGAGATAATTAGGACGAAATTTTAAGGGTGGGGTTCGAGATAGCGAATGGCTAAAATAATGAATTCCATAATAATGGCCATTCTAGATAGAAATGTTCATTATATTTAAATTCGATATTTCAGCCATTTGCTATTTTGAGTTCTGTCCTATTAAAATGGAATCAAAATAGCGTATGGCTAAAATAACGAATTCCATAATAATGGTGATTCTAGATACTAATGTTCATTATACTTAAATTCGCTATTTTAGCCATTCGCTATTTTGATTCCAATCCTATTAAAATGAAATAAAATAGCGAATGGCTAAAATAGCGAATGGCTAAAATAGCGAATGGCTAAAATAGCGTATGGCTAAAATAGCGAATGGCTAAAATAGCGAATGGCTAAAATAGCGAATGGCTAAAATTGCGAATGGCTAAAATAGCGAATAGCTAAAATAGCGATTGGCTAAAATAGCGAATGGCTAAAATAGCGAATGGCTAAAATAGCGAATGGCTAAAATAGCGAATGGCTAAAATTGCGAATGGCTAAAATTGCGAATGGCTAAAATAGCGAATAGCTAAAATAGCGAATGGCTAAAATAGCGAATGGCTAAAATAGCGAATGGCTAAAATTGCGAATGGCTAAAATTGCGAATGGCTAAAATTGCGAATGGCTAAAATAGCGAATAGCTAAAATAGCGAATGGCTAAAATAGAGAATGGCTAAAATAGCGAATTCCATAATAATGGCCATTCTAGATACAGACGTTCATTATTTTGAAATTCACTATTTTAGCCATTTAATATTTGAGTCATTTGTTATTTTGATTCCCACCCAAAGATAGTGATGGTAACATTGACATTAACCCTTTGAGCCATACATTTTTTGTTGAAATTAAAAAACTCATTAATTTTTGTTAGAAATTAGTTTAAAACATTTAAACCTGAGTTAAACCGAAAACAGGTGGGTCACTTAGTGACCCATTGTGACGCAGAGGGTTAAAGCGAAATGGATGGGACATCTTATCTAGTAAACAGAGTTTGCCTAAAATCTACCTAATTGAGGTTTATTTTCCACAACATAAATCGATTATATTTACGGTGCTTTAATATCGAATATATTTAATATTTAATCGGTCTATTAATAAATCGATTACATTTTCGATCATTTTTTTAAAGTAATAATAACAATTTTATTTAAAATGTATTTCTTTGACAAAATTGTATTCTGTTACAACATACACATATAATAATCTCTAATGAACAACGTACAAATATGAAGATTACGATTAACCGCTCAGTTTTCACACTAACCATAGTGAAAGATTAAGCGATCTATTTTGAGCATAATTGCATTGGAAGAGAAGAGAATCAGCTGTGGAATCACGGTTGTTCTCGGTTGCTATAGAGGTAACAAAATTACATCAAGAGTGGTTGAAATGTGGCTGTTATGGGGTTGATAGAATTTGGAAAAAAAAACTGTGAAAACACTTTCCAAAAAAATGGAATTCAAACTTTTTTGTTTCCCCGTAAGGGAAGCTTTATTTTCGTTAATGATTATTTAAACGTCTCGTCCCCTTCTAGTTTTGCATCCTGTATATTCAGAACACTATTAACTGTGATTGTGTCATTTGAAAAAAAATCTAACAAAATGCCTTCGATTACTGTCCCCAAAAACATTTAAAAAACATTTTAAAAAATCTTTAGTAATTATATAAACGTCTCGTCCCCTTCCAGTTTTGCATCCTGTATATTCAGAACACTATTAACTGTGATTGTGTCATTTGAAAAAAAATCTAACAAAATGCCTTCAATTACTATCCCCAAAAACATAAAAAATCATCTTAAAAAATTGTTAATAATTATTTAAACGTCTCGTCTCCTTCTAGTTTTGCATCCTGTATATTCAGAACACTATTAACTGTGATTGTATCATTTGAAAAAAAATCTAACAAAATGCCTTCAATTACTGTCCCCAAAAACATAAAAAAACATCTTAAAAATCGTTAATAATTATTTAAACGTCTCGTCCCCTTCTAGTTTTGCATCCTGTATATTCAGAACACTATTAACTGTGATTGTGTCATTTGAAACAAAATCTAACAAAATGCCTTCAATTACTGTCCCCAAAAACATAAAAAAAACATCTTAAAAAATCGTTAATAATTATTTAAACGTCTCGTCCCCTTCTAGTTTTGCATCCTGTACATTCAGAATACTATTAACTGTGATTGTGTCATTTGAAAAAAAATCTAACAAAATGCCTTCAATTACTGTCCCCAAAAACATAAAAAAAACATCTTATAAAATCGTTAATAATTATTTAAACGTCTCGTCCCCTTCTAGTTTTGCATCCTGTATATTCAGAACACTATTAACTGTGATTGTGTCATTTGAAAAAAAATCTAACAAAATGCCTTCAATTACTGTCCCCAAAAACATAAAAAAAACATCTTAAAAAATCGTTAATAATTATTTAAACGTCTCGTCCCCTTCTCGTTTTGCATCCTGTATATTCAGAACACTATTAACTATGATTGTATCATTTGAAAAAAAATCTAACAAAATGCCTTCAATTACTGTCCCCAAAAACATAAAAAATCATCTTAAAAAATCGTTAATAATTATTTAAACGCCTCGTCCCCTTCTAGTTTTGCATCCTGTATATTCAGAACACTATTAACTGTGATTGTGTCATTTGAAACAAAATCTAACAAAATGCCTTCAATTACTGTCCCCAAAAACATTTAAAAAACATCTTAAAAAATCGTTAATAATTATTTAAACGTCTCGTCCCCTTCTCGTTTTACATCCTGTATATTCAGAACACTATTAACTGTGATTGTGTCATTTGAAAAAAAATCTAACAAAATGCCTTCAATTATTGTCCCCAAAAACATTTAAAAAACATCTTAAAAATCGTTAATAATTATTTAAACGTCTCGTCCCCTTCTAGTTTTGCATCCTGTATATTCAGAACACTATTAACTATGATTGTGTCATTTGAAACAAAATCTAACAAAATACCTTCAATTACTGTCCCCAAAAACATAAAAAAAACATCTTATAAAATCGTTAATAATTATTTAAACGTCTCGTCCCCTTCTAGTTTTGCATCCTGTATATTCAGAACACTATTAACTGTGACTGTGTCATTTGAAATAAAATCTAACAAAATGCCTTCAATTACTGTCCCCAAAAACATAAAAAAAACATCTTAAAAAATCGTTAATAATTATTTAAACGTCTCGTCCCCTTCTAGTTTTGCATCATATATATTCAGAACACTATTAATTGTGATTGTGTCATTTGAAAAAAAATCTATCAAAATGCCTTCAATTACTATCCCCAAAAACATAAAAAATCATCTTAAAAAATCGTTAATAATTATTTAAACGCCTCGTCCCCTTCTAGTTTTACATCCTGTATATTCAGAACACTATTAACTGTGATTGTGTCATTTGAAAAAAAATCTAACAAAATGCCTTCAATTATTGTCCCCAAAAACATAAAAAAACATCTTAAAAATCGTTAATAATTATTTAAACGTCTCGTCCCCTTCTAGTTTTGCATCCTGTATATTCAGAACACTATTAACTGTGACTGTGTCATTTGAAAAAAAATCTAACAAAATGCCTTCAATTGCTGTACCCAAAAACATTTAAAAAACATCTTAAAAATCGTTAATAATTATTTTAATGTCTCGTCCCCTTCTCATTTTGCATCCTGTATATTCAGAACACTATTAACTGTGATTGTGTCATTTGAAAAAAAATCTAACAAAATACCTTCAATTACTGTCCCCAAAAACATTAAAAAAACATCTTAAAAAATTGTTAATAATTATTTAAACTCGTCTCCTTCTAGTTTTGCATCCTGTATATTCAGAACACTATTAACTGTGATTGTATCATTTGAAAAAAAATCTAACAAAATGCCTTCAATTACTGTCCCCAAAAACATTAAAAAAACATCTTAAAAAATCGTTAATAATTATTTAAACGTCTCGTCCCCTTCTAGTTTTGCATCCTGTATATTCAGAACAATATTAATTGTGATTCTCCTTTAAAAAAAAAATTTTTTCTTCATATTTCAGGTTAAGTTTCAGAAGGGCCGGAGATTTTGGATTTAATTTCAATACCAAAATTACATTTTTTACATAGAAAACACTTTTTCGTTCAAAATTTATTGTGTATTTCGGACGGTACCATACAACCAGACGTACAGACAGAAAGAAATGAGTTAAGGCTTCACCCAGAAAAAAGATTTAGTAATATTAACTAAAATTATTTATTCACCATTTAATTATTCCAATCAACAAAAATTAAAATTTTTTTTTTTCATTCAACTTTTATATAACTGCCGACCCAAATAAATATTTCTTCGATTTGAATATATTTAATACTCAATAAGTATATTACTTACAAATAAAAAAATTAATTTGAGATGAATATTTTTTATTCATCTTACATGAATATCTTCTTTTTAATATCAATCTTTTTAATTCTAGTCCAATTAACTTGATTTTTTTCTGGGTGTTTTTTTTTTTTTTGAATCTGAGACACTTGAAACATGTATTTACATCAAAATCAGAGAGTTTATATATTTTTGGATCGCAATACTTTCTATTTTTACATACTTCATAACTGACGAGAGAGTAAAATTGAAGCCAAAAATAACTTAATTTTTAGTAGGTTTAATCAACTTGATAGCTTCGTGGCTGGATTGTAGGGTTAATCAGCTAGAAATGTTTCAACGGATTTTTAATCACGCTAAATAAAAATGACCTTTTCACAAAACCGTAAGATGCAATTTCTAAATTGGATTTACCAACGAGATAAAAATGCACCTTCTACTCTGACGGGAAACAATATAACAATAATAATTATTATGCTCCAGGGCTGTGGGTGTACAAAGGCTTTATGGTATTACGTCTCATGTGGTTACGCTTTGTTCGTAATGATTTCATATTAAGTCTCGTTCGGTTATGCTTTGTTGTTGCAGTTATTTTCCTTCACTGCGCAGAAATGGTCGTAATCTCGAGCTACCAGCGGTGGTTTCATATTTTTATTTCGTACACGATTTCGCTGCTTTTATAGACAATAAAAGCCAGAGCATCGAACGCGCTGGACACGTCTAATGAGATTTTTTTCAAATTTTAACCCTAATCATTACAAAACACAGCTAAAGCGAACAAAAACTACTTATTAAAGTTCTAATTAAAATAGGTATAACAAAATAAGACACAAACACGTACAAGCCCAAAAATATCTGTAACAAATCCAAAATATTAATAAAAGAGATTTTGAAAATGAAAAATGAAAATGACAAAAAAAGATTGCAAATTTACTGTGACAAGTAATATTAAATATTACTATTATTATAATAATTATTAATATTATTATAATATTATTATAAATATAATATTATTAAATATTATTATAATAATTAAATTTACAAAATTGATGTGTGAAATAATAATTAGTATAACATTCGCTGGAAAATTAACAATAGTAAGGAACATTTTTTTTTGCGTGAAGATTTATTTTTCAAATATTTTAATGAAAATTACAAAAACTTCTGCAGTAATTTAGTTATTACGTGACTAAAATTTAAAATTTATAAAAAATCGTGCTAAAACATTTGGCCAATTTTTGCTACTGAATTTTCTACGTCGTATTTTTTTTTTTTTTTTTTTTTTTGGCTGTCGAACGTACCACTGTCGTATGCTCGAGAAACGTGACCTCAGGAACGCCCAGTGCGTTTGTTCTCAATATGAACATTTTGCAATACTGCTGCAATGTCGAAGGAAATGATAAAGCCACGAATAGAAATAACGACGAAAAAATCCTCTAACGTATAGATCCGTCACTCGACCTCCTAATTGCATTCTTGCTGGCATGTGACGTGCTGTCAGAGTGCTTGGTAAATTGGGTTCATGCGGTTACAGTCATTCATTCAGCCTGTAATTTTGTTCAGCAGAATAGATTGCACAAGTCAAACAAAAGTGGTGCTATATTTTTCACGATTTTTTAAAAACTATTTTCTATATTTGTTCAAACAATTATGATAAACATTGTAGTTACAAAATAACAAAATGAATATTCACCCCAAAAAAAAAAAAATTATATTAACGGGACTAGAATCTACGAATTGGAAATCAAATTTCACCTCATTATTACTATTCAAATAATTTTTTTTATTTGTAAGCAATATACTTATTGAATAATAAATATATTCAAATCTAAGAAATATTTATTTGAGTCGGTAGTTATAACATGTATTATACAGTATCGTATATTAATTTCACATTAAATTTGGACATTAAATTTCAAGTATAATAATTTTGTTTACAGTGTACTTTTTGTTACAACTATTATTAACTATAGCATTGATTAGAAATAATTAGTAAAGATATTTTATTTTTTAAAGTCTGAGGTTGTATTTCACTATAAATTTATAGTTACCAGCGTCTTTTTGCTTCCTCATAGAGGAAGCTTTGTTTTCGTGAAAATTTTTTTTTTCGAGATTTTCTTGTCAGGACACTCAGAATGGTCTAAAACGTCGAGAAAAGTGGTTTAGAAAAAATGTCTGTGTGTGTGTGTGTGTGTGTGCGTATGTGCACAATTTTTTGTTAGCACGATAGCCGTCGCAATTTTTAAGATATCGGGCTCAAATTTGAATCACGCGTAAACTATCGTTAAACAAGGTATGGGATTGAATTTGAAGTTAATCCATCAAGGTGTTCGAAATTTATGGCATTTTGAATTTTTTGGAAAATGTCACCTCGGGCTCTAAGTCCCGCAATTTTTATGATATCCGGCTCAAATTTGAATCACGCGTAAACTGTCGTTAAACAAGGTATGGGATTGAATTTGGAGTTAATCCATCAAGTTGTTAAAAATATATGGCATTTTGAATTTTTTGGAAAATGTCACCTCGGGCTCTAACTCCCGCAATTTTTAAGATATCGGGCTCAAATTTGAATCACGCGTAAACTGTCGTTAAACAAGGTATGGGATTGAATTTGGAGTTAATCCATCAAGGTGTTCGAAATTTATGGCATTTTGAATTTTTTGGAAAATGTCACCTCGGGCTCTAAGTCCCGCAATTTTTATGATATCCGGCTCAAATTTGAATCACGCGTAAACTGTCGTTAAACAAGGTATGGGATTGAATTTGGAGTTAATCCATCAAGTTGTTCAAAATATATGGCATTTTGAATTTTTTGGAAAATGTCACCTCGGGCTCTAACTCCCGCAATTTTTAAGATATCGGGCTCAAATTTGAATCACGCGTAAACTGTCGTTAAACAAGGTATGGGATTGAATTTAGAGTTAATCCATCAAGGTGTTCGAAATTTATGGCATTTTGAATTTTTTGGAAAATGTCACCTCGGGCTCTAACTCCCGCAATTTTTATGATATCCGGCTCAAATTTGAATCACGCGTAAACTGTCGTTAAACAAGGTATGGGATTGAATTTGGAGTTAATCCATCAAGTTGTTCAAAATTTATGGCATTTTGAATTTTTTGGAAAATGTCACCTCGGGCTCTAACTCCCGCAATTTTTATGATATCCGGCTCAAATTTGGACCAGAAGAGGACTGTTATCAAATAATATTTGGGATTAAATTTGTTGTCAATCCGTTAAGGGGTTCACAATTTTAGGCATTTTTTAATTTTTTGAAACTTTATTCGTGCTCTAACTTTCGCAATTTTTAAGATATCGGGCTCAAATTTAGTCCACGAGTGGACTGTTATTAAATAAAATTTGGGAGTGAATTTGACGTAAATCCGTTAAGGGGTTTAAAATTTGTGGCATTTTGAATTTTCTGTTGGTGCTCTAACTTCCGCAATTTTTAAGATATCGGGCTCAAATTTGGTCCACAAGTAGAGTGTGGGTAAACTAAACATCAGTTCGAATCTGGCGAGAATCTGTCAAGGGGTTCTTAACTAATGCTATTTAAATTATTTTAAAACAAGGCTGCAAAGTAGAAATTTGCAAATTGCTTCCTCATTATTGTTGGATTTTTACAGAGCTTCCTCTATGAGGAAGCCAAAATAGATTAACATACTTCATAGAAGTAGATTTGTAGAAATCCAACAATAATGAGGAAGCAATTTGCAAAGTTTTTTTTCCTCTCAGTGCCTTTAAGTATATACTAACCCTATTTTATTTTATAATTGAAATAATAATAGGCTTTAATTAAATCAGAATAACATTATTTACATTAGTGTTCTCATTACAGTCGAGTGGTCAATTACTTTGACCACTTGGGACGTCGATCGTCTCGCCAATTTTATGATCCCAGCATCATCTGCCGCTCGCAACGACAGCCGACAAGCTGTGCACTTCGCCTGTCTGAAACTTCTGTCTTCGGTTCTCTTTGCCATGGCCTCGATATCGGACGTTTTTTTGCTGCAGCGAAAAGCTTGGGCGCGTTACTTATTTGCTCCGGGCGAGGCAACTATCAGGGCGAAAAGTCGCTCACGGTCGCGTCAGATTACCGACGAGTCGTTAAGACCTTTTTCCCCTATTTAATGGAGCTTTTCGCCGCGTCGTTCATCCAACCGCAGGATGATGTATCTCGCTAGCAGCATATAAAAACTGGTTTACTGTAACCTAAGGGCGAATAACCGTTTTTAATATGATGACGCTGCGAGGAAGTGCATTGAAGAGAAAGATCTAGCAAAAACCACCATATATCTAAGAAAAACTTCTATATTTATCTGGTACTATGGGACTATCCCTAACGGAATCGATGACCAGCGAAATTACTGAAAAATGAACCCGTTTGTTAAATGAAAGAAAAAAAAAGATTGAAAATGTCAAATAACCAAGAAGATGACCATTAAAATTATTGTTCTTTGATCATTTTCTTGGTTATTTCGCATTTTTAAATAATTTTTTTTTTTGTATTTAACGGCCATCTGTTTTGCAATCGCCAAACCGATCAACAATTTTTTTTCAAAGATTTATAATTATTATCATGTACTTTCAAAGCTCACAGAAAACGAATATTATCTCGAAAAATTTATTGTCATTTGAAACAAAAATTGTTTTAAATCGATTTTAATCCAAAAACCTTATTCTATTTTGTTATTTTAACGGTGCATTTTTATTGGATATATTTTTCTGTATTACAAGCTGAAAATAGGTGCGAAATACAATTCGGTAGCATATTTCATACGTGACACAAACGTAACAGCCTATCTCGCGCTGAGCCAAGAATCGGTTCAGCACGAAGCAATAGGGAGCTTCTGTGGTTTTTACTACAGTGAGAGATAGACAGGCCGGAAATACACGAAGCACGCTCTCGTAATTCATGGATTCGAACCCGTACCGCAGTTAACTACCACCTGGTGAATTTATACGTTGCGGAGCGAAGTTGGAAATTGCCGGTTTGGATGAAGGGAAGACTCGAGGTACGCCCCGGTAGGGATTGATAGGAAAAGTTTTCAAACTGATGAGTCGCACAGCGAGTGCATCCCTGAATAAAGGACTTTTGCAGTCCACGGCTGCTTGGACTCTTCAGGGTTTGACCTTTGGAATAAATTATTTAGAGCAACTTCGTGATGTCACCGAAACATTATATTTTTTCTTGGTTCTATGGTTTCAAGCATAGAACGTCAATTATACGGACGAAGATTTCGTTCGTTTATCCGAATCATCCGAGAAAACGTTTTTACTGTTTTAGCAAATTTTTTTATTATTATAGTGATCCGTTTTTTGTTGTCCTGGCAAAAAGATTTGTTAGCTTAGCAAAAAGATCTGTTAAACCAACAAGATTTTTAAACTTAGAAACACTGAGAGAAAAATACACGGTTGAAACAGCAATATCATACTTTTACCATGAACTGTCTCAGCAAATTTTTTATTATTATAGTGATAGCATCCTTTTTTTGTTGTCCTGGCAAAAAGATTTGTTAGCTTAGCAAAAAAAGATCTGTTAAACCGACAAGAACATTTTTGAACTTAGAAACACTGAGAGAAAAATACACGGTTGAAACAACAATATTATACTTTTACCATACAGTATAGTTCCCAAGAGGGACGATTATACTTTATAGTTATTTTATTATTATAGTGATAGCATCCGTTTTTTGTTGTCCAGGCAAAAAGATTTGTTAGCTTAGCAAAAAAAAGATCTGTTAAACCAACAAGAACATTTTTGAACTTAGAAACACTGAGAGAAAAATACACGGTTGAAACAACAATATTATACTTTTACCATACAGTATAGTTCCCAAGAGGGACGATTATACTTTATAGTTATTTTATTATTATAGTGATAGCATCCGTTTTTTGTTGTCCAGGCAAAAAGATTTGTTAGCTTAGCAAAAAAAAGATCTGTTAAACCAACAAGAATATTTTTGAACTTAAAAAAACTGAGAGAAAAATACACGGTTGAAACAACAATATTAAACTTTTATCATACAGTATAGTTCCCAAGAGGGACGATTATACTTTATAGTTACGACAATGATAAAAATAATAGCTGCAATTATAATAATAGCTCAACTAAACAAATACATAGCTTCCAGTACCAATCGATATGATCGTCCCTCCTGGGAATTATATCGGTATAGTTCGACCTACTATTCTACTATATTTTTTTCTCAGTGAAGAAGATTCGTAAGACCAACCGATTTTTGGGTTAGGCTAGCAAATAATTTAATATTATCACCATTTTAATAAAATATTTGCTGGCCTAGCAAAAAAATCGTTTTCTCCGTGCGAATAGGGATTCGATTTATCCGAATTTTCAATTCTCCGAACGACTTTGTCGTAATTCGGTAGCGCAAAAAATAGTTTCTGTCATAAAACAGAAGAAAATCCTCGATTTTTTTTCCAAGAAAATAGGAGATTAAAAAATATATAATATATATATGCGAAAATATAAAATATATAATATCAATAATAACATATTGAAAATATTAATTGTTGTTAAATACAAGTATATTCTAATATTTAAAAAGTTTCAGTGTTTTCCTCCCCCCTCACAAACAATTACTATTTATATAATAATTTATTATTATTATTATTAAAATTATTATTATATAATAATAACTATTATCCGACAACAATTTATAATTCTATAAATGCAAAATAAGAAACGAACTTAACTTGGTCTATGAAATAACCAAAAAAAAAATTGAAAGTGTTTGTTAGACATAAACATTTTGTCAAAAAGTACAAAAATTACAATTCATTTTTTTTGCTAGTACAATTTGACTACTACGTTGACTAGTACCTTGACACGTTGCTGGAAGGTTTAGACCAATTTAGAAAAATATATTCGCTGGAATTCGCCGTAAATTCGTGGTTAGTGAGAAAATAGAAAATCCGAACCTTAGCTCAGTTATGACTAAGCCAGCTAGCATGCTTTCCGATTGAATCTGGACCAATTTGTGTCCAAAATAGATACGCAACAATCCTGTCAACTTTGTGACAGGCGTGAAGAGGAAACGATTGTTCACATAATGCTAAAATGTCCTGTATACGAACAATTTAGACAACATCACATAAAGAACATCCGGCCGTTAGACACTGTAACCGATTTAATTCAGCTTTTGCACAGTGACGATATTCTCTCAATAAATCGCATTCATAATTTCATCCAAAACGCTATGAGGCTGTGGGCCTTTATGCTGAGCGAATACGCAACCCGTCAATCACTGCTCTATTGAAACATTGTATATAAATATTGTATAATCTATGCACCACCATTGTACGTCTTGTTATAAGGCCCTTGAACCTTTATGAGCAATAAACTGCTACTACTACACTGAAAGAAATGATTAGTTGCCATAACGAAAATAGTATATTACGCCACTAGGGAGGGAAAGTAGACTATGTCCAACCGCGTGTAAGATTGTGATTCTGATTGTGTAAGATGTAAACACGCGGTTGGGGATAGTCTACTTTCACTCCGCAGTGGAGTATACTATTTTTCACCATATCTGCAGCGGAAAGTTCGAATTACGTAAAGCCCGTAGGGCGGGAAGTCGAACTTTCCGCGCAGGTATGGTGAAAAATGTGTTGACACAACCAATCATTATTCTATTTCCCTTACAACTCAAATGGTAGTACCAACTATTCGAATGGTAATACCGACGATTCGACTGGTAGTCCCAACGATTGGGTTGGTTAAGGGGAGGGATTTAGGTAAAAAAAATTGATTTTGGAAATTCAATATCATCGAAATCCTATTGTATATAAAAATGCCTAACGCACTATATTGTTGGTACTCGATGAAAGGATTTTTCACTGCCGTCTGACTTGCATATGCTTTTCAATATTATCTTAAGCAAAGTTCTTAGGTTTTCCATTCTGCGCATGATTCAGATCAAACTACTAGGCGGATTGGAATGGTTAACGTCTCATTTTCTTCTTCATGAAAAGATACACCGGCTGAACGGAGCAAACAATTTTTTTTCATTCTGAAAGCAAAGTTAATCACTGATTTAGAGAATAGCATAAAATTTATTTATTAATAATTATGTCACTTAAAAAATATTACCTTTTATTAACATTTTCTCCATTTAGCCGGTGTATCTTTTCATGAAGAAGAAAATGAGACGTCAACCATTCCAATCTACCTTGTAGTTTGATCTGAATCATGCGCAGAATGGAAAACCTAAGAACTTTGCTTAAGATAATATTGAAAACCATATGCAAGTCAGACGACAGTAAAAAATCCTTTCATCGAGTACCAACAATATAGTGCGTTGGGCATTTTTATATACAATAGGATTTGGATGATATTGAATTTCTAAAACCAATTTTTTTTACCTGACTCCCGCCCCTTAACCTCACTAATCTCGCAGGAACTAATCGCGAATAGTTGAGGTTACTATTCGATATGGCAACTAATTTTGCTTCCTCATAGAGGAAGCTTTGTTTTCATGAAATTTTTTTTTTTCGAGATTTTCATGTCAGTATGCTTAGAATCACCTAAAACGTCGAGAAAAGTGGTTTAGAAAAAATGTCCGTATGTATGTATGTGTGTGTGTGTGTGTGTGTGTGTGTGTGTGTGTGTGTGTGCTGGGCTTCGAAAATTCAATCTCCTCTCACTCGGTAACCGTTCGAGCGATCCGGCTCAAATTTGGCACGCAAGTAGAGTAGCTGCCCCTCTTTGAATGTTGTGATTTTTGCCAAAATATGTGAAGTCATTAAGATTTGATGTTGATTTTAATTTGTTGAAAAAAGGGCGTGGTCGCTCTAACTTTCGTAAAAGTTCGCCGATTTGGCTAAATAGTTCTTCATAACTGAAGATACGTTCAATGTTGTATGGTATTGAATTTCGACGAAATCGGTAAAGCGGTTCGGATTTTATAGAATTTTGAATTTTTCGAAAAAAATAGATTTTGATCTAAATTACGTCGAATTTCAACAAATGAACAGAAATTTTGTACAGACGAAAAATAACATTCAGAAATGCCATGTACCAAATTTGGTGATGATCGGTAAAGTCGTTCGGATTTTACACCATTTTTCATTTAAAAAAAATGTAGATTTTCGCTATAACTTCCGGAAAAGTTGAGAAAGTACGACAAAAATTTGTATCTAATCAAAATTAGATGTAACGGTGTTTGCAGAGGTGATTTATAGCTGTATAAAACACCTCTGCAAAAGAGACACAAGGTATAAAAAAAAAAGATGCAAAGTAGAACCTTGCACATTGCTTCATCATTATTTTTCGCTTTTTACAAAGCTTCTTCTATGAGGAAGCCAAAATTGAATAACATACTGCTTCCTCACAGAGGGAGCTTTGTAAAAAGCGAAAAAAAATGAGGAAGCAATGTGCAAGGTTGTACTTTGCATCTTTTTTTAGATATTGTGTACAGCAAACGGGAAATGTAGTTGTCACAACCAAACATCTCTTTCGTACTACTACTAGTGAGAAAATAATATAGTTCAACGGGGTATTTTTTTTTAGAACGCAAAATAAGGAAATAAATTTCTTTTTTTTGCTCCACATGTCTGGCGCATGCGAGCACTCGTCATATCCGCTTCACTCTCTCTAAACTGCTGTCACGCGAAGATCCTCAGAGTAGTCGGAGTCGCTGGTGAGGTGCGGGGTGTTTTGGGATGTATGGTTAGCTCTCAGGGCGCCTGGAAGCACTTGGGCAGATGATGAACGGCCACCAGGAACGCACTGCCGACGACCACATTGCGCTACTTACCGGAACTACGCTAAAGTGCAACTCCTCTGGTATATAGCTCCGAAGCTTGTCGGAGGAAAGCGCTGCCCGTGTATTTGTGGCTTGCAGTTTACATCGCGCGGCACCTGATTGCTTTCCAGCGGAAAGACGAGAGTGAAATGAGTCATAAAGCACAGGAATATTTATTGATTTTTCTGTTCCCCACATAAAATCGTTTTTAACGACAGTTCGATTTTTCATAGTTACCTAAAATTACATTTTTTATGTTCTTAATTATTATTTTGTATTTTCTGGCCTAAACGACACGAAATTCTAACGTGAATTGGAATTCTGAGCAATTTTAGCATTATTGCATAACTAATTCTGTTGAAATGTAAAATCATTTTTGCGACAGATCGATTTTTTATTGTTACCTAAAATTACATTTTTTATGTTCTTGATTCTTATTTTGTATTTTCTGACATAAAAGACACGATATTCTAACGTGAATTGGAGTTAAGCAATTTTAGGATTATTGCACAACTAATGCTTATGAAATATAAAATCGTTTTTGCGACAGTTTGATTTTTCATTGTTACATAAAAATTTATTTTTGATGTTAGAAATCCTCATTTTGTATTTTCCGACCCAAACGACACGATATTTCAATGTGAAATGGAGTTCTGAACAATTTTCGGATTAGTGCACAAAAATGCTCATGAAATAAGATTCTTTTATGTAATAAATCTTGATTTTGCATTTGTTTAATCCAAACATCTTGACAGTTTGTATAAAAATTCACGTGTACGCAATTATATTCCGGAAGTATATGGAAACCTAGAAATTACGGAGACACTTAAACACTGAACATTTTTTTTCTTTTTCACATTAACAACCAAAATCAGAAAAAAATAATGGCGTGTAAATGAATCTGATTAATACTGAACAAAAAAATAATCTAAGAATTAACATTTTTCTTATTACCTGACCATTAGAATTAGGCATAAATTAAACAGTCGTTTTGATGATGATTATTGTACGAGCTATTCATTTTTAAGAATTTTATATGCGACAGTGTAGTATTGGTTAATGACGAAAATTATTAAAATATTAGTTTCTCTTTTTTTCCCCAGAAAAATTTCGATAACATGTCATTTCACATTTGAGGAATAAAAACTTATTTTCACCCCTAGAAGCTCATCCAGTTTCTTTATATTTCTTAGCTGTCGTAAAAGAGTTTAAAAAAGTTATATATGAAACTTTTAATTTAAATATGGAAAGGTATATAGAAACATGAGAAGATGAAACACACAAGCAGCACTAGCATAAAGTTTTGTATACTTTGTAAAGAAAGAAACAAAAAAGAAAATAAAAATACAGCGCGGTACTTTCAACTTATATTTTTCCTTCGCGAATTTCTTGGAAGCATAAAAAGTATGCGTAGTAAATATGTACGTAGTTAGAGTTGGACACACAGCGATAGAGATGTAGTAAGCTATAATTCAATAATATCAATTTTATGTTTGCGAGTAAATCAATAAACGTACTCTACCTGTTATTTTATTCTATTTGTCGCCTGAATGCTTATTTCGTTTCACGCAGAGTCGGTTTATCGTTTTTAGCATCCTCGTCAAAGTTTCTGAAAAATAGTGTGTTGAATATAAAAATTTTCTAGTTCAGAGACAAATTGGGGAAGATTTTTCTTCATGTAGTTTTTAAGCTTTTATGATCTAAAAAATTATAAAAAAATAGGAAAAAAAATTGATCTACTAATGGACGACTTGTCAAACATTTCTGTATACGAAACTGTATTTCTCAGAATTTTTTCAAGTCTTAGTTCAAAAAAATTTGAGAAATTTCTAAAAATCTGAAAAAATTCAGTTTGACCTGTCGCCTGTAGTAGATTAATTTCTTTTTCCAATTTTTAAATAATTTTTTTTAATAAAAAAAGCTTAAAAACTATAAGAAGAAAAATCTTGTCCAGTTTGGCTGTAAGCTAGAAAATTTTGATATTCAACAATGTATTTTTCAGATTTTAAAATTATGACATTTAATATGTCACTTTGAAAAAATATATTAAACAAAAATTTGCATAGAAAAAATAAGAAAATAAAATTTGTGCATTTGAGGGTCTAAACAAACCTTCAAAAAATTACGAGACAAATCGGGGAGGTCGAGGGTCAGACTCAGGTCGAATCGGCATGAAATTAGAGATGTGAAAATACCGGTATTTTTGGTAAAATGATCGTAAAAAAAAAGATGCAAAGTAGAACCTTGCACATTGCTTCCTCATTATTTTTCGCTTTTTACAAAGCTCCCTCTGTGAGGAAGCAGTATGTTATTCAATTTTGGCTTCCTCATAGAGGAAGCTTTGTAAAAAGCGAAAAATAATGAGGAAGCAATGTGCAAGGTTCTACTTTGCATCTTTTTTTTTTATACCTTGTGTCTCTTTTGCAGAGGTGTTTTATACAGCTATAAATCACCTCTGCAAACACCGTTACATCTAATTTTGATTAGATACAAATTTTTGTCGTACTTTCTCAACTTTTCCGGAAGTTATAGCGAAAGTCTACATTTTTTTTTAAATGAAAAATGGTGTAAAATCCGAACGACTTTACCGATCATCACCAAATTTGGTACATGGCATTTCTGAATGTTATTTTTCGTCTGTACAAAATTTCTGTTCATTTGTTGAAGTTCGACGTAATTTAGATCAAAATCTATTTTTTTCGAAAAATTCAAAATTCTATAAAATCCGAACAGCTTTACCGATTTCGTCGAAATTCAATACCATACAACATTGAACGTATCTTCAGTTATGAAGAACTATTTAGCCAAATCGGCGAACTTTTACGAAAGTTAGAGCGACCACGCCCATTTTTCAGCAAATTAAAATAAACATAAAATCTTAATGACTTCACATATTTTGGCAAAAATCACAACATTCAAAGAGGGGCAGCTACTCTACTTGCGTGCCAAATTTGAGCCGGATCGCTCGAACGGTTACCGAGTGAGAGGAGATTGAATTTTCGAAGCCCAGCACACACACACACACACACACACACACACATACATACATACGGACATTTTTTCTAAACCACTTTTCTCGACGTTTTAGGTGATTCTAAGCATACTGACATGAAAATCTCGAAAAAAAAAAATTTCATGAAAACAAAGCTTCCTCTATGAGGAAGCAATACGATACTTTTACCGTATTTTACCGTCATTTTTTTTTTCTACAAACTTTGTGTTGTGAAAATACGGTCACGAAAATTGTTCGTAAATTTGACCGGTCACAAATTTTGTTGATAAATTAACCGTAAAAAATGTTAAACTTCGTCTATATACACTGAGAGAAAATGATGGTATTAGTAACTATAAAGTGACAACTATTTATTTGTGGTTGGTAAAACAATTTTTTAATAGTTGACACAACAATCAAATAGTTACTATAACTAGAAAATAGTTACCATAAATATTTTCGTAGTTATCGTAACTATAAAAATAGTTGCATGTCATAAAAATGATTAGTTGTCACTTTATAGTTGACTGTACTATTACGATTTCTCTGAGTGTACTTGTGAAATTACCGGTAACAATTTTTTTGGTAAAATTACCGTAACATTTTTTCGTAAATTCACCGTATCTTGACGAGATTTTAAATCACAATGAGACCATATGATTTTATTACCAATGTGGTCATTTTTTAAGCGGTCACGTACCGTTTTTTTTTACGGTAAAATTACCGGTCATATTTACCACTCACATGGAATGCCCCACATACATCAGTCAATCACTAAAACTCAATAGATAGATAGTGAAAGTGAAGGATAATCAGAAAGTTTACGTAATTCTACGTAGCAGGGATGGAGCCATTGAGAGGTCGTGGCAGTAACACGCATTCATGCAATTTTCACGTGAAACGATCGCACCATATCCTGAGGGGTTGACTGTCGCATTCCACGTGAACGAGACCGACTGCGATTGGACACGTGGCGAGTACTGCAAAGGTATTCGAGTACATAACCCGTCGCATTCTGTCCCTCAGTCTCCGCCAGTATGACGTTGAGTCGTCCAGCTCGATCGATCGAGCATTGATTGGTCTGAAATAATAAATGCCTATTTCCAGGGTCGACCTGTAATCACTTCAAAGTTGCATTCGTGTTCTCGAGATAGATTCAGAGATAGAGAAAGTAAAAGAGATTCCATCGAGACTCAAAGCTTCACTTTGCTGTCGCAAGCATCGAAAGTCTATTCTCTTCCAGACCTTAAAAAAAAAAAATAAAAAAAAAAACGTTTCGACCGTTAAGAAAGTCACAAAACTTATTTTATTGGCCTTCTGCGAACTCCTGAGACCCGTAGAAGCGATAACGAGGAGCCATTACTTCATTTTGTCCCGTAAATTCGCGAACCCATAAATTCTAACTCTTTTTTATTCGATCTATGCACTTTTCTCTTTTACTTTCAATACTTTTATCCTGCTGTTGCCATCAACAAAAGCTCGTCTTCAGCATCATCTCTGGGTCTGTAAGGCGAACAATCGAATAGAGTATAATTACGTTGGTATAATGAAAAGTACCGTTGGAATCAGGAGGGAGACAGAGATATATCGTATATTGGAGATTCTTTGTCACTTTAGTCATTTTTTTTTTTAAATTTCTTTGATGGTTTTCTCAATAAGACAGTTTCTATTACTAAATAAAAGGACTTTCTGTGAATTCTTTTGAAATTTTTTTTACACTTCTTTTAGTGTCATGATTTTTTAAAATCTATCAAATATTTACAAAGGTTAAATCTCGTCTGTTAATATTTTGTTATCATATACTTGCAGTCTCAGTTGCATCCGATATCATTTCCAATAGTGTATATATAAATAAGTCCTGGCATTTTAAACCAAAGAAATGCGAACTCAATGTCATCGATCAAAAATTTGCACCTGAATATACGATCGTATTTAAAAAAAGGTAAATTGGTAAGGAATTTATGATTTATTTAATTTGTTAAATTATTTTGATTATTTCCCTCAAAAAATTTATTGGCTCTTGTTAAAAAACGAAGTTGAAATTAAATTACTATTAAAAACTTCATAAAAAATATATTTTTTGCATTTTTATTTTTTTCCTATTTTTCCTAGATATAAATAATTTAAAAAAAATTAAAAACCTCTTAAATTTGTGAAAAACAAAAATCGGAAAAAAATCGTGGGAAGTATTCTTAAGGGTGTAAATTTAAAAAAAGTGGTTGAATTGACGGAGAATGCCATATATATCGAGTCCTCGTAGCTCTCGGCCGACACTTAGATTTTTTTTACATTCTCATTTTTTTCCTTTTTTTCCTAGATATAAACAATTTAAAAAAATTAAAAACCTCTTAAATTTCTGCCAATAAAAATCGGAAAAAAGGATGCAAAGTAGAACCTTGCACATTGCAAAGCTGAGGAAGCTTTGTAAAAAGCGAAAAATGATGAGGAAGCAATGTGCAAGGTTCTACTTTGCATCGTTTTTTTTTATACCTTGTGTCTCTTTTGCAGAGGTGTTTTATACAGCTATAAATCACCTCTGCAAACACCGTTACATCTAATTTTGATTAGATACAAATTTTTGTCGTACTTTCTCAACTTTTCCGGAAGTTATAGCGAAAATCTACATTTTTTTTAAAATGAAAAATGGTGTAAAATCCGAACGACTTTACCGATCATCACCAAATTTGGTACATGGCATTTCTGAATGTTATTTTTCGTCTGTACAAAATTTCTGTTCATTTGTTGAAATTCGACGTAATTTAGATCAAAATCTATTTTTTTCGAAAAATTCAAAATTCTATAAAATCCGAACCGCTTTACCGATTTCGTCGAAATTCAATACCATACAACATTGAACGTATCTTCAGTTATGAAGAACTATTTAGCCAAATCGGCGAACTTTTACGAAAGTTAGAGCGACCACGCCCTTTTTTCAACAAATTAAAATCAACATAAAATCTTAATGACTTCACATATTTTGGCAAAAATCACAACATTCAAAGAGGGGCAGCTACTCTACTTGCGTGCCAAATTTGAGCCGGATCGCTCGAACGGTTACCGAGTGAGAGGAGATTGAATTTTCGAAGCCCAGCACACACACACACACACATACATACATACGGACATTTTTTCTAAACCACTTTTCTCGACGTTTTAGGTGATTCTAAGCATACTGACATGAAAATCTCGAAAAAAAAAAAATTTCATGAAAACAAAGCTTCCTCTATGAGGAAGCAAAATTCGTGGGAAGTATTCTGAAGGGTGTAAATTTAAAAAAAGTGGTTGAATTGACGGAGAATGCCATATATATCGAGTCGTCGTAGCTCTCGGCCAGCACTTAGATTTTTTTTACATTCTCATTTTTTTCTTATTTTTCCTAGATATATACAATTTAAAAAAAATGTTAAACCTCTTAAATTTGTGAAAAACAAAAATCGAAAAAAAATCATGGGAAGTGCTCTTAAGGAGGAGGAGAACCTGTATGATCGTCAGGCAATTCTTAAAAGCGCGTAAAAAAAGTGGCTGAATTGACGGAGAATGCCATATATATAGAGTCCTAGTAGCTCGCGGCCAATACTTAGATTTTTTTACATTCTCATTTTTTCCCTATTTTTCCAAACAATTTTAAAAAAATTAAAAACCTTTTAAATTTGTGAAAAACAAAAATCGAAAAAAAAATTCGTGGGTAATATTCTTAAGGAGGAGGACAACCTGTAAGATTTTAAGGCAATTCGTAAGGGTGTAAATAAAAAAAACTGGTTGCATTGACGGAGAATGCCATATATATCGAGTCCTCGTAGCTCTCGGCCAACACTTAGATTTTTTTACATTCTCATTTTTTTCCTATTTTTCCTAGATAAAACAATTTTAAAAAAATGTTAAACCTCTTAAATTTGTGAAAAACAAAAATCGAAAAAAAAATCGTGAGAAGTATTCTTAAGGAGTAGGAGAATCTGTATGATTGTCAGGCAATTCTTAAGCGTGTAAAAAAAGTGGCTGAATTGACGGAGAATGCCATATATATCGAGTCCTCGTAGCTCTCGGCGAACACTTAGATTTTTTTTTATGTTTCCTAGACATAAACAATTAAAAAAAAATAAAAACCTCTTAAATTTGTGCCAATAAAAATCAGAAAAAAATCGTGGATAATATTCTTAAGGGTGTAAATTTTTTAAAAGTGGTTGAATTGACGGAGAATGCCATATATATCGAGTCCCCGTAGCTTTTGGTCAACACTTAGATTTTTTTTTACATTCTCATTTTTTTTCTATTTTTCCTAGATATAAACAATATAAAAAAAATTAAAAACCTCTTAAATTTGTGAAAAACAAAAATCGAAAAAAATTCGTGGGAAGTATTCTTAAGGAGGAGGAGAACCTCTATGATTGTCAGACAATTCTTAAGCGTGTAAAAAAAAACATGGCTGATTTGACGGAGAATGCCATATATATCGAGTCGTCGTAGCTCTCGGCCAACACTTAGATTTTTTTTACATATTCATTTTTTTCCTATTTTTCCTAGATATAAACAATTTAAAAAAATTTTAAACCTCTTAAATTTGTGCCAATAAAAATCGGAAAAAAATCGTGGGAAGTATTTTTAAGGCGGGGGAGAACCTGTATGATTGTCAGACAATTCTTAAGCGTGTAAAAAAAAACATGGCTGATTTGACGGAGAATGCCATATATATCGAGTCCTCGTAGCTCTCGGGCAACACCTAGACACTGGCTAAAGCGTCTGAAGCAGCTGGCACGAAACTTCTGACTACATAGCAATACTACTTCAAGAGCTTGGTAGGAAGTTACCGTACCAATTGAATTCTCTGCATGTTGTCGTTGTACTCTTCTCCGTTGTGCTTTCACTCCATGGTGTAACATCTCTTTAAGCTCATTCTCATATTTGCCTGAAACTCAGTTTCCACTTCGTTTTCATCGAGGTGCAGCACGAAACTTCCCTTTTAGTTGTGCTTACTGTGTAATGAAGAAGAGCAACGCTGTTGTTCACTTCCGGTACACTCGTTAGTTCACTGGAAATAATGCTGTTGGAGAAAGAAACATTTTCAGAGTAATTGGAGCGTCATGAGATGGTGAAAGAATGAAAAACTTGCAAGTTTCTACACTTGTTAATAATGCATTATATTAATATACTTTTATTGTAAATTTAAAAATAATATAAAAACTCCACGATACACGATATAATTTGAAAATTATAGTACGTGAGTATTATAATCTTCATTTTAATATACCAATATTATATCACTATAAGAAAAGACTGAAAGTTTTTATGCATAAACTCGTCATTGAAATTTAATACACAATTGTGGTATGAAATTCATGTACTTTTTCACTAAAATTAAAACAAATTATTAAAACTCAAGTACTTTTATTATAAAATTAAAGTAAATTATTGAATGTGCTGTACCATCCATTAATTTCACATTACACTTGTATATTAAATTTAATATACTAATTTATGCTTGAAAATTTCCAGTAAAAGTACATTAAATTTCAAGTAGATTTTTTTTCCAGTGCATTTGTCAATGACGAATGCATCTGGAAATTAATACATGGAGCTTTATATGCCGATATATTAATATACAATTGTGGTATGAAATTTATGTACTTTTTCACTAAAAATTAAAACAAATTATTAATATTCAAATACTTTTACTGTAAAGTTAAAGTAAATTATTGAATGTGCTGTACCATCCATTAATTTCACATTACACTTGTATATTAAATTTAATATACTACTTTATGCTTAAAAATTTCCAGTAAAAGTACATTAAATTTCAAGTAGATTTTATTTCCAGTGCATTTGTCAATGACGAATGCATCTGGAAATTAATACATGGAGCTTTATATGCCGATATATTAATATACAATTGTGGTATGAAATTTATGTACTTTTTCACTAAAATTAAAACAAATTATTAATATTCAAATACTTTTACTGTAAATTTAAAGTAAATTATTGAATGTGTTGTACCATCCATTAATTTCACATTACACTTGTATATTAAATTTAATATACTAGTTTATGCTTAATAATTTCCAATAAAAGTACATTAAATTTCAAGTAGATTTTTTTTCCAGTGCATTTGTCAATTACGAATGCATCTGGAAATTAATACATGGAGCTTTATATGCCGATATATTAATATACAATTGTGGTATGAAATTTATGTACTTTTTCACTAACATTAAAACAAATTATTAAAATTCAAGTACTTTTATTATAAAATTAAAGTAAATTATTGAATGTGCTGTACCATCCATTAATTTCACATTACACTTGTATATTAAATTTAATATACTAGTTTATGCTTAAAAATTTCCAGTAAAAGTACAGTAAATTTCAAGTAGATTTTTTTTCCAGTGCATTTGTCAATGACGAATGCATCTGGAAATTAATACATGGAGCTTTATATGCCGATATATTAATTTTTTTACAAAATTGTTTGCAGTGTTAGCAAATATTGTTTATGGCGTTTCTCCAGTTATTGGAAAAGCATTTAAAAAATTTGTTTGCAGAAAAATAAAATATTGGTTTTCATCTTCGAAAAAAATTGAAAATAATTTACAATTTCTGAAACCTTCAATTTTACACCGGGGGCGAAAATTTCATTATTCCTTTTTGTCATTTCCTTCCATTCTTCCTTTCTTCTCAGTCCAATTTCTATTCTGAAGAGGTGGCGCTTCAGAAATTCTCTCAGAAATCCTTGTAACGATTTTCTTTCCTGACACAAGTAAAAATTACTTTACGTAATTCGGGGTACGTTTACTCGTTCGCTCAGATTGGACCCAGAGGACGTGGAACTCCTTCCTAATCCTTAGCAGAAATGAAATTGCTCGGGTATCTACAATGAAAAAGGCTGGCGAAACGTTTCGTCAAGGATGAAGCCGTCAGATACAAAGCTTCTAGCTTCGGCCAAAACCATCACTCCGTCTTTGCCTTTATATCATTGTCTTCGATGTTTTACTTCATCCAGACTCTTCATCACTCCTAACCAGCCGCGAAACCATTAAGGGCTTTGTTCTATTACTATAAAATATTTTACTGGCACTGACAGTATTAATTTTCAAGAAATTAATATACATTTATCGATTTTGATGCATAAACTGTCATATAAAATTTGATATACAATTGTATATTTCAGTAATTTTACATTAAATATGAATTTTTAAATGTACCGTGTATTAATTTTACATTATACTTGCATATTAAATTTAATATACCGGCTTATGCATAAAAACTTTTCATTAAAGTATTTTAATGTGGATAATGAAAAATTTTCCAGTGTTAAAAAATGATTGTTAATTTACTGTGACGAGTAATATGAAAATTACAAAACTTCTGAAGTAATCGAGTTATTATTACATGACCAATATTGTAAAATTTCAGTTAAGTTCTTAATATTAATTGACCGATTTATAAATTATTGCAATAATTATAAATAATTTTTAGATTAGAATGGTAAACGTCATCGAATTTTCGAAATAATAGCATTTTTTCCAGTTGCAAAATCTTCATAGTCTAAAGTTTATGCATAAAAACTTTCGATTAAGGGGAGGGAGACAGGTAAAAAAAATTGATTTTGGAAATTCAATATTATCCAAATCCTATTGCATATAAAAATGCCCAACGCACTATATTGTTGGTACTCGATGAAAGGATTTTTTACTGTCGTCTGACTTGCATATGCTTTTCAATATTATCTTAAGCAAAGTTCTTAGGTTTTCCATTCTGCGCATGATTCAGATCAAACTACCAGGCAGATTGGAATGGTTGACGTCTCATTTTCTTCTTCATGAAAAGATACACCGGCTAAATGGAGCAAATATTCATAAAAGGTAATATTTTTTAAGTAACATAATTATTAATAAATTCATTTTATGCTATTTTCTAAATCAGTGATTAACTGTGCTTTCAGAATTAAAAAAAAAAGTTTGCTCCATTTAGCCGGTGTATCTTTTCACGAAGAAGAAAATGAGGCGTCAATGATTCCAATCTGCCTAGTAGTATGATCTGAATCATGCGCAGAATGGAAAACCTAAGAACTTTGCTTAAGATAATATTGAAAAGCATATGCAAGTCAGACGATAGTAAAAAATCCTTTCATCGATCACCAACAATATAGTGCATTGGGCATTTTTATATGCAATAGGATTTGGATGATATTGAATTTCTAAAATCAATTTTTTTCACCTGCCTCCCGCCCCTTAAAGTATTTTAATGTGGATAACGAAAAATTTTCCAGTGTTAAAAAAAGATTGTTAATTTACGCTGTCAAGTAACATGAAAATTACAAAACTTCTGAAGTAATCGAGTTATTATTACATGACCAATATTGTAAAATTTCAGTTAAGTTCTTAATATTAATTGACCGATTTATAAATTATTGCAATAATTATAAATAATTTTTAGATTAGAATGGTAAACGTCATCGAATTTTCGAAATAATAGCATTTTTTCCAGTTGCATAATCTTCACAGTCTAAAGTTTATGCATAAAAACTTTCGATTAAGGGGAGGGAGTCAGGTAAAAAAATTGTTTTTGGAAATTCAATATCATCCGAATCCTATTGCATATAAAAATGCCCAACGCACTATATTGTTGGTACTCGATGAAAGGATTTTTTACTGTCGTCTGACTTGCATATGCTTTTCAATATTATCTTAAGCAAAGTTCTTAGGTTTTCCATTCTGCGCATGATTCAGATCAAACTACCAGGCAGATTGGAATGGTTGACGTCTCATTTTCTTCTTTATGAAAAGATACACCGGCTAAATGGAGCAAATGTTCATAAAAGGTAATATTTTTTAAGTGACATAATTATTAATAAATACATTTTATGCTATTTTCTAAATCAGTGATTAACTTTGCTTTCAGAATGAAAAAAAATAGTTTGCTCCATTTAGCCGGTGTATCTTTTCACGAAGAAGAAAATGAGACGTTAACCATTCCAATCTGCCTAGTAGTTTGATCTGAATCATGCGCAGAATGGAAAACCTAAGAACTTTGCTTAAGATAATATTGAAAAGCATATGCAAGTCAGACGATAGTAAAAAATCCTTTCATCGATCACCAACAATATAGTGCATTGGGCATTTTTATATGCAATAGGATTTGGATGATATTGAATTTCTAAAATCAATTTTTTTCACCTGCCTCCCTCCCCTTAAAGTATTTTAATGTGGATAACGAAAAATTTTCCAGTGTTAAAAAAAGATTGTTAATTTACTCTGTCAAGTAACATGAAAATTACAAAACTTCTGAAGTAATCGAGTTATTATACATGACCAATATTGTAAAATTTCAGTTAAGTTCTTAATATTAAATGACCGATTTATAAATTATTGCAATAATTATAAATAATTTTTAGATTAGAATGGTAAACGTCATCGAATTTTCGAAATAATAGCATTTTTTCCAGTTGCATAATCTTCACAGTCTAAAGTTTATGCATAAAAACTTTCGATTAAGGGGGGGGGGGAGACAGGTAAAAAAATTGATTTTGGAAATTCAATATTATCCAAATTCTATTGCATATAAAAATGCCCAACGCACTATATTGTTGGTACTCGATGAAAGGATTTTTTACTGTCGTCTGACTTGCGTATGCTTTTCAATATTATCTTAAGCAAAGTTCTTAGGTTTTCCATTCTGCGCATGATTCAGATCAAACTACCAGGCAGATTGTAATGGTTGACGTCTCATTTTCATCTTCATAAAAAGATACACCGGCTAAATGGAGCAAATGTTAATAAAATATAATATTTTTTAAGTAACATAATTATTAATAAATAAATTTTATGCTCTTTTCTAAATCAGTGATTAACTGTGCTTTCAGAATTAAAAAAAAAAGTTTGCTCCATTTAGCCGGTGTATCTTTTCATGAAGAAGAAAATGAGACGTCAATGATTCCAATCTGCCTAGTAGTATGATCTGAATCATGCGCAGAATGGAAAATCTAAGAACTTTGCTTAAGATAATATTGAAAAGCATATGCAAGTCAGACGACAGTAAAAAATTCTTTCATCGAGCACCAACAATATAGTGCATTGAGCATTTTTATATGCAATAGGATTTTGATGATATTGAATTTCCAAAATCAATTTTTTTGACCAGACTCCCTTCCCTTAATATTAATTGAGCGATTTATAAATTATTGTAATAATTACGAATAATTTTTCGATTTGAATGGTAAACGTCACCAAATTTTCGAAATAATAGCAATTTTTCCAGTTGCAAAATCTTCACAGTCTAAAGTTTATATATAAAAACTTTCGATTAAAGTATTTTAATGTGGATAACGAAAAATGTTCCAGTGTTAAAAAACGATTGTTAATTTACTGTGACAAGTAATATGAAAATTACAAAACTTTTGAAGTAATCGAGTTATTATTACATGATCAATATTGTAAAATTTCAATTAAGTTCTTTATATTAATTGACCGATTTATAAATTATTGTAATAATTACGAATAATTTTTCGATTTGAATGGTAAACGTCACGAAATTTTCGAAATAATAGCAATTTTTCCAGTTGCAAAATCTTCACAGTCTGAAGTTCATGAATAAAAACTTTCGATTAAAGCCTTTTAATGTGGATAATGAAAAATGTTCCAGTATTCAAAAAAGATTGTTAATTTACTGTGACAAGTAATATGAAAATTACAAACTTTTGAAGTAATCGAGTTATTATTACATGATCAATATTGTAAAATTTCAATTAAGTTCTTTATATTAATTGAGCGATTTATAAATTATTGTAATAATTACGAATAATTTTTCGATTTGAATGGTAAACGTCACGAAATTTTCGAAATAATAGCAATTTTTCCAGTTGCAAAATCTTCACAGCCTAAAGTGGTGGGTTTGAACGTGAGAGCGAATGCAAAATAGCCCATTTCATCCTCCATATATTATTTCGGGGATGTCAATTTCACAATTTCGAATCTCATTATTGGATTCCATGGACGATAGCTCTCGCCCTACGAGTTCGTGTTCCGTTCTCTGAATATATGTATATAAATTAGGCAGTAATTCGTCCAAGTATCAGAAATATTGAATGAAAAATTCATTCATCGAGATTGGATATCGTTTCGGGATGGCAACGTTAATGAGATATTGGATATTGGTGCTTACTCGAAGTTCATTAGGTAATCCGAGATGCTTTCTGTGTTGCCTTATCAAGAGGCTAAAAAGCTTATATCAAATTTAACTGACGTAAATAAATATAATATATAATTTTTTTAATTCAGAAAATAATGAATTTTTATTTTTTTTCAAATAAATAAAAATAGATGTATTTCTTTGAAAGGAAAATTATTTGTATCAAATACATTTTATTTGAAATTAATTTTATTCTATTAATAATTAATATAATAATTTTATTTTATTAATAATTAATAATAAAAAATAAGATTCTATTCTTTAATATATTTATAACATATACATATATAAATATAGCTATATTTAATAACCGGCTTAATTGGATTTGATTTTGATAAAACAGAATTGTTTTTGTTAAAATAAATCGTATCAATTTCAAATATATTTAAAATTTGAATCAAATAAACTCGTAAAATCCGTTTCTCTCGGTGCAGTGTTATTTCACTTGTACTTGTGATAGCTCAACCGGTGTAGCATATCGTCTTAAAGCCGCGACGTTATAGTCTCGTGTATCTTTCGGCTGCAAAATTTAGCATTCTCCTTTATTCTTCCCGGATGACTTTCAATCTTCCGCCGAGCGTAAATCTCGGTACACAGAGGCAAAGCAGAGGTAGCACGTCAAACAATATACCTCAATCTCCGCGTCACCGACGTGAACATCTGAAATCCTTCCTGGCTTCAAAGCAACTATTTTACCTTCCTTCAAGCTACTGTTTTTTTAAATATTGCAATTCCTTATTGTTATCAAAAGTTGTTTAAAAAATAATTAAAATTTCCCTCGATTTAAGGTTCCATCAACATCGGCGGTTATCACTGACCGCACGGAGAGAAATTTCTGTATTGTGACAACTCAAAACGATAACAATAAAAATCATTACGTTAGGCTGACAAATAAGTTTTGCTATGCTGACAAATCTTTTGTTCGGCTCATAAATCTTTTTGCTGGGCTGACCAATATTTTTGTTAGCCTAACAAAACGATTTTTGTAGTCACCGTTTTATGTTGTCATGACACAGAAATTTCTCTCCGTGCGGTTAATGTATACATTTTTCTTGAAATCAATAAGATTATATGAAATAAATTCTAAATTCTAATTCATATAAATCTATTTATATGAAATAAATTCTATTTAATGAAAATAAAATCCTGCTATGTTATTCCGACTTCCGGTCGGAAAATCCAAGCCAATTTTTTTTTTCTTTGAGATATTGAATTTTGGTCTTTACTATCATTGTTAAGTCGCATATTCTACCACAGAAAATACCAGTTACAAACCTTTTTACTATGATTTTTAAAAAAAAGTGACTTTTTTCTGTTTTTGATTCCAGAATTCACAGATCTGACTTCCGGTCGGAAAATCCAAACTAAATTTTTTTTCTTTAAGATATCGAATTCTGACCTTCACTATCATTCTCAAGTCGTATATTCTACCACAGAAAATACCAGTTACAAATTTTGTGCCATGATTAAAAAAAAAGGACTTTTTCCTGTTTTTGATTCCAAAATTTACGGATCTGACTTCCGGTCGGAAAATCCAAACTAAATTTTTCTTTTCTTTAAGACATCGAATTTTGGCTTTCACTATCGTTCTCAAGATTTCTTCCTCATTATTCTTCGCTTTTTTACAAAGTTACCTGTATGAAGAAGTATGTTAATAAATTTTATGACTTCCTCATAGAGGAAGCTTTGTAAAAAGCGAAAAATAATGAGGAAGCAATGTGCAAGATTCTACTGTGCATCCTTATATTTTTTTATGAAGCATTCCTTCCGGTATATAAAGTGCATGTTGGATTTCATTCCCACAGTAGAAATATACTATATATATTCAGACCCCATATAGACATGGATGTAAGCATATATATAGCTTTATGAGCGACGATATGGGGTTATCCGTAGTACCTAGAGTAAAGAAATGACAAGAGGTGTTTTGTCATTTTATTTGTGTGAGTTAGTATAGATAATTTGTAAAGCTATATATTTACATCGTTTTTTATCCTTTTATGTATTAATAAAATGAATTTACAGAGATGTATTTATCCATTTCAATTCATTTTTCTCTTGTAGAAATTAAACATTAATTTTTTTGTTGTTTCTAAAAGCATTTCTTCCGGGATACAGGGTGCATATTGGATTTCATTCCTCCAGTAGAAATATACTATATATGCAGACCACATATAGACATACACTGTAAAAAATGCAAGTAAATTTAATATACAAAACGATATGAGATTTACGAAACGGGTATATTGGATTTCAAATAAAATACAATTACTTTCAGTAATTGTATTGGTTTTCAAATCAAATACAATTACTTTCAGTAATTGTATTGAATTTCAAATTAAATACAATTACATTTTGTAATTGTATTGGATTTCAAATTAAATACAATTGCATTTTGTAATTGTATTGGATTTCAAATTAAATACAATTACATTCTGTAATTGTATTGGATTTAAAATTAAATACAATTACATTTTGTAATTGTATTGGATTTAAAATTAAATACAATTGCATTTTGTAATTTTTTTTGTAATTGTATTGGATTTCAAATTAAATCCAATTACTTCCAGTAATTTGAATTTTGTAATTTTCCATTACAATTTTGCCCAACTCTGCGTAGTACTTAGAGTGAAAAAATGGCAGAGGGTCGGATAAAGGGTTATTTGTGTGCTAAACTTTGTATACACAATTTGCAAAGCTATATATTTACACCGTTTTTATCCTTTTATGTATTGATGAATTTATTAATTTCAATCCATTTTTCCCCTGTAGAAATTAAACATTTATATTTTTTTTTGTTTCTGAAAGCATTTCTTCCGGGATATAGGGTGCATATTGGATTTCATTCCTCCAGTAGAAATATACTATATATGCAGACCACATATAGACACATGGGTATAAGCATATATATATTATATATATATATATATATATATATATATATATATATATATATATATATAGCTTTATGAGGTACGATACGGGGTTATCGTACGTAGTGCCTAGAGTAAAGAGATGACAGAGGGCCGGGTCAAGGGGTGTTTGTGAGCTAGCCTTTGTATACATAATACCACTCTTGCTGAGGGATGGAAATGATCGTTGCAGGCCATGGCCCCGACAGCGGGAGCGAAGCATCTATGTACTTCCATCCACTGCGATACGAGCATGTATATAGTTACGTTTAATGCATAGAACACTTGAAACTTACTGCTACGTAGTCGTTTCATCATGCTTCACCTGTACACACTTATGCTACATACATTCATAAGCACATGCTTACCTATTCCAAGCTTACATTTCCAATCGACGTTATGCAACTTTTGTATGTGCATTTCAGAGAAGGATCTGGTTAAATTTACCAGTCACTATGGTAAAAATTATCAAACGCATCTGCACTCAGAGAATATTATTGTATTAGTAACTATAAAGTGACAACTATTCATTTTTAGTTCGTACGATCAATTTTTTAATAGTTGCCACAACTATGAAAAATTATTACAACTACCAAATAGTTACCATAACTATATTCATGATTACCGTAACTATTAAAATAGTTGCATGGGCTAAAAATTAATAGTTGTCTTCACTTTATACTTGACTGTACACGGAAAAAAAAGTTTGGTTGTGGCAACTATGTTTTCGATTTGCTGTACACAATGTCTAAAAAATTAGTTGCCTCACCCATATCGAATAGTAACCTCAACTATTCACGATTAGTTCTCGATTGGATTAGTTAGGTTAACTAATCCAATCGTTGGGACTACCACTCGAATAGTTGGGACTACCATTTGAATCGTTGGTATTACCATTTGAGTTGCTAGGGAAATAGAATAATCGATTGGTTATGTCAACTCATTTCTTGGTTATGGCAACTAATCTTTTTTTTCCGTGTACTACTACGATTTCTCTGAGTGTGGTATTGGGAAGTCATATCCGCCACCTGACGAAAAGTACGAGAACTATGAGAATTTCTACCGTATAGATAGAATTTTTTACCACGTTTCGTGGCAAAAATTCTCTTAGTTCTCGTACTTCTTGATAGGTGGCGTCATGATTCTTTGTACCAGGAATCTACGATACTTTTTACTAGAAATATGGTAAAAAGTATCAGATCTTTATCTCCGTGTATTCCAGTATTGTCTGTCTACAATTTTTTAATTTCTTTATTACTATTTTTTTCATCCGGTTTTATTTCTGCGAATGGTATAAATGCTATAATTGCGAACTAATAACATTGATTTATTTTCAAATCGATTTTTGTAATATCCGGAGATATTTGGCAGTCTATTTGAACCATTTGTTGGCTCGCATTTGTAACGTACTATCAAATACCTGTATTTGCATCGAGGAACCGTATTAAATGGCAAAGATACGACTTTAGTTTCAAACGAGAGAATTCTCTAGGGATTTCCCTTGGCTGAATATGCAATAGATCCAAAGAGGCACTAAGATGAAATTTGATGAAAATTTATGAGCGCGTACACATTTTTCAAGATTTAGTGTTTAAAAATAATAATCTTGAAACTGTCCGGTTGAAATCTTCTTTATATATAAAAACACAGAGTAACTGCGTTCCTTATTCTTCTCCTCCTTAACGGCTTGACCGATTTTGATGAAATTTTTTTCTGGTATTGATGGGGTCACCTAAATAGTTCTTAGCTATCGTTGGACCCGGTAGGTGGTGCCGTTGTCGAGATCCACAATGTTTTCTTACTCCCCCCCCCCCCCCCCCCCCCGCCCCACCGAGTCCCACGGGAACCAATAGGAAAAATTTAAAAAAATTTTCGAAATTTTTTTAACAACATTTTTAAACAAATTTTTTCAAAAATTTTTTGTTTCAAAATTTTTTTTTTTAAATTTTTTTTAAAATTTTTTTTCAACATTTTTTTACGCACATAACGGCGGAATACATTATGACGCAGCCATTTTTTTAAATTTAAAGAAATATATTTTAACATTTTAAAATGATGCAATTATTTTATCACCCTTAAAGAAATTCATGAAAATTTAGGTTCGCTAGCATACTTTTACTTGCTTCTCTAATAATTATTAGTTCGCTAGTATTGTATAAATATTCATGAATTATTGCATTAAACATTTACATAAAATAATTTTTTTCATCTGCTTTTATTTCTGCGAATGGACCAATAACATTGATTTATTTTCAAATCGATTTTTGTAATATCCGGAGATATTTGGCAGTCTATTTGGAACATTCGAAACGTTTGTTGGCTCGCATTTGTAACGTACTATCAAATACCTGTATTTGTATCGAGAAACAGTATTAAATGGGAAAGATACGACTTTTGTTTCGAACGAGAGAATTTTCTAGGTTTTTCTCTTGGTTGGACATCAGGCTGGCTGGTTGCTGCATTTCCGCAACTGCAGCAAAAGCACCGGGAAAGGGTCACGGTGGCGCTACATACAGATGAGCCTGAGGATATCCTTCCCTCTTCCTCCACCTTCAATATATTCTATTCCCACTGCGTACACTGTATAACCATGAAGCAAACCCGCAGCTTTGCTTCTTATTCTCTCTCGCTATTTTTCTCTCTATAATTATAAATGTCGCCTGAAAGTTTGTAAAACTCCATTTTTTTCTTTCTTATTTTTTTTTTTTCTGTGCCCGTTGTCGGGAGTGTAAAAGTCTAATGAATTATTCATCGTCACAAAAGGCCAGCGAAGATCTACGCTTTGCAGATCCTCTTAGTACTAATTCATTCTAGGACTTGGGATGGATTAAAAAATATCATTTTTCTTCATCGTTTCGTGCGTTTATGTAAATGTACGTTTCTAGATCTTCCTTTTTTGAATTCACTCAACCGTTTATCACGGAATATCCACAATTTTTTACTTTCCATGTTTTTATGTTAACGACATTAAAAATAAAAAGGTGATTTTTGTCACTCAAAATATTTGGATACCTAAATTGTTTTGATGGGTTTTTATGAATTGTTAAGCTGTATACTTAAGTAAATGTCGAAAATCATTAAATGATAGTCCGGTGGAGTAAAATAACAATTTTTAAAAAATTAAATTTCTTAATTTTCATAGAATTTCGTTAAAATTATTGTCATTTTTCTTCTCACTTACATATAACATGTAATAGACCGATTTTTGTAAATTGGGTAAATGAAAAATGGTTAAATAATTATTTAAATATTTATTAAATTTAAAATTAAATTAATATTAGAAATAATTAATTATTTAACCATTTTTCTTTTAGCCAATTTATTTATTAATTACCCTATTATAAATTAATTATAAATAAAAAATGGTTAAACAATTATTTCAATAATTAATTTAATTATTTATTAAATTAAAAACTAAATTAATATTAAAAATAATTAATTATTCAACCATTTTTCATTTACCCAATTTATTTATTAATTACCCTATTATAAATTAATTATAAATTAAAAATGGTTAAATAATGATTTAACCATTTTAACCATGGTTAAATAATGATTTAACCATTTTAACCATGGTTAAATAATTATCTAACCATTTTTCATTTAGCCAATTTATTTATTAATTATCCTCATTTTTGAAATTGAAATTAGAAAAATTTTCTCTAATATTTTTTCGTGTTGAAATAAAAAATGGTTAAATAATGGTTCAATATAAAATTACATAAATGATAATAAAATAATAAATAATTATTTAACCATTTTTCATTTACCCAATTTATTGATTAAGTACCCTCATTTTTTAAATTGAAATTAGAAAAATTTTCTCTAATATTTTTTCGTGTTGAAATAAAAAATGGTTAAATAAAGCTTCAATATAAAATGAAATAAATAATAATAATAATAATAAAATAATAAATAATTATTTAACCATTTTTCATTTACCCAATTTATTAATTAATTACCCTCATTTTTTAAGTCGGGAATTTTTAGATGAATATACATTTCATGCTCTCAAATAAATTATAGTATGTGGACTTAAGCCAGTTTGATTTGAATGTAGGGAATGTTATTCAGTGACTTCATCAAATATCTTGATCTAGTTGCTCCGGCGATTCTTCGCTTAGTAACTCGACCCTTTTTTCATCTTTTTTTCTCGACTTCTTTCCATCCATTCATCCTCCTCTTTCCCTCTCGGCTCTGCATAACCGAAGATTAAACTCGACAATATGGGTTCTGAACTCGGCTGTTTTGTTGCTCCAATCGAGATGCTGAGCTCGGCCCGACTCGAGATGACCTGATAGAGCAGAACCTCATTCACGTTTTGATTTTTTTTTTCCGAGGGCTTATTTATTTTACCACCTATTAGATGTGTCCGGATCGTAATATCACGACTTCCTTACAGTTTATTAGCAAAAATACACGAGGACAAAAAACACCGCTCCATTTTACACCATCCGAATTTGAAAAAAATGTCAAAATAATTAAACAGGAAATTCAATGTGCAGAATTGTTCTTGAAAAACTTTACAAGGTTTTCTCATTTTTTTTACTACACGGAAAAAAAAGATTAGTTGCCATAACCAAGAAATGAGTTGACACAACCAATCGATTATTCTATTTCCCTAGCAACTCAAATGGTAATAGCGACGATTCGAATGATAATACCGGCGATTCGAATGGTAGTCCCAACTATTCGAGTGGTAGTCCCAACAATTGGATTAGTTAACCTAACTAATCCAATCGAGAACTAATCGTGAATCGTTGAGGTTACTATTCGATATGGTTGAGGCAACTAATTTTTTAGACATTGTGTACAGCAAATCGAAAACGTAGTTGTCACAACCAAACATTTCTTTTCGTGTAGATGTCAAACGTTAAAAAGATAATAATCGTCACATAATATTTTCATAGACATAAAAATTCCCGAAAAATATTGGTACAATTTTTTCGAATTTTTTTATTTCATATTTACGTGGATCAGAGATTTTTTTAAATTACTGCGTCATTGCTTCACGTTTCTTGCTACGCGCCAACAGGGAAATCTTTGATAATGAAGAAATATTATTAAATGTATGTAATAAAATGTAATGTTTAAAATTATAATACAAATTAGTTATCGCATATATTATAGATTAAATGAAAATGTATTATACGAACCTGTGTAATATATTTTGTGTTGGAAGTGTGAGTTGGGCGTTTTTTATCATCAGCGGATCAATGTACAATGTTACAGCCCCAGGTATTAGCTTAGAGACAAAGAGAGGATTTTCTTTTGTAAAATATTACAAGAAAGATGAGAATCGTATTACCAACGAAATCGTAGCAAGAATGTAGAATGAAAATCCATTGTAAAAGTAATCTCTAAGGTGTGTACATATATTTTAATCTTTCGTTAATAATAAGTAAATAAATTAATGGTTAAGCTGTATTGAAAAGACAAAAGAAAAAAAAATTGTATTACTGATATTTTGCAAGAGAAATGGAGGACAAACAAATATAAGCTCAAAAATGTTTAGTGCTGATCCAATTTTTAATGTAATAGTAATCCTATTTTTCTATTTTTGTTTTTAACTCTACAAAATCGAGGGAAATATTGCTTAAGACAAAATGAAAATATATGCGTAATTCTGCTAAAAGAAAAAAAGTTTTTGTCGAGTATCAACAATGTTAGTTAGTTGGGAATTTTTACTCCCGACTGCCCGCCGGGTAAAAAGACGGGTGTTATGCGTTTCACGGTGATCAGCTGATCGATTCGGATTTCTTTGTCGCCAGTTTTCTCCGAAACCACAACAAATGGCTTGACCAAATTTGGCACATGGATTCTGATAGTGATAAAGATGGTTCTAAGACATATTTCGGTACGATAAATTATTAATTCGCTGAATTACAAGTATTTTTTGAAAAACCTGTTTGAAAATATTGATTTTACCGCCATTAGTCATCTCAAGCAAATCCATCGTCTGCTGTGTACTATTAATGTATTTCGCCACTTTTCTCCGAATTCACAATAAATGGCTTAACCAAATTTGGTACATCAATTCTGACAGTGAATAAGATGGTTATTAAACATATTTCGGTACAATAAGTTACTAACTCGCTGAGGTAAGAGTGTTTTTTCAAAAGCCCGTTTGAAAATATTTTTTTATTACCGCCATTAGTCATTCCCAATAAATCCATCGTCTGCAGTGTACTAACCTTACACAAACAATTCGATGAAGCGTAGTGTACGACGATACTAATAAATAAATAATCTGTGTATTGTTTACTTTTTTTTTATATCTTACACGTCTAGCCATTACCTCATTCCTGGTCTGCTGTCATGTAAATGTACATATTCACCTAAGGATGAACTTTAAAAAGTATGAAATAAAAATAAAATTAAATTTAAAAAAAAACTCCCGACTTAAAAAAAAACTATATAAAAAAAAATTTGATTTTATAAATTCAATATTCATAAAAATTAATCTGAAAAGGATAAAATAATTTCCGGTATCGTTTTAGTGAACAAATCATTTGAATAATAATTATTTATTTACTGCTGTCAATACTGTCGGGAGACGTCCCTCAAATATCGTAATCATCTATTGCCTATCAAGAGACGCGCTGGCGTCTGGACACTTATAGAAAAGAATCATTATATACAATAAGGACATTTGCCAACCAGAAGAAGACGTCTCCGGACTGTATTGACAGCAGTAAATAAATTATTATTATTCAAATGATTTGTTCACTAAAACGATACCGGAAATTATTTTATCCTTTTCAGATTAATTTTTATGAATATTGAATTTATAAAATCAAATTTTTTTTATATAGTTTTTTTTTAAGTCGGGAGTTTTTTTTTAAATTTTAATTTTATTTTTATTATATTATTGCGTTCCAGACTTGGTTCAAAAAAATTATATATATATTTTTTTAAATCACCTATATCCGTAAAAAAAAATTGGAAATCTAGTTAACTATAGACAGAAAAACACTGACAGAAAATCCCTCGCATGTAAATAATCGCCAATAAATAAATCAACGCCCATGCATCGAGAGAAAAAGTTTCATTGATTCACGGAAATCTTTGCCAATGAAATGAAATACTTGAATTTCAATACTATCTTTTCCTTGAATGATCTCAAGCTCAATGAAAAATAGTGACATTGATTCAAAGAAACATTTCTTTAAACCAATGAACCTTTTTCATTGATTTCAAAGAAATTGTCTCTGATCAATGAAATTTTCTTCTTACCCCAGGTCAAAATTTCGAAACCTATTTTTTCCTAAAGTACGTGGCAGATAAAGCTCAAATTTTGAGAATATGTAAGGAAGAACGGCAGAAATAGGCTAAGCTTTTGGGTCCTCGAAACTCGAAGCTGTTCGTTCGGGAGAACCGGAAAACAAAAAAGTGAGGTTAGGTGCGAGAGAGAGATCAATGAAAACATTTCTTTGAATCAATGAAAACGTCTCTTTAAAACAATGGAGTTGTTTCTTTATTATATGCTCACGAAGTAAATGTTCATTTACAGGCAATGAAATGTTCTCTTTCAAATTCAAATGCACTACTTCATTGAAATCAAAGAAATATTTCGTTGAAATCAATGAAAAAAAAAATCAATCCTCTCATTTCCGACGAATTACCAATGTTGAAGATGAATGGGAAATATCTTTAATAACTTATCGACCCTGACTCTAAATCTTATTTATCCCTTTGATCACTTGCAACCGACACTTTACCACATAATTCGCAGCCTAAAATATTTCTCAGATAGTGAAATAAGTTCAATTTCGCCAATATTATATCTCTCACCAAAAACTTAGTTACCCGCCGGCAGTAAAATTGTTCTTCACCAGAACATTACCATGTTGTGTCCATTATAATGGTACGCTCCAATTTGTAACTGATTAGCTGTCGGAAACTACAGCAAGTAACTCCTATAAACTTGCTGGAGGAAATTGTCACCGTCTCAGGAATAACTGTGCAGCGTTAAAGGTAGGAGAAGGAGGAAGAAAGTGGAAGAGGGTGGTTAGAACAGTAGTCGATCTCACTACTCGTGCATTTCCTCCCTCTAGATGCTCCAACTTGCGAACTTCGTTTAAGGAGGTTGGAGCGCTGCACACTAGTCAAATCAGTGCTAAATTTTTAAAAGCTTTTCTACAATTTTAGATGGTTTAATAATCTGTTCCAAGGTGTTAATCACATAGCAGCATTAGTTCTTGATATTCAAATACATTCACAGCTGTGATATCAACAGTAAATCGATCAATATCTGCAAATTTCCGATGTTATGTTTTTTCATCCATTTTTTCAAAAGGGTAAACCGTAATATCAGGCCGATTATGACGATCAATAGCTCATTTTGTTTACTAAAAGATATTCTATCGATTGGCCGTCTATTTTTTAAAATCGTATTAGTAGTTCAAAAGATACAACCGTTTGTTTATCCTATCATAACCTAACATCAAGTATACAAATGGCTGTAACTTTTGAACGCCTGATACTATAGAAAATCCGGACGGTCAATCGATTAAGGATCTTTCACTGATCAAAATGAGCTATGTTTCGTCATAATCGGACTGATATTACGGTTTACCCTTTTACAAAACTGGATGAAAAAACATGGCATCGGAAATTTGGAGATATTGATCGATTTACTGTTCATATGACAGCTGTGAATGTATTTGAATATCAAGAACTAATGCTGCTATGTGATCAACACCTTGAAACAGATTATTAAACCATCTGAAATTGTAGAAACGCTTTTAAAAATTCAGCACTGATTTGACTAGTGTGGCAACCTCCTTAAGTCTGACGCGAGTAGAAGAAGGGGAAGAGGTAGATTGTCGGAGAGCGATAAATGGCGAGACGATTTTCACAAACGTTTGAGAAACAGATGAGAGAAACATTTGTTTTACCGAGGACTTCTCAATTCTAAAATCGCGCTCTGGCTTACAAACGAGATTTGTTTTGGAAAAGTCTATCTCTCATTCCACTATCTCTTCTCTTGTCTTCTGTCTTCTTGCGCTCGGTTATCTTCAGACTCCAATAGTCTCCGTTGTTTGAGAGATTTCCGACGAGCCTTTGTGTTACAGATCGTTCAGGTTGTCACGTCCTATTTGATAATGCGAAAAGCAAATCTTCTGCCTGCGTCAGATCGCGTCTTTCATTCTCAGGTTCGTCTTTGGGCTTCTTGTTCGAAGATCCGCGTGGGTTTCTTCGACAGATCACATTAAAATTCTGCTCAGATTTTCGTTCGACGCTTTCTCGTTCTATCAACCTGCTTGAAGTAATGGCGACATCAATTCCGGACTGCATAAATTGTACGGTGAAGCTTCTCTTGATAAGGATTTTCGACGCCACGTCGAATAACAAAATTGGAGTTCCATCAATTCTCAGGCATCGCTAATGAAAAGGCAATGAAGATGGGGATGGAGCTTTATTTTAGATTAATCGAAATTTGACTATAGGAGGGTTTGAAAAAAGGTTTTTTTTCGACTTTAGGTCGAACATCGAAATTAGATCGAATATCGAAATGAGATCGAAGATCGAAATTAGATCGAATATCCAAATTAGATCGAATATCGAAATTAGATCGAACATTGAAATTAGATAGAACATCGAAATTATATCGAACATCGAAATTAGATTGAACATCGAAATTATATCGAACATCGAAATTATATCGAACATCGAAATTATATCGAACATCGAAATTAGATCGAACATCGCAATTAGATCGAACATCGAAATTCGATTGAACATCGATATTAGATCGAACATCGAAATTAGATCGAACATCAAAATTAGATCGAACACCGAAATTAGATCGAACATCGAAATTAGATCGAACATCGAAATTAGATCGAACATTGAAATTAGATCGAACATCGAAATTAGATCGAATATCGTAATTAGATCGAAGATCGAAATTAGATCGAAGATCGAAATTAGATCGAAGATCGTAATTAGATCGAAGATCGAAATTAGATCGAAGACCGAAATTAGATCGAAGATCGAAATTAGATCGAAGATCGAAATTAGATCGAAGATCGAAATTAGATCGAACATCGTAATTAGATCGAACATCGAAATTAGATTGAACATCGTAATTAGACCGAACATCGAAGTTAGATCGAACATCGAAATTAGATCGAACACCGAAATTAGATCGAACATCGAAATTAGATCGAATATCGCACATTATTAACCTCTGACGCGTACGCATGCGAATTCAGTTTTGTAACTCCCTAGGGAGGAAAACTCTTCATTTCTGACCGGCGGCAGCACATACGTCGTCGTCGTCGTCGTGATGGGTTAAAAAATACTTTTATTAAAAAAAAAAATTCTCAGAGGTCGAAATTTCAATAAAATATATTTGATAAAATTCAATTTTTTTCTCTCTCAATATTTAGTCGAGAAGAAGCTCAGAACTGACGAGGCAGGAGATGCGACTCTGTGAGTGACGAGTCTACGGTTCAGTGAGCATTCAATGCCGCACTTGTCGAACGTGTTTAATATACCTTGCAATATCGGTGCATCCTACGTTGCGCAACGAAAAATCGCATGGCTCAGCGTTCGAAGTGTCAGTATTTTTACGTTACACATCAATCTTTCAAGCTTGCGCTGAACGCTAGACACGTTAAGGAGTCTCGAAAGGCTGAGATGCATAATAGTTATTATATAAGTACATTGGCGCAGCTTTACAGAGAGGTAATAAAATATTAACACCCTTCTTTACCCAGTTATTACGCTATAAAACGTATTTCTACAGGAAAACACAGCAGGTTCACATGGGAACAATACCATAATATTGCCAACTCGGGAAGAACAAGACTATAAAAAAGTGCTCGTATTAAATCCTACACAAACGGGAAAAAATATATATAAAAAATATAAACATGTTTTGAGATATTAAGAACACTTATATTAAATTATAATAAATTAACTAAATCCAGACAATTTCATTTAATCTCGAATTAAAACGTAAATATAATTAGAAGAATTAATAAGTGCAAAAAAAATAAATATTATAAATATAAACGTGTTTTAAGATATTAAGAACACTTATATTAAATAATAATAAATTAACTAAATCCAGGCAATTTCATTTAATCTCGAATTAAAACGTAAATATAATTAGAAGAATTAATAGGTGCAAAAAAATAAATATTAAAAATATTTAAGATTGTTTAAGTGTTTTAAGATATTAAGAACACTCATATTAAATAATAATAAATAAACTAAATCCAGACAATTTCCTTTAATCTCGAATTAAAACGTAAATATAATTAGAAGAATTAATAGATGCAAAAAAAATAAATATTAAAAATATAAACGTGTTTTAAGATATTAAGAACACTTATATTAAATATTAATAAACTGACTAAATCTAGACAATTTCCTTTAATCTCGAATTAAAACGTAAATATAATTAGAAGAATTAATAGGTGCATATTTCCAGAGAAAAATTAATTGGAATATTAATGGATAATAGACAGAAATTATTCAACAGAAAAATTTATGAAAAGAGTTTCATAAATTTGATAGAAAACTTGATTTTTTGTCTTATGAAATTTTCCCATCAATTCTGAAAATAGATGATGTAATTTTTTTAGACAATTATTACCTTGCCTATTTCTAAACCATGTCGTAATATTGATTTTTCGGTTTAGAATTGCTCAAAAATACGACAAGTACTATTTGCAGTATCATTCTCTTCATTATAAATTTTTTTTTTTTATTGCATCCGTAACAGATGTCCATGTATTATAGCCATTTCTACTATAGTATCTGTTGGAAAAACTGCAAGTACTATTTGACGTGTCATAAATTTATTTTTTTACTATAAAAAAAAGGCGAGCCATTTTTTACGACTGGTGTCTGTCCACTTTTTTTTTATTTCCTCACTCTATTTGTATTGTAGTCAGCTGTGTAGTTTGCGATAGTAAAATAAAACGGTTCTGACAAATCTAGAAAATACGTTGGCAAAGCTCTAACTCTTCGAACAGGACATAAATCTCGAGTGGGCCCCGGCGGATTGAAGAGTAAAATTCCCAGTCTCAAACTAGTCTCGTACGGCTACAGCGAAACCAGACGTCGCTCAGCATCCCTTATCGTTGTGGTCGAAAGAGAGTCAGGATGGCATTTTATTGCACCCCTAATCTCGAGGGTCCTGGATCTCCAAAAGTTGGAATACCCTTTCGACCGGACGCAGAAAACGTATCAGCCATAAAATCGGTAATTGGCTCGTACTTTTTATTAGCAATGTCCGATAGTCACGATAATTTTTATTTATTTTTTTTCACCTAATGAAATGCAAATGTTTCGTCGCACTTTTTAATAATCATTGAAAATGAATGTTAATTCTTCTGTCTTATAGTAGTTTGACAACATAAAAAAATAATTTTTCGTAATTTGATCTCAGGGTTCTTAAGAGTGCTTAAGTAACGTACATTCACATTCCAAAGTTTGATTACGACGAAAATTGAAGTACTTCGTGATAAAAGAGAAATTATTACTGAAAAAAAAACGATGATGTGTTTGGAAAAATATAAGAATACATTTTATATAAAAAAAGGATGCAAAGTAGAACCTTGCACATTGCTTCCTCATTATTTTTCGTGTTTTACAAAGCTACCTCTATGAGGAAGTATGTTATTGAATTTTTGGCTTCCTCATAGAGGAAGCTTTGTAAAACGCGAAAAATAATGAGGAAGCAATGTTCAAGGTTCTACTTTGCATCCTTGTTTTAATTAGATAAATATACATGTTGTGGATTCGCTTTTTCTATTTCGTTATTACGTTATTTCGTGATTATTCGAGCGTTTCCGAAAGTGAATGTGATAATGTATGTTTTTAAAAATAATTCAACATTCCAGAAAATCAAAAATTTCATACCGTTCGTCACTAAATTATACATATATAATGGCTGAATATTGTTTCATTTATATACAAAATTTGAGCTCGCTATCTTAA